>CM075860.1:77497286-77778845 GCA_037975125.1 Latrodectus hesperus
GAAATGTAAAATATTTTGAATATTTGGATATATATTGCTAATTAACACATGTAGATACAATTTTTGCAATATATAAATATCTTTCTTCTGGTAGTACGATGTGAAAAATTGGACAAAATAATATCAACTTTGCCACTTTTCTCTATAAAATTGTGAAGATGGATCTTAAGGTAAGTGTTACACAACTTACAATATTTTATTGTACAATTTCTTGGTGATACAAATACATATGAAAATATCAGTCCGTAATTTTGAAGAATAAAAAATATAGTTTAATTAATCTTGAATATTTAATAATTCCAAAAATGAAGCTTTTTATTTTTATGGAACAATAACTGCTATAGAATTTTAGGATAGATATGAATAAGTTGTAATGATTTCGACGACCGCGAAAAGGCACTGCAAAGGCACAATTATTGCATGTATCTTCAAATAATAAAATGAAGAGAAATTCATGCAATAATTTCATTTTTTAACCATTCATAAAAAACTTATAAAAATTATCTGTAGGGAATGAAAAATCTGTTGGTGTAGAAAATATTCCATTACTAAATGTTTTTTATTATAAACGCAAAAAAGTTAATTTTAAATAGTTTATTAAATACCATAGAGTAAAAAGTGTTAGTTGAACATCGCTATCTCTGCTATAAAATATATTATTTTTCTTATTATCTAGTCACTAATTATCACTATTATCGAAACCGTGACTTCAAATCTTACACAAATTTCATACTAATTGTAAAAAATTTGTAATTTATTTAAGACATGCTAATATTAAGTATGTTTTCTCAGATCATAATGAATATAAGAATAGTAATTAAAGATTTAATGTACTAAGATTTTTAACGTGATTTGATTTTTTTATTTTATTAGCAATATTCTATACTTGACGGTCTTAATAACCCAGACTATTAAAACTGAATAATAACAAAATTATCACTGCTATTAACTTTATTATAAAAACAATGATAAAAGAGTAATAACCTTTTTGAAGCTCATTTTAACTATACATAAGAGATTGCTTGTAAAAGTTATAAATTATGCATATTAAGTTTGGAATAAATTTTAAGAATCATGCATTGCTTATAGAAAAAATATTTTTGCATTTTTAACAGTAATTTTTTATTTATACAAATTAAGTAAAGCACTGGCTATATATTTCTAAATGTTTTTAATAAAGAAATTGCTAAATTGAGCTGATTTAACAATTTCAATAAGTAATTTTTTAATCATGGGTTAGAGCAGCCCCATTATCAGCGAAACATCTGACTTTAGAGAAATATTAAATTTTATAGATTCTCTTAACATGATGGTTTTGATCTGAGTCAGGTATTAAACCCATTCAACTTTCAAAAGTGAGAAGAATTCTTGCTGCCATCAAGCGCAATTTTTGAATAATAAACATTTATGGATATATTAACTATGATAATCTAAATAATTCGGTAAACACAAATGCTTTAAATTGATTGAAATATAATAATATAAAATACGTGGAGAGAAAGAGTGCTTTAATTTTGGAATTTTTACAAAACAATGATTAAAAACTACAAAGCAAATCTAATAAGCAATCTCCTTCAAAGCAATTTCTTTATTCTTGATTTACTAAGCTAAAATTGTTTTAAATGACACAATTACATATTTTTGAAAAAAGTTATTTTTCATTGATTCTTTAGTATGCATTAATACTATTATTCAATCTGTTTTTAAAATTTCTTTACTTAATTAAAATTATTTTCCGTTCTGAATAATCCTTATTCCTTCTGAATACTTTTAACTTTATTCAGAATGCCATACTAAAAATGCTCGAAATATTACATTTATATATCCATAGAAAATGTAATTTTTCATTCATTCCTTAGCACCCACTAATACTATTATTCTATCTATTTTTAGCATTTCTTAGCAGCACTTGAAATATTTCCCATTCTTGAAAAAAGTTACTTTCACGTGTTTCGTCTGCTCCCCGATTCTCTTACTTGAAAAATAAAATTCCCCAAAGGATTGAACAAATCGCTCTCAAGTATTTCATAGTATGACGTAGGTGGGAAATAAATTTCTGATCCTGTGATTTTGAATTGCGTCTTAAATTGAATTGCGTGAGATTGTGGGTGGTGAAATGAAGAATGTATGTGAGCGGTAAGTTTTGTACACAATATGAAACACGTCACTAAGTTGAAAGCAAATATTTTTCGGAGCCTTAAAGCAGTTTAGTATTTGCCATGACAGCTTGTATCATGTAAAAGTGTCAAAAAGAATCTAACTATAACGTTAAAGTAATGTCTATATCTATGTATGAATGTACATATAAGCTAATTTTAATTTATTTAAAATTTCTGCATGATAATAGTCCTTGATTAAAGAGATTAGATTTAATGATGAAATATGCAACTATTCGATTTACAATAGAATTGAGCCAAAATTCAAAAGCAAATATTCATTTTCATTGATAAATTTAGAATATATTTCTTAATTTATAATACGCAGCTTTTAACTTCTTAGTCTTAAATTTAATAGATGGAAAATATTAAAAAATCTAAGAACATTTATGAACTCAAAACTCAAAATATGTTTCTTATTACGCGAGTAATAATATTATCTTTTCCTATTTTTATTTCGTTTCCCAAACTATCGATTGTGGAACAAATGTCTGATGTGGTAGACAAGTTTGAAAATTATTAAAAAACTGTTGAAAAAAAGAAAGTTGGAAAATCTGTTGAAAGATAGAATATTAATGTGTTATATATATTTATAATTTATTATTTAATGTGGCTAAAATCGTAACTATTTTAATTGATTGAAAAACTTTTGGATATATTCTTTAGTTAACGTACGCGATACATACTTTTAAAAAATTAATTGTTATAAAAATTTCTATCGTGCTTGCACAGTATTTTTTCAGGAATAAAAATAACATGCAGTCTATCATGTAATTTTATCCCTAAAAGAATACATTTTTAATTAGTCTTTTGCTTCCTTATTTTTTCATAATTATTTATGGTTAAATTTTTTAACACACGTTTATACTTTCCATTCCATCATAAGCCTTATTTTTTGGAAAATGAGATAGATTAATCATTCCAGGAAATATTTTCAACTTATTATAGACTAAATAATTAACTCTTTTACAAAAAATGTAAAAAGTTTTAATAGCTAGAGCTCAGAAAATTAAAAGTTTCCTTAAATTCAAAATTTGTTGGGTTTTATGTTTTGTATATATTTCGGTATGTAGAATATATTGAAAGTAATTTTTTTTATTACGTTTCAAAATAAGCTCTTTTAGTTCCATTAGTTTTCCAGTCAAAATTTACAGCTTTATGTAGATACATTTGTTTCATGTGAAAACATAAATTTAATCAAAAATATATTAATAGTCTGTTTTACTCTAACTACATTTGAATTAATTGAAATTAGTGTATTAATTTGTGAATAGATATTAAAGGCTTTTAAGTAATTTGGAAAACTAACGAAAGAATTTATTTCTGATGTTTCAATTATTTTCTTGAACGTTAAACAATTACTTATTTCATTTCTTGTGTTGTAAGAATTATTTATCAATATTTCTTCTATACACCGCAATTAAGTGAATTTCTCAGTAAACGTTGTTTAAAAAATGCAATTTAGGTTAAAATATTAACTTTTTTAATGCTTTTACATCTTAACCATATTATTATAGTCAGAAATACTGACAAAATTTTTTAATTTTATTTCTAAGAAATTAATTATTAATATTTAAATTTCATATTTCTATATATAATATGTCTATCTTAACAATTGTATGATGTTAATTTATTCCAGTTTTGAAAGTTTTTTCTTTTAATAATTTGTTTTTTAGAATGGGAGAAAAATGTTCGATTCATTCAAATTTTAAAAAATTTCGATATGAGACATTTATTATTATATTACAAGTAATATTCTAAAACCAAAACTGCTGACTGGCAAATTGTGTGCATAGCAGTGGCGGATCACTCAGCCACATCACAAACCATAGTAAAGCACATTCAGTTTGCGACGCACCTTTCAGTATCTGCACGTACCATTCGATGCCATTTACAGCAGAGTGGTTTATCCGCAAGACGTTCATTGTTTCGTCTACCCTGGACACAGAACCGCAGACGTCTCCACTGCCACTGGTGCAATGAAAGAAGGATGTGAACTGCAGAATGGAATGAAATTGTCTTTACTGACGAGTCACGCTTCTGTCTGCAACACCATGATTGTCGCATTCGAGTCTGGAGACACCGTGGAGAGAGGATGCTCAACTGCTGCGTTATGCACCACCACAGTAATTCTGAACCAGGTATTATGGTATAGAGAGGGATTGGATAATATTTTCGCACCCTTCTAGCACGCAATGCCGGTACTTTAAACAGCCAGCGCTACATCTTCGAGGAGGTCGATGTTTTTCCTTACCTTCAGGTCTTGCCCACAGCCATATTTCAAAAGGATAATGCGTAACCACACGTGACTCAAATTGTTCAAGGACTCTTCGTCAATCACCAGATTGAATTGCTTTCTTGGCCCGATTGCTCTCCAAATCTGTCGCCGATAGAAAACATGTGGTTAATGGTTTCTCAATGATTGACCCAGATTACATCCCCAGCTGCCACATTAAATCAACTTTGGCAACGTGTGGAAGCTGCTTGGTCTGTTGTACCCCAAGAATACATCTAAAGTTTCTTTGAATCAATGCCGAGACGTGTGGTGAGGTGATCTTCAGCAATGGCTGCTACTCTGGCTACTGATTTTGGCTGGAATCACACTTTACAGAAGTCTATAAATTTAATTATTTGATGCTCGGTCAACATGTTATCAACATAAATTTTGTTGAGATATCTCTTGTATTTCTTGGTTTTGCAATTTGGGTGGCCAGCAGTATAATTATATTTTTCTATTTGAAAGATTAATTATAAAACATTCTTTTTAACTTTTTCTTATATGCTTTAAAACTAAATTTATTATTAAATCTCAAAACATTTTGATTCAAGGAATTGTCTTAAAATCAATTCTTACAATTTGTGAAAATAATTACACGTGAAGCACATTTTATAATAACGCATTTTATGTACATTTTGTATTTACTCGTGAAATTGGGAAAAAAGGTTTAAAACATTTTATGTTTTAGTAATTTTGTTTTAAATATATATATTTCTGTGCTACTAGAAAAATATACTTAAAAACACTTAGTTGATACTGAAGTTGAAATTAAGAAGATGAACTTAAGAACATTTCAACTTAATAAGTCTACAATAAAAATACATAATATACATAATTACATAATCCTTACAAATTTAAATAAGACACTTAATTTTAAGAAACAATGCTAGAATATTATGCAAATACTGCTTTTTACCGAAAACGTTTCAATCTGTTTCCTCTTATTCAATGAATAATAGCTCACTTACTCAAAGAACAATGTAACTCAATAATTTAGGCAATTCGTTCTTCTGTGGTATATATAAATGTAAAAATTATTTTTGATTTCGTTCTTTTTGAAAGTAAATACAATTTCTTTAACAGCTTCTATTGTTATTTATTTCTTTTTAATTATAAAAAATAAACATATTTTTGTCTTCGTATAATACGCTACATGAAAGAGAGAACGCTCTTATAATGTTGTAGATTCTATTATTTACTTTCCAAATTAGATTTCCAACAACTGTTCTTTATAAAGTGAAACAAATGGTTAAAAATTATGAATAAAAATGCACTGGGGTTTAAATAAAATATTTGTCATTTAAATTTGGTATTTAAAATAATACGCATTACAAAAATATATTTCTTGCTTAGAAAATAATTCTGAATTGAAATTCATTTTTCTAAATAAAATGTATTCTTTATAATAAAATATATTTTAAATTTAAAGCAAATTTTAATAAAAATAATTTTAAAATAAAATTATTATTTACTTTCTATAGTTCATTTTCTGAAGAAAATAACATTTCTCACACTGAAAAATTTTAAAATTTAGTTGCATGTTGATTTGTATGAAAATATATCATGTAAGTTCTCTTGGATACCAAAAGCCTATTTTTCAAATCTGTATATTATTCTAACAACTGTTACCATTCAAATTATTAATTGTTTGCATTTTAAACCCTTAACATATTAAGAATGTTACTATGTCACTTATTACTATGATAACTGATTTAAAAAATTATATACCCATCAGTTGAAGGAAAGAGTATGTAATGTTTATGGGAGTATTTCCCTCTCAACTTGAATTAGAAAGAGTTATACATATTTTTATATATTCTCTTAATACTTATTATTGAATAGATTATTAAAATAAAATTTTACTGCATGCCTTCCTTTGAAATAAACACATTAGTAATATAGCTGGATATTATACATATAACAATACTTCAAAAATGTTTCCCATAGGTTATTTAATTGTTAAATCTAGATCATATATATAGAAAGTTTAAATTTTAGGAAATTGCAGAAAACATTAATTATAGAAATGTCATCAGAGCAATCTCTTTGTGAGGATTAATTCCAATTCTGGTCGCTACCATTACTTGAATGCGTAATTGATGAGTATTCCTGTCTCTCTGACAATGATTGATAACATTTGTTTTTAGTTTAATTTAATTCATGTTTTCGTTCGGTTAGATTGCTTGCTTAACTCTCTTCATTTGAATTAAATTGCAGATCGTTATTGATGAAGTACGAGTTAGCTTAAATATATCATTAATTATTTCTTCAGCAAATTTGTGGTAAGCCACATCGAAATGGTCAATAATGTTGCCACTGACTTTTACTTAATTTGATTGCTGTCAACGAAGGAAGATCAATGAATTAAGCTCTGAAACAAATTTAAAAAAATGCCAAGATATTTTCATTTAAAATATATGATTTAATTAAATTGTATTTATTGAAAAATGGCAAACTTACAAGTGCTAATTATTTTTTATGCCATTAATTATTGAAATATTAAAGAAAACTTATTTTTAAATGTTAATTTTTTGTTTCATTATGAAATATTAGGTTTCATTTTTTCACATAATATTTAATCTATTTATTAATGTATATATTGCTTAAGACATACAAACAAATTTTGTAATTAAATAAATTAGTTATTATTTGGTTTGAGGTCACTAAAAATAGTCATTGGCAAGAATTTATGGAACAATTTCATCTGTTTATGTGAATGTTTGTTATTATTGAGCTAATATATTCACGATAGAAGTAAAAGTAAATAATAATATTATGTAAAAACAAAAAAATTGAAGTTAAATCAGGATAAAATGCACATTTTCTTTCAATTAAATTGTTCATAGTTTAAAATTTAGATATAATTTGATAACTTAAGGTCTATTTTGGAGATAAAAGCTTGTTCTCTAACAAATGTCGAATTATTAACGCAGTTGCAAAAAAAGAAGATTATTATAGATGATTCTTCATAAAAAGTTTAAAATGATAAATAAAAAAATTAAAACATTTGATAATTTCTTATTATCTGATAATCATGTTTTCGAATTGAATACCTTAAAGGATTATGACTTTTTTTAAAAGAGATTTATTGAGATGAAACAAAACAATATAAATTGTATTATCTTAATTTGATGATAAAAAATAATTTTGTTTAAAGAAAAAAATAGTTAAGGGAGAGATATGTTAAATTAATAATATGATACAGCTAACCGTAAAAGAAAAAATAATATATTGATGTGGTAATCGAATAGTTAGATTTTTGTCCCGCTTTTGTTAATCATGAGTTCATCGTTGATTTTGGGCATGAATATTTGTGAACTTTAAGTCGTAGGTTTCGTTTGAGTTAGCTATCATGCGAAGATTAAAGCGACAAATAAATCAATTTATAATGAAAATGAGCAAAGAATGAAAAATGAAGAAGAACATAATATTTATTCACAATAACTCAGAAAAACTTAATAATCAGATGTTAACTGAATTATCAATTAATGTGAGAAAAAATTACATGAAAAGCCATAGTTAAAAATAATCAAAGAATGCATCTGTTTGAAAGATGATGAAATTGCCAATTTTCTTTTTATGTAGAAAATTTAGATTTAATATGAAAAATCTTGGTATTTAACACAATTGCAAAAGAATACCTGTTTAATGTATAAGAAATAACTTAAGAATGTAATATATTTTAATTCAAGAACAGTAATAGAAGAAACATCTTAATTATACGTAGAATTTAATGCAGTGCAAATATATTTTACTACATGATTAAGTAATAATTTCTTATATTGAATTCTTTTTGTTGTATTTCTTTTCTTTTCAACAGTATCCGAAACACATTACTACTCTAGCGAAATTAAATTGAAGCTGCTATAGGGAATGAGAACAATGAAGTGCCTACTTTTTTTCACTTTCATATGTTCTTGTACAAAATATGTTCCTCTCTACGCCATTAACTTTTCAGTTGACTGTTTCTTTTTTCTTTTTGTTGTTTATAGGGAGAATTATAAATAAATTCTTAGAAAAAAGTAGCTGCATCATTCTCATTTGAGTATGAAAGTACTAACAAAAGATTAAGATATTCGCATCCAATGGCTGCTCAGCAAAATTTCTGTATCATTTGAAATAGTTAAAATATCTGGTTTCTAAAATAGCAGAAATTTGATCAAGATTGTATTGATAAATTCATGTGTAAGAAATTTATTTAATAACTGGAGTTTTACAGTAGACAAATTTGTCAAGAGCATTGAAACGAATTTGTAAATAACACTGATTGCCACAGTTGAAATTTCATAAAATCATTGAAGGCTTATTTTCAAGAGGTTTGTAGAGTTTTGCAAAGCAAAACAGCAAAGAAGAAAGAAGAGATGAAAATCATTAATGACTTATCGTTCATGCATTTGCTGTGGTTTTAGGGAAAATACGCGAGAAAAGACAAGGAGCTGCTGCAAATGGTATGCAAAAAATTTAGAAAGAATAAAATATTATCATCGAATTGAAAATTACGTCACATGTTTGATAGAAAATTAAGTTTTGCGCATTCATTTTTTGAAATAATTCTTCAGCAAATAATAAAGATAACTAATACGAACATTCAAAACTTCAATAATGTAATATAACGAATCTCATTGACATTGATTGATATTAATGAATCTGATCAATAAATAAGGTAAATTACAAAAATATCTGAATGAAATATTTCCGTAATACGAGTATACCTTTATTCTTTGATTCTGAAAAGTAAAATATAGGTTAATCATTTTCAATCTCTGAAACTATAGACATTACAGATATTGTAATCACAAGATTTACTCCATATTAATGAACATTATTTTGAAATTTAAAAAAGTTTTAGGCAATCTCTTTGCTTAGTTTTTTATTATAATATTCCCTTCTAAATTTTTACTGCACCTTGAAGAATTTATTACTATGATTTTTATCAGAAATACTCTCGAATTCCTTTCTGTTCAGATTCTTTGTGGCTTCTGAGTTATTGTCACTAGCTTCCTTCTGCTGAAATGTGATAAATATATTAATTTCTTCGATTTCTCTTTCCAATTCCAAAATAAAGAAAGGTGTAAATTTTCCTACAAAGTTGTGGTAGAATTTTGGAGTATTAAATTCAATAGACACATCATGCTTCTTGAAGTCATTCAATGTAGAATTATAGCCTTTGGTTTATTACCCAAATACAATTCAGAAAAGGAATTAACTAAGAATCCATACAATTTAAAAAATATTAAGTGTTGTAAATAAATAACTTGAAATAAGATATATTATGAAACAAATATATATATAATTTACGTATCATTAGAGACAGAATATAGTAACTTAATTATCTAAATATTTCTCTTGAAATTAATTTTTGTTGCGCAAACTTAATATATTTTTTGATATTTAATATAGAATTTCAGAACAACTAAAAATTTTTATTTCTCATCAAGTTGTTCTATTATGTGGATATTTAAGGTCTTTATCTAATATAAAAGTACTTTTTTATTTCTTAAATATCTCAAATGATTAAAATTTAGCCATAAAATATAAACACGTTAGTAATATAAAGTGTTATTTTTGCATTACATATTGCCTTACCTAAATTTATTCCAATGCTTATAGTGTAAGCGAGTTCTGAATATTAAAAATAATATATGTATTGATAGCTATGAATCATCCACATATCAATTTGTTAACCTCATCTCTTAATTGCTAAAGGAGAAATGACAGCGGAAGAGCTATCTGCTTAGGAACCATAATTTCCACATCCTTCTCAGGACAAGTAACGTATTAATATCGCATACACATTAAATTGTATAAATTTCACTAAAATTTGCGTGTTAACAATGTAGGACTGAATATTACTTCAATTCCATTATATTGATATAATAAATGGCTTTTGTGGTGTTGAGTAGTAAAAAAATAAGCGTTTCTTTTTAAATAAAACTTTAAAATTCTATTTTGATATGATAAATGAAATTGGTTTAATAAAATTAATAACATAGGATAATATTTTTCTACGATAAATATATATAGAGGCGATAAAAATTTCTCATTGCCTAAGACACTAAAAAAGTTAATGCATATTTTCATTGTTTTTTTATTTTAAACATTTTCGAAGATATTTGTATATATTAAGCATGTCAGTTTAAGAGTATTTGAACATTTGATACACCATTATTATTTTAATGACAATTTATACTTTTCACTTACGTATTTATCAACTTAAAATATTTTATAGATTAAATTTTAAGTAATTCTTCTAATATTAATAATAAGAAAGTCACAACTTCTTTAACATTGAACATTTTCTCACTTGTTTAGTTATAATTACTGTAATAATAAAGATACTTAGAGAGAGAAATGCAGAGTGTACCAAAATATTATTCAGTAAGCGATCACAATATACCTACAGCCTGAATATTTTAGTATCTGAAGTTTCTCTATTTGTTGGAAGATAATTTCTATATCAAGCAAAATATTGAAGGGTTCTCTTAAATTTCATGATATATTATTTTGGATTTTAATGATAATGTAAGACCAAGATAAAATCATAGTAGTTGCTCAAAAAATAAAATTACGCAGGTGGAATAATTATATTTATTCGATAAGGATAATTAATTTTTAGAATAATTACACAATTTATTAAGGAAATTGGAAAGGACATTTAATTATACCACAAATAAGAAAAATAATTTTTTTGTCTCCGTATAAATTATCCTTATATTCCCTTTACTTTTTATTTACTCTCCTTATATTTTATTTCATCTTACCCATTTTTCCAAAAAATATAAAACTGATTTTTTCATCATTTCTGTAAAATTAACTATGATAAATGCTATTAATAAAATATTTTTTTTACTAATAATAACTTTTATAATTATGCATCATGAAAACTTTTTTGGTCAAAATGCTATTTGCTTATACATTATTTCTCATACTTTTCAAAAAATAAAATTAAAGAATTAAATATATATTTCCTTTAAAACAAATATTTTGAAATTGATAAAAAGTAATTATAAGTCATGTTAACAATTAGTTGTAAACATATACTATAAACCCACTACTTTACAATAAAATATAAGAAACCGAAATATGATTTAAGAGCTATATCCTAAGAATGCTTGCCCATAAATAAATTTTTGAGTTTAGTAAAATTTAGTCTTCATTTCCCATATCCAAAAAATAACCTTAATTGCATGAATAATATTTTAGGAAGGATACTGAATCATTGCAATCACCCCCTCTTCACCTGTAGTGGATAAAGATTAGGTTTACCATTCTACTTAAGTTTCAGCTTACATCATTTGTCTATTCAAGCAGATTTTGAAATGCTGTAAACAATTATATTCAAAGTAGTAATTGAACCCTAGCATGATCTTGAAGTTAAAGCATTAACCTTTTTTCTCTATCTTGTCTTCTGTGTGTGGTAGGGAATTATTAAGCTCATGAACGCATGAAATGGTCTCTATTCATCATCCAGCTTTTTTAACCTATAAGTAAATATCATGTTACAAAATATACACTTTTATCATAAATAACTCGAAGCTCCTTATCTGAAGATTTTATATAAAATAAACTCAAGAAAAAAAATCATAATGAATATAAGCTAATTTAAATTCAATAATAAATTCTTGATGTAAATCGTTTTATATTTAATGAATTTATATTACTAAATGTAAAAATGTATAGTGTTTTGTCTCACTTTCGTACAATTTGAATTACAAATGTACGGATTCAATAGGTGTAATTTTAGAATAAACGTAAAGAATGAAGCTTTTTTTATAGAAGAGCCAGACTCCTTTTAATGTTAATACAGTATTCAGGAAAAATGATATTATTAATTATTGGCCTTTTAAGATGATTGTGTTTTTAGTCGTCAAGAAACAATCATTTTATCTTCAGACACCAAAACAAACTGTTTATTTTCTCCACATAAACTATTCTTGATTAATGGGAGATGGAATGATGTATTTTGTTTGCGCATCATTCTAAATGGGAGCTTAGGAGTTATCTTTGTTCCACTCTAATGATAAAAATGAGATTCATTATCTATGAAAAGCTGTATTGAAACGCAAACTACTATGGCGGCTATGAATTGTTTTACATCAGAACTCAGCTGTTATGTCAGTGTCAGTCTCCTGCACTGACTGAATTAATGCAATAAAGGGAATATGTATGGCAATGTAGAAATTATGTACTTCCAGTTTTTTGAATAATGAAAATGAGTTTACAATTTTCTTTCTTAAAAGCTGATTTAGTCAAATATGATTGAAACCAACATTATTTTAAATTTTACAGTCTAAAACAGAATTAATGAATTTTTTATATTATTTATTATTTTTTACAGTATTATAGTACCTTTATATTATTTTTCTATACTATTTGAAAAATAGTCATGTCTACAAAATAATATTTTAAATAATATTTACGTAAAATATTCTTATTTTTCCTTATTTGTAGATTCATCGCAGTACTCGTCAATAATCCATTTTTATTGTTGCGGCAAAAGAAGTAATAACAATTAAAAAGCTAATGCTTAACGTATTTTTTGAAATATATTATATTTAGAATCTGTCCAGAAATGGGTATAAAGTCAATACTTCATGTAATATTTTCGGAAACAATAAATGAATATCAAGAATTCTTTAAAAATAGAATCTAAGAATCAATGTCTATTTGATGACTAGAATGCAATAAATGCTAATTAACATTTTACAGAGAATTAATATCTTCTCAAGACGTGAATAAGTAATCTAAGTAGCAGTGCAAGAAAAAGCTTCTTTCTCAATCATGGTCAACTCATTTAAAATTGTATTTGTTTCATCCTAAATTGTGTTATAAATGCACGCGTAACTTCTAATTAATATACACACTGGATAAATCTGTGCAATTGAATGTCCTGTGGTCGGTCGTTGATAAGTTACCATGGGTGAAATGACCTGGAGAAAATTTCCTCCCCCAATGCCAAAATTGAGGGAGTGAATCCTCTGGTCGTGTTATCTATAGGAGGATTTGAAGAACAAAGTCGTACTTTCACCTTCGTGATGCTCTACTTAAATGAAAGACGCACTCTATTGACTAAAATTCACATACCCAAGGCATAGCGAGCTAGGCTTGTCCAAATGTCATTAGCAACAACAACAAGAACACTTCTAATTACAGCATGAAATAGTTAAGGGACTCTAATATTTTAAAATTTTTAACGAAAGAAATTCTCTAATGTTGTATTAATTAAAAGAAATGGTAAACGTCGTATTTTTAAATGAAGAGGCATATATCTAGATTATGAAAGAAATATTTTGTTAATCAAATTGCCAGTTTTAAAGTTTATATATCTTTGTTGATAATTGTGAAACCCATGACTTTTATTTAAAAAGAAATAAGCTTTGTTTTAATTTTTGATATTTATTGAATTTAAAAGGACACGAAATCAGTTTTTAATATTGAAATTAAATTTATAAATTTTTAGCTTTCGTAAAAGCGAAATTGTTCATTTTAAGTACACATTTTAACGTCGTAACACACAATCAATTTTTTCTTACTATATAATTCAGATTATATAATTAAACTATTTTGCAGATTTCAATATCAACCCACCCAATGGACTTTATAATAAATTATTCAAGGAAAGTTGATTAGATTATATTCATGTGAATAAAATGACTCATCCTTTCACATAAAAAGCGGAAACCGCTTTTTTATCACTAAATAAAACTAAATATATAATATTACATAAATGAAGCTGAAGGTTAATTATAAAATTCAAAATATCTTTAAATTTAAATTATAGCACATAAGGCTTATTTGAAATATGGATATATTTTTTGATTTTAATAAATTATTGCAGATAATTATTAAAGTAATTGCGGAAGTAAAAGTCCTAAATTTTAATCTATCGAATTCCAATTAAATTCCATATAAAATATTATATGTATTACATAACAAGATTAAAATATCATAAAGCAAAAAAAAAAATCAATAGAATATAACAATATGAAAATTTCAAATTATATTTATAGATTTTATATAATATCCTTACTAGGTATTCCAGCTAGAACATTTTATTTATATTTTTCGGTGCAGTAATTCTATACAATTAACTTCAAAAGAAAGGAAAATATTTAATATGCTTATAAAATTATCAAAAAAATTGCTGCATTTTCTTTTACTGTAAGGAATATCTGTATTACTTTTCTAAATCAGTGTTTTCTTTATTAACATCAAATATGATAATCAGCCAACAATTTGAAGCATTGTTCAAAAATTAATCAGCTGAATATTTGAGAGAATTTGTTATTTAGTTTCAATACATTATAATAAAATTTTACTTCAATTTAAAAAGTAATTAAACAATAACACTAAAAATGTCGCTTGAACGAGATATGTACATCGCTTGAAAAACTTGTCATCAAATCTTTTGGGTATGATAAAGATTACTTTTTCTTTGAGTCTAAAAAATTTGCTGTCTTTTAAAAATAATTTAAACTACTTCAGTTTAATTGAATTTTAAGGATTTTGAAAGCAGTTTTAAAATTAGAAATATATATCATATGTTCCGTTTAGCATCATTGGTCTTAAATTACCAGCTTTAAGATCACATAATATTAAAATAATCAGTTATTTTGATTGAATGGCTTGTTAAAAGAAAAATTATTAATTGCTGTAAATTATAGTAGGCAAAACTTCACATAAACAAGTATTTACTAAAAAAACTTATATGAAATTATATGTAAGTTTATATTTTTTTGATAATTAAAATTTTTATAACTTACCTTAATTAATAATCAATAAGTGTTTCACTTTTACCCGAAAGTTTATTTGAATAATTAAAACTTCTTTTATCATATTTAATCACAATAAGAATTATACACTAAGCGATAGAGATAAATTTTTTTATTTTCTTAAATTTTGGCGATATATTTGGCGGAGTCTGATAAAAGATAGTAGCCAAGGCGGAGAAGAGTTCTCCAGCGCACTCTTATCATGCTTTCACTACTCGATAATCCTCGCCTCAGGTTAAACAGCTTGCTTTTCTCGCTTGTTCTTCGTAAATAAATAAATATGAGAATCAATTAGTTGCATAACTAAAGAAGAGGTATAAGACAATTCCAAATTTTTTTAAATTTTTTACTTTGAGAAATGCAGCTTTATTTAAAATCTTGGACGCTATTTTGTGGTACATAATTTAAAGAAAGGTTACAAAAAAGATAAAAAAAAGGCAACATGACAGCTGACATGAACATGAACCGATCGGCCACCGAAGTTTTAAAGAAACCTATCCCAATCAGTCAAGATAACGGTAAGTATTCTAACTTTCTTTTTTAAAATTTTATTTTTAATAAATAGATATGGAAACTTTGTAATTAAATTTGTGATTTATTTGTTTAAAAATGTAGAACATGAAGCAATTTTAGGTTAAGATTGAGATTCTGGTGTTTATATTTTTTATTATATGAAATAAATACTTTAAAAATTCCTGACTCATCAAATTTAAGAAACTACCTTACCTGAATATATGATATTTGTTTAATATTAGTATTTTTTTTTCCAAATAATATGCATAGTCGAATGCGTTAACGCACAAATAAAAAAAAGCATCCATCAAATCTCTCTCAATATCAATACAAAAAGAGTCAACAAATATTAAATACAAGCTTTATTTTATCTAATGAAATGGCTGTTAGTTTTCCTGTTTCACATGTAAAGAATGACGTTTATTCATTTTGTCTTTATTAAAACAATTACGAATAAATTAATTAAAAACATTAATGATGTGAATTCTTCAAAACTTTTATTTGATTTTCCATTTCAAGTACAAGATATTTTGAAAGATATTCGCATATTTCTATTCTATAGCTAAAATGAGATAAATGTAAAGAAACAAATATGAACCTTATGTTCAACAATATTTTCAATACTATGTAATACAAATATTTTTGATATAAAAATACAAATAACATTTATTTTCTAATGTACATTTTAAAGGCTTTATTTTAGAAAATTAATAATGTCAAAAATAAGTTTTAAAGTACAAATAACACTTATTTTCTAATGTACACTTTAAAGGTTTTATTTTAGAGAATTAATAATGTCAAAAATAAGTTTTAAAGTTTCAAAAGTAGAATTTTAGATAATAAAAATGTCAATTTTAATTCATTTTGTCGAATCAGTTAAACATGCATATTACGATAAAATCAGCCAATAAATATTCAAATAGAAAACAGGAAATAAAATTTACTTATCGTTTAATATGATCACGAGGCTAAGAAAATTTGATAAAATATTTCAATATAAATGAATTTTTTTTCTTTTCCGGATGAGAAAATGAGATTGGAAGCAATTCGATTTTCTCCAAAAAATGGAAGAATAAAATCATGAATTTTGAATCAAATATTCTTGAATTATTTACGGTCAAATAATATGAAATATTTGTATTCTTTCACAATTAAGTTATATTTTTACAGAAAGAAAGATATGATTAAATATACTTTCGCATTGTATTTATATTGAGATTTCATATTTAATATAACATGTCTGCTAATCTCATTTTTTATCTTTATTTATCCATTAAACTTCTAAAACTCTATGATGACACATTTGAAAAATATTGTATATATATATATATATATATATATATATATATATATATATATATATATATATATATATATATATATATATATATATATATATATATATATATATATATATATATATATATATATATATATATATATATATATATATATATATATATATATATATAATATATATATATATATATATAATCTTATTTATAATCTTAATGTTTAAAATTGAAATAAGATTTAAATTTAATGTTATGATGGAAAAGAATAATGTATCACATGCTGAAAACTGAATTTTTCGCATGTAAAAAAAGTTATTTTTAGTTAAAAATTTTTGTTACAGTATTATTTCTTGTAATTAAAATTTATATGTAATTGAATAAAAAATTGAGAAAAAAGATTCATACATTTTTATAATACATTTGTAGTATATCTTATAGTTGCGTATAGAGTTACGAGGTATATTTAGAAAATATTTGATTTTGGTTTACAAATGATGAATAAGAAAGTTTTTGTATGAATAATGAAAAATAAAATTAAGTACTAATTTTTTAAGAAATGAATACTTGATACAAGAAATCCAGACTAATGCACTTGAAAAAGTAGAAATCGAGTATCTCTTCCTTTTAGAGAGCTGGAGACATTTTGAAATTTTAAGTTAAAATTATCATTTAAGTCATATTAATATAAATTAAATTTTTCATAAAGAGAAATATTATTTTATTCTATTTTATTCCAGTAAACAATTTTATCATAGAAATATTTATGACAGTCACTTTTAATTCATTTTTTATTATTTTATTAGCTTGTTAAGATTAAATGCTTTTTCTTAATCTAGAACTATTTTATTTCCGCACCATGTCTGAAATTGATAATTTGGTGCTTAGATAAACGTTATAGTTGAAATTGAACAATAAATTAGGCTTGTATATTTTAAATAATTTATCAATTGATTGGGAAAAATGACCTGTCATTTATTTACTTATCAGACGCCTTTTTTATTTGAATGAAACATTTCTTACACTTGCTACCATTCAGAGATTAACCTAAAAGTTGAAAGTTGTACTTAGGCATTTTATAAAATTCCCTGTATTTTGGATTTTTGGGGAAATTTTTGACATATTTGACAAAGTTATATGTTAGGTGGGAGGAAAAGACAATTTTTCCAGAGAATTTGTTTCTTGAGGCGTACATACTGAAAATAAAAGCTCAAAACTCCTCTTCTGTTCATCAATAATAGAAGACATTTAAAGGAATGAATTCCTTTAGTTGGAAGAACATGTGAAGTCACTACTAGTTCACAGTTAATCTATAATGAATTAGAAGATTTTATATAGGGGTTATCCAAGTCTTCTGCTCAGTTTTTAGTCTCTTTGTGGAATTTCTTTTCATTTATAATGGAGAGTAAATCAACTTTTTCGAAGAGAAGAAGAAATGCAAAAATTCTTAGTTATCCATTCGTATAGACATGGGTACAGAAAGCAAAAAGAGATCCACGAGAAAAAATTACAATGCACTATTGGATGAATATGTGCATAAATATATAACTATATTATTTAGCTGAAAAAAAATATTCACAAAAAATTTGAGATTTTTTTTCTGGAAATGTGACGCAAGAAATGAAAATAGAAATTGTTGCATCTCATGAATGTGAAATAGATTTCCTAGCATGAAATTGAACCTTTAAGCATTTCTCTTCAATCCGAATTTTTCTTTTATTTCTTCCTATAGAGATAATATATTTCTATAAATATGTTAGCCTTCTGCAGAACCTTTTATAGAATTTTCTGAATGTTTGATTAATATGTTTTAAATATTAGTTCGATTAAGTATTCCTTAAACTTCAGATCTTTTGTATGATTGATTTTTAACTTAAATAACATCGCTACCTTCAAGTGTTTTTGAGACACAGTTTATATGAGCGAAACTCTTAAGAATTTACAGAATTCAATATTTTCTAGTATTTAAAAATTTCTATTTATCGATTATTTTCTCAAATCTGATTTCTGAGATCTTTGTTGAAGAAGAAAAGGGATTTAATCTTTATTAATTCAAACATATCTAGACAATTGTCTCATGAATCAACGTTTTCCATGGATACGATGAATATTACAGTAACGTTGAGTGATCACTTTTAGTGATACTGGTAACAAATATAAATGTTTACAATTCTAAAAATACGTAAGGCACCTACGCTTTCGTCTATAGATTGTAACTCATTTAACGTAGAAATGTAACGTTTCCTTCGGTTATAATCTAAAACGGAAGGCTGAATAAAGAAAACGGTCATTCGATTTTTGTTTGCTAAGGTAATTGAAAAAGAATCTAATTTTCAATAATATTGTTTTTGTCAACGTCATGCTTTTCTTTATGCTAGTGAAAGACTTGTATCATATTTTCGAAATAAAAATACTTTCACTGGAATCACCGCGTGAAATGTTTAAAATTCGATTGATTCAAAGTATTTTATTTTGATGAATGCAAAATTTTTCTCTGAAATAGAAGAGTTAAGATACTTAAATTTATTATGCCGATTTATTTGTATTTACTGGCTGTATTGTCAACTAGAATAATTAAATTTTATATCCCGCAAACAGAAATATTCAAAATAAATCAAGCTTTAAATTCTTTTAGTGGATTTGTATACATCTAGACAAAATATAAATTGAATACATAAAATTTAAACTTTTTTCTGTGAAAGTAAAATTTATTTTAAAATTATTTTTAAAAATATTATTTGAATTCTTAAATTATTATCTTTGTAAAATTCAATATTTTATTTTTAGTATTTAAACAGATTTTATTCAGAATGCTTGAATATGTTACGTTTCTAAGATTATTTACTTCTTGATTATGTTCTTAAAATAAGCTTATAAAAGAACCTTTTAAAAATCCTTCTATATATTTAATTGAAATGTAATGAGAGTACAAAATATATTTAAATGCATAGAAAACAAGTTTGGTTAAATAAAAATATTTTTAAATTTATTTACTTACAAAAATTAATTTCAAAATGAAAATTCATTAAGAATTATTAAATTTATATTGAAAAGTCAACATTACACCTTAAATTATTGGATTTTTATAAGTGAATAAACTTTTAATGGAGAATAGTTGCTCGCTTTTGTTTTTTCTCATGTTGTCACTTTTTATATCATATGATTTCTCTACTTAATTTCATTATGAAACGAATAGTACTTTTCCTTTACATTATAAATAACTGATTTTTTATTTACCAAGCACTGATACTTAATGGACATGCATCGATTGCCTGAAATTTTTTTTACATAATTACATATGCAACTAATCAATGATGTTTTTTGTGTTTGAAAATTTGGATTGCAGTGATTAATATGTGATTTACAATATATATATATATATATATATATATATATATATATATATATATATATATATATATATATATATATATATATATATATATATATATATATATATATATATATATATATATATATATATGTATATATATATAGCTCTCTCTTTTTGAGTACCTGTGCATGTTTCAATAAATTTTGTCTTGAGACCTGTATGGTTATTTCCTTATTTTTCATTGAAATCTTTCCTACATACTCCAAGTTCAGATGCAATACATCAGATAACGTATGTATGTAAATGTTTCTGGCAAGTCTGTTATATTGGTTATTACGGCTACAAGCAAATTATCAAGTCTTAAATGATTTTGGAAGTTGTTTTATATTCAGTCTTCGAGAGATGGCTGCATATCACTTTTGAAGCAGAGATGAAATTCCAGTTTTTGTGCATGACCATGTAATTAGTGTATCGAGTATATCGACTATTCAATCTCAGGCTGTGGTCGTTTCGAAAAAAAAATCGAAAAAACGGAATGATTGAAAAATGGCGAGAATTCTTAAGTAAAATAAACATGCAATACTTTTAAAACTGTTGTGGTTTTTAATTCTGAAGCATCAAAATGCGAAAATATTTTACTGTTGATTTGGGTTTTTTTGGGTTGAAGACTCATATACATTTTCCGTAGTTGCTCTATAAAAATGTTTCGCTCGTTTGAATGTAGCACCGACACCCTTAAGCCATCTAAGTTAGAAACATGATGTCAGGACTGATAATTAATATATAGAGGAATCTTAGTTCCAAATATAACAGGTAGTTAAACTTATATATGACATAGAGAAAACTATTTGAGTATATAGACTATACATATCAACCGAAGATTTTTCAACATGCTGGAGCTTCTGTGATATTATTTGATGTGTACTACTGGCGTGATATGAAACCTTAATTTGTTCAGAGACGAACTGGACAGTTAATGAGTACATAGGTTCAATTAAGAATTATATGTTTGTAGATAATTTATAATCTAATATATTAATATTTTCAATTTACATATTGTGTTTTTAAATAATCAGTAAAGAATTAAAATACTAGATATATAAAAATGAAGTATGATGGAAAATCTCAATGGCTTATCATATTTTTCGTTTCAATGGCTTATGATAGTCTTCTATTTCTTCTTTTCATTTCTTTATAGTTTGCATACACTTTTTCATTTTACATACACTATACTTTTACACTTTTCTTGCGCTTTTTTCTCTTCGTAATGAATTTAAGTAAGATTAACTGGTTCATTTTATAATTCTTTCACAGCAATATATATTTTTTGTCATGTAAATAGATAAATATTTATGACACACGCACAGACACCCACTGACAAAATCCCTTTTCAAATTTGCGAATATACTTTCTTATAAAACATTCACTGAAAGCTACAATGAAAACTGTACTAAATCACATTCAAATCAAATAAAAAGTTGTTTGGCTTTTACATCTGTATGAATATTTTGACACTGAATAAAAAATACTGAAATTTCATTTACAGTTATATAAATTAAGCAAAAATATTTTTATTTTATTATATTTTTTAAATTTAACTGAGATAAGTGCATTTCGCTATAATGCATTTTATTATTTCGATGATGACACCTACGAGATTATTTTGATTCTTTCTGATTATTGTAAAATATATCCCTTTTTATATATATAATTTCTTAGAATGATATTAAATTTCATAAATTTAATATTTTTATGTTGTTGATCAGTATTATATATATATTAAGTACCTGTCGATTTTTGGCAGAAATGAAAATTAAGTATTATACAAAAAGTTCTTATATTAAAGTAATTTAAATCGATTGAAACGTACTTTGATGGTCAACAAGCAATAGTATGTTCTTCCAACTATTAATTAAAAATATGTTTGCTGAAATATAGTTAAAACATATTTAGAAAAAATATGATATCGTTTATTCCCCATTTTTTTGACATTATTCATAAAAAAATATTTAAAATACAAATAATACCACACAAAAACTTTAAAATTTGAATAAGTTTTGAGTAATTACCTAAATATGCTATTCAAAAGAATTAAAGGATGTTGAAATTGGAGATTGATCTTGCACCTGAAGAAATGTTTGGGTGATTGAAGCATTATTGACAGACGTAGTAGGCTATATGCAATAAAAGTTACATTTGATTGGCAGAAAAAATGCGTTTTATTAGGTATAAAAGGTAAAAAAAAGACAATTTGTGGAGATGAGAAAAGAATGAAAAAAGTTTTTCCTTGGCCTTTAGTAAGGGGACTATGATTTCCCTTGATGACCAGCAACGTTAAACATCTTTGAGGCAATGATTCAATGAAGCTATTAATGAGAGACTGGGATATTTTATACCACTTCTCCGAAAGAGTTCTTTCCTAATTACTGCAGAATTTCTGGGGGTGGTAGGTATCCAGCTACTCACCTTCTTATAATGTCCCAAGCAGACTCTGTTAGATTCATATCCGAAGAACACACTAACCATTCCATTCGTACAATTCCTACTTTCAAAAGGAAAACATTCACCAAGTTAACACAATGTGGCCTGAAATTGTTATTCATTAACATGAAATCATTTCCAATTACTGCAATATAAAGGGACTGCAATAGGTCAGAGGATGTCATCCCTATATTGGCGACAGGTCATTGTTTCATTTCGAATGATATGAAAAAATGGTGAGCTTATCAAGGGAGATACCAGGATATACCATCATTCCACATTCCCTAATCTGACAGTTTCATGAACGAACGCATGATCGTTTTTAGCATCTTGTTCTCTTTAGATGAAATACACCTATTATCAGGATGAAGAGAAAAACGGAATCATCTGAGAAAAGAGTATTGCGCCATTCGTTTTTTGTCGAGTTCAAATGTTCCCTTCCCCATTTTCTGTGGGCACGATGATGTCTTGCTGTTAACATTACGCACAACATTAGTCAGCAAGGATACAGTTCTACAGCTTGAAGATGATTTCAGACAATTTGTATTGATACTGTGGTACCAGTAGCCGAGAGAAGGTGCTATAAAGAAGAGTGACATTCATATTTCAGTGTCTCCGAGCAGTAAGCATTAAATAACGTACTTCATTGGGTGTTGTTGTGCGTTTATAAGTTTACCCTAATCTGCAACTTGAATTTTAAATCTTTGAAATACGATTCCAGACTCTGGTAATCACTCTTTCTGAAACTTTGGCTTCTACTACTTCGGATTGTGTTTGGCCTTCGTCTAATTCACCAAAAATTCTCCAGTCTTCTGATTCGATGGAATGACTTCGTTGTGACATCACACTCACTGTAACAACGCGCTTACCGAATGACGACCATTCTTTCACTCTTTATTTTATATTAAGTTCAAAGCCAAATCTCATTCGCTGCTGCTAAAGCGTCTTCTTCGACGTCAAATTCAAAATTTGCATACTGCGAAGTTTAAAAAGGACAAAAATTTGTATTTGTTACTCTTTTTTCATTTTGTGAAAAAAATTATTATACCATTACTCTATGAAATCTATAAAAATCTTTCAATATCATTAATCTATAAAAATCTTTCAATATCATTTAATTGTTTTGAGCAATGTATTCTTTAACTATGGTTTCTTTCAATAATCGGTAAAATTTACTTATTTAACTTATGAAACACATATTTCTTACAAAGTAATGTTGGTCAAATAACTCTTATTAAAACACATTTTTAATTTCCTTCAGGTGTTGAAATTCTTTTAAGGTATATTAAGATAAATAATTCTAAAATAAAGAGTTATTAAATTTTTCTTAAACTATTAAACTTAATCCTTTAATAAATGATCCTAATTATAACTATTCTCTCTCGATCACAATTAAAATATTTAACTTAGTGCATTAATAATTGATCGCTATTTTAACAAGATTTTGTAATGAAGTAAATAATGCCATAATTATTTCAGACTAAATTAGGTACTGATTTATTAATCGTGCATTGTGTCTTCGAAACTTTTGAACTGTAAATCCATCGGATTTTTCCGATCAGTCTTGTAACTATTTGTTATTCGTGTGATAAGGATATTTAAAAAAATAAAAACCATCCTTGAAAGCTGTGCTTGTTTCTCAATCAATTTGCGTCGGTCGCCATTGTAACAAGCAGTTGTATTAAAGTAAAAAACTCTGTGAAAATGGTTTAATATTACTACTTTAATAGCAATTAGATATTCTTTTAGCATTCTTTTAATTTAATTTAAGTGATTCACAAGAAAGCTGATGTAATGAAATTGGTACTTTGGATTAATGTTAAAATTTTGCAAAATTCCATTAGAGAGTCAGTCTTTTCAAGTGAGTAGAAGTCTGATACTAATTTTTTAAAACAATTAATATTTAAAGAAGATATATTAGCATTTTTGATGCATTATTTTACAATATTAATATTTATGTGTAATATTAGTTTTACATATTTATATATTTAACACATTGCTTTCTAATTCACTAATAATAACGAAAAAGTTGAATGATACTAGGAAATAGTATTTTATTTTATACTTTTCTTAAGTAGGTCCAATATGTATCAAATTAAATTTAAATTCATAAGTAAAATTTAATATTATAAAATAATCCCTTTATTGGTTTAGTTTACAACAAATACAAATTAAAATGACAGGATATATTTAAAATATCAGTTTCATCAATGTATACTAGATGATAGATATACTATAAAATATCATTAGATTATGAAAAAAAATAATTTCATAATTTAGTGAATTATAGATTTCCCATGCAAAAGTTCTAAAGGATTTACTATATCAGTTAATTTTAGACAGTTGCTTTCATCATTTTTGAAATATGATGAAGTAATTGAATGTATAAATTATATTTTTCAAAAATGTTGGAACAACAAAGTTATATTCAAATTAAACCACAGAAAAATACATTAAAATTGTCAATTACAATTGCTCGTTTATTGGTAAAATAATATATTCTTGTAGTGAAAAGTTATTTTGTCAAGTGTTAAAGGAGTTTTGTTTTAAATATCGTAAAAATGAATTATGCATTAGCTCGTAAAAATGCTACTTTGATTGACTATTAAATTAGCTACAAAAATATTTGTTCATTTACATAATTCAGTTTCAGGATTTAATGCATTTTTTCCTTTTCTAGTATATAAATCTAAATAAATAATGCAGCTAAAGTATAATACATGATTTATTGTTTAGACCTTTAGTGCGTTGCTGCTTATTGTTTGTATGTACTTATTTTAATTGCAAAGTTATTTCGAAAAATTATCTGTAATCTATTGAGCACTTATTTGAATACAAAGATATATTCAATTTATTTCTTAAGTAAAAGCTGTTCTGGCTAAAAGAGCAAATTAGGCTAAAGATATTAGAGCAATTAGAAGCTATTTTAATTGTATCTTTCATTTTATTGTGTTGCATGATTATTTTTAATAATTGAGTAATATTTGAGTAGAATTATTAATGGAGTATTAATTAATATCAATCAATTCTTCTAGCATGTTTCATCATGACTTTATTTTAATATTTATATATTATTATTGTAAATTTAATTTTTTTACTGCAGTTATTTGCTCTTCTAGTGACGTATAAAATCACTAAAAGATTTATTAGAGTAATTATTAGGTAATTTTCATTTATAAATTGTCTAACTAATAATTAATTATATAACAAATAAGTTGCAAATATTCTTTAATGTATGGCACAGTAAAATAGCTTATAAGCCATTGGCGTTCAAATGTGATTGTCTTTTTATGTAAGATAATTTCTTTTTTATCAGTAAACCAGAAAAATAACTATTTTTATTGAAGTCTACCAACTGTACTGATATGACTGATTGTTGAGACCTTTAATAACAATTTCTTTTTGTGACATTTTGTTTTTCACTTTTTTACTTGTTTGAATGTAATTATTTAAAGAAACAAAAATAAACAATTATTTTAAACATCATTGTAAATGATATTCAATGAACATTTAATGTTTTTTTTACAATTTCATGTTTATTATTTTAATAAAAATTAAAATTTTTACTTCAATTACTTATTTTGAATAAAAAATAAAGTACAATATGCAATTTCTAATTATATGATGCTTAATTAGTTTAAAATTATTTCTGAATGGAAGAAAATAGGTAGTAAAAATTTGAAATTTTTTTTTGACGCAGTAAGGAGTTTGTTAGTCACTGACATTGAAAAATGATTGTGTCCTTCTATGCATAAGTAATTTCTTTTAAACATTAATGCACAAATATAACTCTTTTTACTAAAGGCCACCAGTTGTACTAATAAGGAAGTCACGAAAATAAGTTCTATTATTTTATCACATATTCTACATTTTATATTAAATTCACTTCCTTACGCTACAATCAAGCGTCAAAGAAAAATAAAATAATAAAATGCGTTTTGCAACTTTAATTTTATTTATTTTCCTTTATATTTTTATTGTTGGAATTTTTTCTTTGTGATTAACATATCAAATGATTTTTAGCCATTGTAACTATGAAAAAATTGAAATTAAGAATCACTACTTTAATCTGAATGTCTAATTAGAAATAATTATGTTTAACATAGAATTATGATAGTTTCAAATTAAATCGATTTTTTTGTTTTCTAACTTTCTCATTAACTTGATTAGAGGAAAATGTCACTAACTAAGTTTTGTAATTAAATTTAAGATATTGTAATTAAATATAAGACCAAGATATTTAGAATTGTGTTTAAAATGACATTCTGAATTACGAAAATGAAAAAAATATAAAAAAATCATTCAAAACTCACAAGTCTGATGTTGTCTAAAAGACTTTTGATAACTTTTATTAACTTCAAAATACGTATATTTAGACATTATTGTTTTATTTTTTGAATACTTAATTAATTATGTTAGACTTTAAAGTTAAAAATGAAATAAAATTGAATTCATTCTTATAAGTTTACGTGATTTAAAGAAGTAGTTTGAGAAATTAAAATATTGAACAAATACTTAGTTTTTACTCGAAGCTCTTAAATTAAAATCCATACTATCATTTATTTACCGACAGATTGAAAATATGAAAAATAAAATAATATTAGGCATACTTTTAGTATAACATTTTGAGATAAATTAAAATTTAATTAAAATGGTTATTTTAAGAACTTAAAATATTAAATGGTCTTCTAATTGTACCAGGTCAAACGCAGCTGCTATTCCAACAATTTTTCTATTAGAACTTGCATGATCTTCAGATATTAAAATTAGAAACAGAAAATCAGTTTCTCATACCTTTTAAAATGCAATTTATGCAATTTCCTTTTCTATTTGATGTAATATAAAAAGACAAAAAATCTTGAAATAAATTCACATTAATCATAATTTTCTGAAAATAATAAAATAAAGTATTAAACACAAAAATTATTTATTTGTTTATCGATTTAATTTTTTTAATTTAGAACAGTTCAGTCTAGTTAGATATAAAAAAATCATAGTAGGCTATTTAGGGTACATAATACTTGTATATTATTAATTACTTTAACATTTTAAATTTCTAACCATATTTTTCTATTTTGATGTTTCATTTATCAGATCATTACTTAATATAATTACTTGTATCCCGTTATGGCATATATTAATCTTACTTTAATGAAATACAGAGAACAAAAATAACTTCGAGACAGGGAAACTGTATTTAATTGTTATCTTTTTATCAGAAAAAACTAAAAAATGAAGTCAAAATTTAAACAGATATCTATTTATATTATTACAATAGCACATAATGCTTTTTTCTTATGACTTTACATAACAAATGTATATTCAATTTCATCATTAAAATAAATCATTGATACGGAATGCAACCTTATTAAAAAGATAGGAATCATAAATTACACGCTTTTAACTACCTCATTACGAATAGTTAAAGAATCCCTTTTTAAATTTACTTGCTAATTTGTTTTTGCTTTAGAAAAAAAGTTCGTGGTTTCGTTATCAGTTTAAAATTATAAAAAAAGTAGTAAAGAATATATTCTTAATTATTATAACGAAAGCTATTAAGAATAATACTATTTGCATTTTAAAATAATTTAAATTTATGATTTTTGCATTTGAGAAAAGGGTAACTCCATAAATAAAAGTTTCTGAAAAACCCTGCAAAGGAACAAATATTTGTAATTTAAATTAATTTTAATAAATTACAGATTGATGCTTGTGTTGGGAAAATAAGTAAATAAAACTTACTCATATGAGTTTTTAAGAATAAAACTTAATAAATAAACTTACTCATATGAGTTTTTAAGAATAAAATTTTTTCAGAAGGAATATACAGTATGTCCACTAAAGTCCTTCCCACCCTTTTAACTTCGGAACAACTGCTGCTATATTCATAAAATTGGTGTCTAGGTATAGTAAGATAGTCATGCGCGATTAAATGATACCTCCTACCACTCCACCTGGTGAAAAACTGTGGAGTTAGCATTCGTATCTCGAAAACGGAACGAGATAGGTAAAAAAAAGTGATTTGCAAAGTTGTAGAGCATCTTCGATTTAGTATGAAAAGATACCTTGTAGGCATTAACGAGAAGAATACAACGGTTAAAATACGCATTTGTTGTTTCATACTGTGACGTGGCACATCGTACGTGTGCATATTTGAAAAAAAAAAGTTTTCGTGATTACATTTTTCACTTTTATTTCGAAATGGGAAGAACGGAAGTATTAAAAATAATTCTAACAATTTGTATGCAGTATGCAAATACGTAAGAAACGTCACGCCTATTCACCTGAGACAGTTATAAAAGAGACATCTTCTTGGGGCTGTAGTATGTTGATGCTCATGGTCATGGCTGAGTATTCCAAAGCTGAGTATTGTGAGATGGTTTTACTGTACGGTGAATGTCGACGCAAGGCACGATCAGCAGCAAGGTTCTACCACCAACGCTTCCCTGCCGGACCGCATCCTTCTCATCAAACCATCCTAACTGTTGTAAAACGTTTAAAAGAGACAGATTGCGTTACTATTTGACATCGATCTTGCAGACCAGCTAAGGTAGGACGGCAAGTTCAACCGGATGAGGTATTAGCATATGCCCTCGCATATCCGAAATGCAGCTCAAGAGAGATCAGTCAAGACTGTGGTCTCTCCAAAAGTCAGGTTTGGAAAATCCTAAGCGAATTAGGTGCTCATCCATACCGACCAACGCCTGAACAGGTATTAGTGGACGGGAATGCCGAGCGACGCTATGCATGATGCAACTTCATCATGAATCAGATACAGGTCCAGCCAACATTCTTGGAAGATATAATGTGGACGGATGAGGCATGCTTTTCACGAAATAGCATGTACAATAGGCAAAGCACTCATTACTAGGCCATGGAAATTCCTAAATGCTTCGTCGATGTTCGACATCAAATGCGGTATGCTATTAACGTTTGGTGCGCAATTTACAATAACAAGCTGATAGGCCCAATATTTTACAATGGCATGTTAACGGGTGCACGATATTTACAATTGCTACAGAAGGTAATACCCAATTTTGTGGAGAACCTGCCGTTTTTTAATCTTAAGAATATATGGTTTCAAAATGACGGCGCACCTGCTTACAAGACATCTCCAGTGAAGCAGTACCTCGTCAAGGAATTTGGCAACCAAATACTAGGGTATGGTGGTTTCGAAGAGTGGCCTCCACGTTCTCCTGATCTGACTCCAATGGACTTTTTCCTGTGGGGATACTTGAAACAGCAGGTGTATACGACCCCTCCAAAAAATTGCAGGACCTTAAACGACATATTACGGTCGCGTGTTCCAACGTGTCACGCTGTATATCCCAACGTGTGCAAAGTGATCTTCAAGCGAGGATCCAAATATGCATTGCAGCTGAAGGTGAGAAGTTTAAACATCTTAAATAAAGTATATAGTTATAACTATTTGTTTTTTTCTTTCTTAGATCGTTTTCTCACGTCACAGCACGAAACAACAAATGCGCGCTTTAACCGCTGTACTCTTCACATTAATGCCTACAAGGTATCTTTTCGTACTATATCGAGGATGCTCTAAAAATTTGTAAATCACTTTTTCTCTCTATCTCGTTCCGTTTTCAAGATAGGAATGCTAACTCCGCAGTTTTCCACCAAGTGGTTCAGTGGTCTGTTTCATTCAGTAGCGCATGGCTACTTTACGATACCTAGACACCACTTTTATAAATATAGTAGCAGCCGTTCCGAAGTTAAGAGGGTGACAAGGGACTTTAGTGGACATACTTTATATATAAAATTTTAGTTTAAGATCTAAACATATGTTAAAATACTGATCAAAATGACATGAACCATGACCTAAATACACATTGGGGAAGGAAAATTGTTTTTTTTTCTTGTTTCTTATGCCATATGCTATTGTTATTTTAAATATTTATCAAGCCATATCATATACCACAGAACAAATATACTTGTGAAGCTCATTTTAAAAAATAGTCATAGCTCATCATGACTAACTGTTATGACTGCTCTTTGCAGGTTGGAAGATCCCAGATTTTAATCCATAAAGCTTAGAGCAAGATAATCTAAGTTTCTGCAATCAGCAGATACGTCTGTCAGTGTGGGTACTTGAAGTTTTCAGTATGTTATTCTTAAATATGGACCATTATCTACAAGTTCTTGGCTCTTGTAACAAAAACAATTTTAAGCAGTTATGCTATTTTTTTAGATTGGGTTACATATACATGACCAGCAAAGAAAATAACAGAAAAAAACTTTTAAGGCTTTTGTATATATATATATATATATATATATATATATATATATATATATATATATATATATATATATATATATATATATATATATATATATATATATATATATATATATATATATATATATATATATATATATATATATATATATATATATATATATATATATATATATATATATATACACACTGGGTGATCTTTTTTAAAGTGACAGAGAGTGTATGGAGCGCCCTGTAGCGCGATCTAATATAACCGAAATGATACCAAGCTTAGTATTTAGACTAATCAAAATATGGGGAAAAAGATTCCGTTAAAAAAGTTCTAAAAATTGCTACTATGACATTTTGTGGCGCTTTACAATGTATCAAATGTGAGAAAAGAAATACACAGACACATATACAATCGTACAGTTAAATTAATGTTTATTTACAACATTAACTTCCCCGGTGAGGAATTAGAGCACATTCAATGTGAGCACAGTTCTCAGTAATAACACCGTGAATTATATGCACAACGTTGTCCACAGCCGTACGTAACATATCACTAGGAATAAAACTTAACAAAACATAGAGTCATATGTCGCAGTTTCCAGTTACATGGCCGCTTCGTTCCTCTGACCTCACGGCATAGGTTTTTGGCTCTGGGTTTATTTGAAATCTCAAGTTTATGTTGGTGAAATATCAAATTTGTCTATTCTAAAGAACGACATAACAAAGACTGTGCGGAATATTCCTCGTGATATGTCACGCACGGCTGTGGAGAACACTGTGCACAAAATGCACGGTGTTATTTCTGAGAACGGTGCTCACATTGAACGTGGTCTAATTCCACACCGGGGAAGTTAATGCTGTAAATAAAGATTAATAATTTAACTGTACGATTGTATATGCGTCTGTATATTTCTTTTCTCACATTTTAAACATTGTAAAGCGCCATAAAATTCCCTAGCGGTGATATTTGGAACTGAAAATTTTCTGCCATTTTGGCTGTTAGATCGCATTACAGGGCGCTCCAAACACTGTTACTTTAAAAAAACATCACCCTATATATATTCTTTGCTACTCATGTATATAACCCTCAAAAACTTTCCCAAAAAGCAATACGTGAGGGATTTTAACATGCTTTAAGTATTTACACTTTTGAGGCTATCCGTTTCTCATTGTGAATGCAAAGGTGATAATTCCCCATGGCCTAGCAGTAAGAGCATATTATTTGGTAGTAACTGATTGGAGTATAGATATTATTAATCAAAAGAATATATTGATTCAATTTACATTTGTTAAGTAATTGTTTTTCTTTCCATTTACACTTAAATATAGTCTTCCATCTATGAAAACTCTTCTAATTGCGTTTCATGAAATAAAACAGAGAGAAACTAAAAGATTCATTATTTTTTTACAAATTGAAAAGAAAAAATATATTTTATAATTTAGTTTACAAAAGAGATTTTCGTGATATTGCTTAGGTATTTATACAACTCAACTTATCGTAAATGGGTAGCTAGGCAAATGAAATTTTAATATATCCCGAAAAATCAACCTAATAGTTGGATATTATATTAAGGTTTCTTCAATAATCCACTTCATATTAGCACTTTCTATATATAGCTGACCATAATAATGTGCCTTATAGAAGAAACTTCCAAGCACTCACAACGACAGCTATGTATGTAGAAGCACATTATTCACTTCATTTTATTCTACAGTGGCTCGATTTGAACCGAAAATCTACCTCTCTGAAAAGTATCGTTTTCTACAAAGCCAACGATAACTTAAATACTTTTTGTTAAAATATTTCAATGCACAACTTTTGCCGAAATAATTGTTATGATATTGACTAATATAAAATGTACAGTAAATTCCACCTTAAAACTACATTGAGTTAAATGACAATTAAATTATAAATCAATGTTCTTAATATATTAATGTGATGAAACTGAAAAATGAATTGTTAACTCTCATAAATAAAAATTCAAGTAAAAACACTTTTTTATTTGTAAAAATTAAGAATTCATTTTTAAGTTTAATTGATTTTGTAAAACAATCAATTGTATACATGTTCATCCGTTATCAGTTATCTATATTAAAATTTATTTTACATTATTGAGATTATTTAAAACACTTGTAGTTTTTTAAGAAGTATTTTTAAAACAAATGCTTTTCTCTCAAATATTTTATAAAACTATGCATATAACATTTGTTTGAATACTTTGGGTATTCTTAAAATATCAGTTTAACTTAAACATATCTAAAATCTTTTAGATATAGCGTTTTCTTCAATATTACGTATGATTTCAATGGCCGGCTAATATAAAATGACTGTTTCCTCTTTTAGACGCCAGGTGATATATGACTCATGTAACTCATCAATCTTCTCCTTCATCACCTGTCTTGATACGTTTGTCGTTAAATTCTAGTATCTTAGGCTTAGGTATTGCAGTCCTATCCAATTATTGTTACATTCTAATCAATTTTTTATTAAATGCAATTTTTTTGGGGGAAAACATTTTATCGTGATTAATGTATTTTGTTTAAAATATACGTTGCGTTTAAAGATTTGTACAAAGAATTGGTGTCATAAAAATGTTTTTCAAAGAAGTTAAAAAAAATAAAGAATTTGTCATATTTTTCATGTAAATTTCAATGGTAACAAGTGAAATCTTTTTGGTAATTAACATCATGCAACAATGAAAATTTTTATACGATAATCATTCTATTAAATTTGCTCTGATGAAATGCAAATGAAAATGTGAAATTAGGTAAAATATCCTTTTTAGATAAAAATAATTTAAAAATAGTTGAATGTAAGCAGAAATTTTTGAATGAATTGACTCTAGAATTTATTTTTATCCCTCTTTGATAAATTCTAAGGATAGCGGCGCCTTTTTATTAAATCATTTTGTTTCAAATTATTGTAACAAAAAATATGTCACTAAGAGATAAAGCTGTATTTTTTTAGGAATATCCAATATAAGATTTTGCAATAAAGATGCCTTTTATCTATGAGTAATATCAATGAGTATATGAAAAAATGAGAACATTTGAAATAAGTAAGAAAAAAATTCTATATAAAGTTACATTGATTTATTCTGGTTCTATTAAAATTCTATTGTATTTCAATGAAATTCAATTAAACAGTAAATTAAATTGAATATTGAAGTGCTGAAGATATTATAAATAGTAGATAATAAAAACTTGTATTAAAAATATTCATTGAAACTCTTGTAAAAATGCAGTACTTTGAAGGAATAACATGATTAAGATGAAATTTTCAGCAAATAGAACTTATGCAAATAATTTTAATTTGAGAATCCTCCGCCTATGTGAGCTAAGTAACTTCTTCTGAATTATTAATAAAATTTTATAGAGTGATCAAATGGAAGATTGAAAATTAGTCCAGATTAAATAATAGTAATAGGCGTCAGGCGTGACATAACAATACCTCTTCGTTGAAATATGTTACTTTTAAAAAATTTATAAATTTTGAATAAAGGAAAATAATTTGTCTTGATAATGAAACGCTTTCCTATCATGCTGTATCGAGATATGTGCAACATAACAAATGTATAGATATACGAGTTTGGAGGCAATAAACCGAAGAAAACTGGACAACTTGAAAAATCTAGGCATGCGCTTCGAAAGGTGACAATAGAAGCAAAAATAATAACCTTGATGAAGAATCATCATGACATAGGCAAGTAATTTAATATACAGCTAAAGGTCTATCCTAACCATCTTCATCGAATCATTAATTTTTCTCCATCGTGAATAGGTTTTATTACCTGATACCTGGCGACGTCTATCGTTGCAATGGGTTCAACATAATAAAGACTGATTCTTTGCTTCGAAAAACTAGTTGTTAAATAAATACCGGTGTAATGTATTGTACAATTATAATTAAATTCTTGATAAGAACCACACAATGAATGCTACTTTCAGGAGAGTATCATAGAATATTTTAGAAGACAAAAAACAGGAGTTATTATCAGAAAAGACACTGGTTCTCTAAGTCAATTGTTTTGAACGGATAGCAATCTAAATGACAACATTAGTGTAGTGTTGAAATCCGAAGTAGAATTCTTTTCCTTCAAGGAATTTAGAATCTGGGTAAAATGTTCAATACGGCTTGCCAGCAGTATATTTTCAAGGAATGCTATACCCTTGGCAGACATTCAAAATCAATTGATTCCACGTCACGTCATACAGCAACATTTGAATCAGAGTGAAGAATCTATATAAAATACTGAGTTCGGTTACTTAGTAGTATTTTCTCTTTTCAAAAGTTTTATCATTTATTTATACTTATAAAAGTATTTTGTATATATATAAAATTTCCCCTGATAATTTTAAGGTGTCAGTGTGTGTGTGCTGAGAGAGAAAGAGAGAGAGAACTTTTTGACCGTTTCATAAATTGAAGTTTTCTGGCATTTGCCTTTTTCTACATACTTTGAATTAGAAAAAAGACAAGAAAATACGAATACATGATTGTGTCACAATATGTTCAAGACATCAAATTATGAATTTTTTGTCTTTTATGTTCATACAATAGAATTATGAAAGTTGCTTTATCATTAAATGTGCGATTCTTTAGTTGGAAATGTGGGTTTCTAAACCTTAAATAAAAAATTAAGAAGTTCTGATAAAACTGTATATATATATATATATTATATATGTATATATATATATATATATATATATATATATATATATATATATATATATATATATATATATATATATATATATATATATATATATATATATATATATATATATATATATATATATATATATATATATAAATATATATATATATATATATATTATATATATATATATATATATATATATATATATATATATATATATATATATATATATATATATATATATATATATTAAAATTGTGTTTTGAGCTTTGAGAATAGCCAATTACTTTGTAGAATTATACCATAGCAGACAGACCCTTTCAAATCATCGAAGCTATTATAATACATATAAGCGATTGCCCCGATCGTTCTTTTCCTTAACGAAAATGTAGTTTCAATCAAGCGACGTTACTAAGCAGTAAGTCTGCTTGGCGTCTTGTTTCGGTGCCACCCTACAGAAAAGAAAAGCAGGGAATAGTTGCCATAACAACCAATTTCAATGGAGCTGAAGATCATGTGTCCTTTCTGTTTTTCCCTAGAAAAAGGAAATTTTTCCCTTTTTTATAACTGGTCGACATCTTAATGAACGGTTTGATTTTTCCGCTGAAACATTTCTTAAATGTCGTTTAAGTACGGAGAATTGGGATTTTTGTTTCATGCTTAAATAAGTTTGGAGCTTCTTTAATGATAATTGATGGCATTAATATGTTTTCCTTCAAATAGATCTTCAACTTATTGGATTGCATGACATATATTTCCCATCGAGTATAAGAAACACAACAGAAAGCTGTTAGTAGTTTTTCTGGTTTTATTATTTGATTCTTATATTTCCTTATTCACACATAAATGACTTAAAAAATGTTGAATCAGAAGTTTAAAATTTTATTTCTTTAAACTTAATAGAAAATATTTAATAGAAAAATAATTAATATATATAGTTCTTAAATATAAATTGGATATTTCCATTGAAATCAATCTAACACATACATAAAAATATCATTAATAATTTAAAGAAATGTGATGGACAAATTAGCATCAAAATGCAAAATAAAGAGACAAAAATATTATATGATAGCAGTATTGGATTTAGAAATGAGGAAAAGAAAAATGTTTCAGTATGCCTGAACTGTCTGAAGACCCCTCACAGGAATTGAATTTTAAAAATTCATTGACAAATTTTTCAGGCAATATCTGATATTCGATTTAAGCGATTTTTGATACCTATTAACATGGATTAACTGTATTTATAATGAATAAAATAATTAATATAATTGAAGTTTGAAACGTTCTAGACAAATTTTACATACCTACATAAAGCAAAACAAATATAACACAAGTTAACTATTGAAAGTGTCAGTAATTATAATCAAATGATGTAAAATATACGTGAGTGGTTTATTTAATCTTTGCATTATATATATTTTTTAAATATAGTTAATGAAATAACGAAACAGTTTATTATAGAAAAAAAAATTATTTTATATGATTACACTGGACAGAAATTATATCCAGTGTAATCATATAATAATAATTTCACTCTTCAAAATATTGATGTTGTGGATGGCTGGAGAATAGTTTGGATGTTAGATTCATGATCAAGATATCTTGTTGGCTATTAACCACGAACCACACAACTCCCCAGTTACACATGTTTGTCAGAAAAAAACTTTTTGCAGCATTTGGGATAAAAAGAGAGAAAATAGAGAATTTCTGAATATAAAATAAACAGATATAAAGAAATATGTTACCTTAAAACAAATTGTATTTTAGTTGAAAATACAGTTTTTTTCTCACTATTTGTAAAGTTAAATATTTTTGAGGAATGGAATCAATGCGGCAATTCATGATTGTAGTTTTTAGCCCATTCTTCTAAGAAGAGCTGTTTTCAGTTTTGAAGAATTTGTGAGAGTGGTAATCGGCCAGGTATTTTTCTATCTATGACGTTCTAAACATGCTTTATTCGGCTCATATTCTTATAACACAATACTATTACCATTCATGTGATTCCATATAAAAAGAATGACTATCTTGTTATGTATGATATGGCCTGCAATTGTTGTCCATTAATACGAGATTATTTCCAATTAAGGGAATATAAAAGATCAGAAAATCTCTTCGTTATATATTTGACAGATCAGAGCTTCATTTTGAGTTATGTAAATGTCACTTAGTTCATGAAATTATATATTAGCATAAAGCAGCTTTCTCTTATTTCCAAATCTGATATTTTCATGCAAGAGTCTGTCTCTGTTTCATCTGGTCTCATGTTCCTTTCAGACAGAAGTACAGAGATTATCAGGATAAACGATGATGGTCTTCATTAAAGAAGAAAGAATGAGCAATTCATTTTATTTCGGCTCATATTTTTGTAATCTATTCCCTGCGAGGGCCATGGTAGCTTAATGTTATGGTTATATGTACCACTGGACTGTGAGTATACAGACATAGAGAATGTAGATGTTTTCAAAACATTTGAAAGTAATCTGCGATACTTGTAATCAAGCGACGATATTATTCATAAAAGGAGACATTCATGTTTCAGTGTCTCCAAGTCCATTGCACTAAATATCGATCTTCATTAAATATTTTATGTCTACAACCTTGATCTTTGAATTATACTGTATTATATTGAATAGTTTAAGATTCTGTATGTCATACTTTGGGAAAATTCATTAACTGCTCATAATTTGTCTACCAACTAATTCTAGCCGGCCAATAACTGCGATAGACAACCAAAAGCAATAATCAACCAATGTCTGTTATTCAGTTAATTGACATTGTTGAGACATCGCATCCATCTTAGTGAAGCATAAAATGAATGTCGAGTATTGTTTACTGTTTTGTCATTCTGTAATATGAAAGCCAAATTTTATTTAACTGCAGTTAAGACACTGGTTTGGATATGAAGCTCAAAATTTAAATTCATGAAGTTTAGAAGAATAAGAAAAGATTACATTTGTGTCATTTTTACTTACTGTAAAAAGTTCTCTTTTACTGTTATTTTATGGAAGAATTATTTTGTCCTAATAATAATTATATATTTCCCTAATATGAAAATTACATGCTTTTGACTAAAGCAAGAAAGATTTTGTTCTTTAGTAATAGTTACTACTAATGTTGACGTTATGTAATTTATTCTAATAGTTTAAATGTCTGTTAACATTCCATAACCGTTACATTCCATATATAGATACTGTCTTATTTTATTGTTTTTAAGTAATTTCCTCGAAATAAAATTGGAAGTTACCAAAAGTTTTTGCTAGCATCGTGAAAATTCATACTTACCACAAGTAAAATAATTACTATAGATTTATATTGATTACTGTATGTATCATAATATGATACATAGATAATGGTACAGCATAATAAGAAATTATACATATTAGTGACATGATGAGATATTAAATTCCGCAATTTACTAATAAATCTTAAAATAGGATATTTATAAAGATATCGAGTTCAACAGAAATAAATGATAGTTAAAATATTCATAATACAAAGTTCCGGTTTAAATTCACACATAAAATTATAAAAGAATGCGAAGTATTTTGTAGGTAATTTACTTAAATATAATCACAAGAATGATACAGTTTTCATATAAATATAGCAAATAAGTATGATTACTATATTTGAAATGTCTTGTCCCTAACTCGATGGCATAACCAAGAAAAAAAGAGCAGTGTTAAAGTAAGATTGAGTTAAAATCAACTGCTTACCCTAGAGAATATTTAATCCTTTAAAAGCATAAATGGTTCGAAGCTGTTTCAAAACTATTTTTGCGTTGAGCACATCATGACATTAAAAGCGTGTACGTGTTTTCCACTTAAATTTTCTTTTAAAATCTGATGCTATGTTCTTACCAATTTCGGAAAAAAATGGTTTTTAATCCCACTCACATTTTTAAGCCTTAGGCGTATACTTAATCTTTTAAAAGTAGCTTTTCTTATGCAAAATATCGCATTTATTAAATTCTATGTTCACTTTCGTCAGCCGAAATTGTAATTTTATTGCAGAAATTTATTTATTTTTGAAATAAATATTGGGATAATGTTGGTTAAAAAATTATGTGCGTACAAAATACTTCGGAAAGCAAATATTTAAATAATAAATGTTAAGAGTAATTAAACCAGATATTTTCGATACATAGCATATTATAAAATATGAGAATATGCATTTCCGTTTCGTAATATAAGTTTTGAATGAAAGGCATTATTAAATATAGCTTAAAAATCTTCTCACGGAAATTAAAAAATCAAAAGAAAGAGATAAAATTTAGGCGATTTTAAAAATTGAATCACGAACATGGTTAGAAATGCTGCGAATTACTTACAAAATGATATTACTTAATTAAGAATTATAAAATAATTAATAAATTTTAAAATTATTATAATAATTCAAATTATAACTTCATTTTCTATAAATTAATCGTAAGTACATCAAATTTCAATGCCGTAAATAAGTAAATGGTATACCGCGGTACATACAATTTATTTACCATATTTACCATACAGCTTTAAGGTTTACTGTAATTTTTTATATAAGTGGTTTTACCAGTTAAGTTACTTAAATAATAATAAACTATTTAAAGCAAGACAATTATTTGCTTTAGATTTATATATATATATATATATATATATATATATATATATAAGATAAAACATGAAGAAAAGTAAAATCAGAAATTTAAAATTGGAAAAATACTAAAGTATATGAAGCAAAAGACAAGAAGGCATAGGGACCATGTCTTCATCAGGAGGGAGATGGTCAGCTATGCAAAAATGAACACTCTTTTCTGACATGCTCGAAGGACAAATGTCTAAAAATCTTCGAGCAATTCCCCCGAAGAGTGTTCGTATTAAAAGAACTTAATTAAAAATTAGACTAAATATATATGTAGAAAAGATAAGTATATATGCAGAAGAATAAAAGTACTCACTATAGATGAAAATACTCACATTAGTAGAAAAATACTCACAATAGTAGAAAAATACATACAGTAAAAAAATACATACAGTAGAAAATACAAAATACAAAAGCCAGTAAATCAGATTGAATTTATATATGAGAATAGTAGGAAGTTGCCAAAAGTAAATTTGAAATTAGAATGAAGAAATATTGCCAGAAGTAATTAAATTCAAAAAGTTAAAGTGGTTTACAAAGTTAAAGCGTATTAAAAGGGATTTAAGTTTTAGTTATGTATAAAATAAAGTGTATATATGTAGGTATTTTCAGGATTCTTGTAAGAACTTCAATGCTTGGGTGGCCCTTCTGTAGTTATAAAAACTACGCATTACTTCAATCTTACAAGCGATTCCCTACTTCCTACATATTTTAAAATAAAATTAATTGGAATATTGTTATTTTTTAGGTGAGCTATTAAGCGTTTAATTTGATTTTTAGTATATTCATAATTGTTACAGATTATATAAATGCGATTAAACTCATTAATTATAATGTTTCTGTATATTTTTAAAGAAATATTGGAGTTCCAAGAAATTAACTTATTAACATGAAAATTAAACTGTTTAGTTTTGTCGAAAATGTCTATATATGTAGTGGAATTATCAATAGTGATAAATAAATCCAGAAATTCTGTTTTAGTTTCACATAAATTAGTTTTAATCAGAGAAAGTTCTTCAGGGTAAATAGTTTTAGAAATATCTTCAAATTTTAAATTGTTGAAAATAATGAAATCGTCTATGTATCGAAAAGCAAAAGGATATTGATAAAAGAAGTTTTTTTCAAAATAATGTAAAAATAAATTTGCTAGTGTGCTAGAAACCCGGAAAGAAGCATGTAAATATTGTGAAATTTACATAATTCTTTTACAACAATGAGGTATGAAAAATATTAGCATTGAAAAGCATACTATACATGAGCGATTGTAGCTGTAGCTGCAAATGGTGTATAAATGGAGAAAATATTGTCGATTTCAAATACGATAGTTGTTTTTTAGTGCATTTTTTTGTATAAGGTTTTTTAATTACGTCTCGATGACATCAAGTGAATTTTAAAAAAGTTCTAAATTTGATTGAGAAAAAATAGAAGTCCATACTATTTGTGGATTACCTTTTAAAGAAATCAATGATCACATTGGAAGAAACTGTGATTCGGATATGTAATCATTAGATTCCGGAGGGATCAATGGACCGTTTTGAGACTGATTACTCTCATCTCAATGCACCACTTCACATAATGGTAGGCAGATTATGTGCGCGAGAATAATGTATCACTCAGCTACAGGCTGAAAAACAACATAATAGATTCAGTCTGCTGTGGATCATTAGGTGCTTATTTATCAATAGGTAACATTTGAGATAATTTACCACTGAAAGGCATATGCCCGCAAAACATACATTGCTTCACTTACTCTTGATTCAAAGCTATAGGCATTTGTGACACCTGTAGTACGATGAACAACGGACGTAAACTGAGGAAGGAAAATATATTGTCTTTATTGCCCAAGCCGTATTCTGTTTGCAAACACCATGATGGATGGATTTGAGACTATGGACTACGTAGTGAGAAAATGCATAACTGTTTGCGTCATTAATTGTTCCACTTATCCTAGACCTGTATCATGGTTTGGAATGCTTTTGAATTTCATTTCCACATTTTTTTCGCATACATTCGTAATACATTGAATAGCCTGTTCAATGTATTGGAGCCAGTGTTCCTTTTTTCTAGCTTCAGTGTTTGTCATCCACTGTATTCAAACAGGATAATGTGCTATCACAGTGGTACCCTATGTACAAGAGTTCTTCTTTATACATCTGATTGGATTGTTCCATTCCGACAACCAGTACGAGTCTTTAACAATCAAGTCACCGAGCCGCTTTAAGGATGTATGTTAAAATATGAACTACTCTTACGTTGAAAAAAGGGGAATGTGTAATTCTAACTGTCAAGCATAGTTTTAAAGTGGCAGTAAATCAAAAGTTTTTAAAAAAATTTATAAAAAAAAACAAACATTTTATTTCTATTTTAATAATAGTATTTTTTTTATCTCAGTTGAGCTTATGACCCTTTTTATAAGGAACAAAATCAATTAAATTTCCGAACAAAATAACTTTCTTTCGTCATGGTACTGTAATTTCATTCAATGGTATTATGCATTTATTAAAATGTTTTATATATAGATCTAATTTGCATTCTTGAAGAATAGCGAAAATTTTTAATAAGACTTAAGTGTTTAAACTATGTTTTAATTCTTATGGGCTTGTTCCGCATGTAGTTTTCTAATTTTATAGAATACGATAAATATCAAGATACGATTAATATCAATGAATTTTTTTAAGTGTTTATGTGAAAAACAAATCTTAAGAGGAAACATTAATTCTTACTTTGCCTTTAGAAAAAAGTACAGCTGGAATTAAATCCTTATAAAATGTACTTTTATTGCTTCATTTTCAACAGACTTCACCAATAACTTTTCTATATGGATCTGTTCCTCTGTTGAACAAATCTATTTTTTTTTTCAATTCACAGAAGTAGTTCTCAGCAATAGTTATAGAAAAGGATTTGCTAGTTCATTTCTTTTACAAATAAAGCCAATTTTTTCTCTTTAAAGGCAATAGTCTCAAATATTTTAGAAAGAATTTTTTAAGATAAAAATTGTATCACTCTCTTTTAATCTGAATTATCTCTTTTTATTCCTTCCTTATTTCATTAACACGTAATAATAATAATAACGAAGGAATAAAAAGTTATTCATAGTAACTTTTCCTTAAAACTTTATCAACTGATTTTAATTTTATTAAAATTTGATTGATGTACTCCCAAGGAAGTAATAAGAAGTAGTTATCTTCTAAATAATTATTCTTAAAGTGTAACGTCTTATAAGACATTATTTGTTTCTTGCTCTGCTTTTTATAATGAATTATGTTTGGAACCATTAATTATATTATTTAAATATTAATCTTAATATTTAGAATGTTATCAATAATTATAATATATATATATATATATATATATATATATATATATATATATATATATATATATATATCGTTTCACAATTTTTAGTTATAGGCTGTTTTACATTTGAGAACCTAATAATATCAAGTTTAAGAATACAGTCTTCTTACTTTAATAGTAATTATGCTGCCATGAATATTTTGTGTGTGTTATGAAGAGAGAATGACGTAAATAGACGTTAAATAAAAATAAAAAAAAAATTCTTAACAATTTTCAAGTTGAAATAATTTACATATATAACCTGTCAATATACTCTAGTATCTTATCATACAATTATGTAGTTTGGTACATTTATACCTACTAGTGAAAATGATAAAAATGGATGAGAATATTAAATAAGCCATTATTTTTTGTATTTTCCTTATATTTTCCTTTTCAGGAACTAACTTTGTATATCGTGAAATATATAATAATATAGTGAGGAAATTATAATGTGTTTATTACAGTTGGATACATATTAAATTAAAAATATTCATAAAATTTTTAAATTGTTTATTTATTTAAAATACTCCATTTATGAAATTTTACTTTTTTATGTAACATTCTGTTATTTGTACTATTGGATATGTTTAAGTATATCAAGTATCTATACCTGAGATTAAGTCTCAGGTATAGATATAATATGATTATCAATACTTTCTAATATAATATCAAAACTTTTATTATTTAAGAAATGAGAATTCATTTACAAATACTTACAGTTCAATTTAAATGTTTTCATGAATGAAAATACTTATAACTGTTAGTTGCACTAAATTCAGTGCAAAATGATGTTAATGTCTAATCAAGAAAGTTGATAGTCAGAATCAAAAGCTTATTATATTATTTTAAAAAATAAAAATTTTCGGAATTAAATCAAATAATTAATTATTAATTTTTTAGTACTTTAAAGGAAAATTTCTAAAAAACTAGATTGTTATTTAAATATTATATTTTATATTAAAAGGTATACATAAAGTAAGGCACACATAAATTAAAATTAGATATACTTATAATGAGAAAATAAATAAATATGTCCATTTATACAATGTTATTCATTTAAATGATTAATACAAAGGAGTAAATTAAATGTTTAAGTTAAATTATGCATAAGAAAAGATTTCCGCCGGCACACGTACTTAGCAGAATACTCGAGTGACCTTCAAATTTCATTATCTCTTTCATCCTCACATTTAGACTAGACCTTCAGACTTTTTCAGGGTAAAGAAAGTCATTAAATACAATCGGAATATGCATGACAAAAAAAAAGCAGGTGATAGCGACTTCTACGCTGAGAGAAGTTTAGAGTGTTTGAGGAAAAAAGTAATACATGTTCATTTTATTCTTCTGTTTTTGTTAACACCTGCGAGCTACTGATGAACAGGTGTTTATTTGTTTCGTGCCAAAAGGAAACACGGATTTTTGGAATTTCGGAAGCTTGTGAATTTTATGTAAAATGTTAAATCCACACGTTAAGGAAGTCTTATCATTTCTGAGTGATATGGTTGACTTGAAAATGTCATCGAACTTATCAGCTGTTCCATATCTCCCTTTATTTTTTTATATTTTTGGAGAACACTTAATATAATTTTCATTTTTTATCTGTGCACATCAGTTTTCTTAAAATAAAACCAAAGGCTTGTTTTTGAAAAAGTACTTTCTTATTTTAAATATCCTAATTCTATTGTTCGAAATATTATTTTTTGTTACTGTTATGTTTGTTTAAATGCATGATAAATATTTCAAAAAAAATTATATTTCTATAAAATACAACGAAAAATATATACTTTTTTGATCAAATTTGAAAATAAATACTTTAGTTATAAATTTACTTAAAAATATGTTGTATTGTCTAAAAGAAAACTTTAACGTAGATTTATTTACATATGATTTTAGAAGTTATGTTATTACTTCATTTTATGTGATTCAGAATATCTAATCAAAGTGCAATAAAACATATTCCAAAAAATTTAAAAATATACTTAAAATTCTTTAAAAATAGAGAGAAAATGTTGATAGAAAATGCTTATAGTATTAAAAAAAGGCCTTAAATGCAACAAAACAACATGAATGATGTTACAACTGAATTATATATTGAAGTAATGCAATGTGCCTTCGTTGACAAAATTTTGTTGAATTTCATTAGAGAAAGGGTGTTTTTTCTTTTAGTAAATTTAAATCTTGTTAGTTTAATAATCAACATACTTAATTAAGTTTTTTTTTGACAATTCCGTTATTTTTAACTAAAATAATTAATCATTCTCAATTATTATTTTAATAAAAATGTAATTATGAACCTAACGTAATCTCAAATACTTTATAATACATTTAATTAATTTAAACTTAATTAACGCGTATCAGAGTATAATTAATTCCTCATAGAGTTAAGTAAAATAATTTACCATTATAGTTAAGTCTGAACTATATTTAATTTTCATTTAATCTCTTATTATTAACTTACACCTAGTGTAATTAAAAATATTTTGAATTTATAGTAACAACTTAAATGTAAAAGAGTTTAAATAAAAATGTTTATAAAAATTTACTCCTTAGATCCGTTTATTATTCATATAAAAGATTCAAATTAAATGAAGAGAAAGATTTTGTATAAATTAAGGAAGAATATTATAAATAGAAATTCACGTGTTTTGTAATTTGTTTGATAATTTTATTGTTATTTATAAACTAATTTTGAATTAGTTTATAAATAACAATAAAATTATTAAAGTTAGAGTTATTGTAATTATAATTTTAAACCATACTCAATTCTTTGCAAAATTTATGATCTTTAAAGGACTATAGAAATTTTTCGATGAGACAACAAAATATGTTTTGAAAATGTATAAAATTTTTCATGTAAAAATATCTTAATACATGAGGCCCTTTATATTATTTATATGGAAGTAAATAAAAAAAAATTAAACAGTTTTAAACTCATGGCATATAAGTAATTTTATTTAATTTGAATTATTTAGAAGCTTTTAACTCTTTCGTACTTTTTTATGTTAATTAATTTAAATGATTATTAACTGCCGATTAATTTAAGCATCTTAATTTTTTTTAACATGTGTAAAATGATAAATTATATCTTGACATAAAATGAGCCCGTAGTCACTCACAACTACCGTCTTAAGTTTAATGTTTGATGAAGCTGTGAGAATTGTCTAGAAAAGTGAAGTAATATCTTTTACGCAAACAATTACTAAGAGATGGAAGATTATCTCCTTCCTTCAACGGAAATGTCATTTCCTATAAGTAAAAGTCTAATGAACGGAAAAGGCAGATCTTGTGTTAGGAAGACGCAGAGATTACCAAAAGAAAATATGTTTTAACCAAACATATTAACATCCAATTTAGTTGAAATTACATTGAAATAAAATACATTGAATATATTGAAATGATTATCCTAATTCAGTTTTGCAATCTCTCTACTCCTCACTTTTTTAATAAAACTTTATTAAAATTTGTCATCAATCAATAATAACCATTAATTTCTTTTGGTTCGTAAATTATGTATTACTAAATAATTTACATTAATTCAAAAAATCTTATTTTTAATCATAGAAAGTAAAAAAAAATTAATTGTTCTTTAATTCAATTTATATTACAATGAAATTCCACACATAATCAATAATATTAAAAGTCGAACTGATGTGTTATGGACGATTTTTTAATTTGTTTGCAAAGTAAAAATATTTGCACTGCGTCGTGTATAGTCTAACCAACAAAGATAGTTGAAAGACATTTTAACAACAGCCACCTTATTGCCTTCTTGTTATACTTTTCATAGATAGAGAGAGATGTGTTAATATGTATCCAAGACTAAAGCTGGAGAATTCCCTATTCACACACACCATCAGATAAAGATGCAAAAAGCAAAAATGCAACAACAACCATCTCTCGTTGCTCAAACTGGTATAAATCAAATCTATGATCTGCCATTCCAAAAAAGTTTGTCCTGTTTTAGAGTAATGTAACAAATAATGTTAGCATTTTATTGTTTGAATTGCAAATAAGAATCTCTATCAGTAATTTAAGATGCTAATATCATTAAGCTTATATTTCATAATAAAAATTTTAAAATTATTCTTAATAACTGTTTAATTTATTGAAAAGTTTTTAAATAAATATTTTATTATTATTTAAAAACTATTATTAAGCAAAAATGATTATTAAGCAAAATTATTATTAAGCAAAATGAGAAACTTCAAACACCTTTATACAATATTCAAAGAAATGTTAATTGTTGCTCAGCACTTTTATTATGCCCAAGAAAATTTATGATCGCTTTTTAATTTAAAATTTTTAATCACGAAATAGTATAAAATTGGCAATATAAATTATTCCATAGCTCAAATCAGAAAAAGTATGGTTTTAGTCAAAGTTGTAAACTCATACCAAAAATTGAATAAGTTATCAAAAGAAGGATTTTTCTACTCCAAATCACTTTTTAAATTGTATCAAAGTCGTAATAAATTCTGTATATTTATAGGACCTAAGAATGTTTATCAGTTGTTTCATTTTACTATTTATAAATGAAATAGATTAGTTTTAATAGGTGAATACCAGTTTAACTGAATACCTTATTTATGGACCACTAGATTAATAAATCAAGGAAACTCCTTTTCTTTCACTTCAAAAGATGTGCAATTAGAAAATTGAAATGCATACAAAATTATGGACAATGAGAGAATTTTATGAAAAAATTCAGTAACTTATTATGTTTTTGTTTCAATTTAATGAATCTGTCATTTTAAAAACTACTTTAATAGAAAGTTTTCTTTTATTTTATTAGATTTATCGCATAAATCTCCTACGTGTAATTTTATTGATCCGATACTTCTGTAAGGAAATATTCCCATTTTAAAGTTAAACTAAAGCAATCTCTTATTCTGAAAAGGTAAAGAGGTTTAGAGAACTGAATAAAATTGTTACATAAACATTATTTGTAACTGATATCTATTTAAAGCAATTATGAATAATTTGTTTGTATTAAGTGACATCTCAGTACAAATAAACAACTGTAACGCAACCTGACAGAAAACTAAATTGTTAAATTCAAAATATCAAGCAACAGTTTTATTTTTTAATATACTTATGTTCTGTTTTATTTTTCAATATCAAAATATTCCTCAATATATACGATAAACAATGCTTTTATAGGTTGTGAAAATTTATAATTTTTTTTTAACATTTCATATTACAAACATGATTGTGGTATTGATAGTATACGTTTGAACTGCGTTTTGTATCAGTATTTGATTTTGAAGAATTTTAATACTATTAAACACATGGGAATGACACATGACACACATTTTATAATGCTATTAAAAACATTTCTTGGAATGTAAAATCACCTATTAATTCTCTGTTTAAATGTCTGTTTATTAGGATGGTCAAATAGTTACATTTAAATAACTATTTGACCGTCCTAATAAACAGACATTTAAACAGAGAATTAATTGGTGATTTTACATTCCAAGAAATGTTTTTATATTACTTCCTGTTTTCAATAGACGCAAAGGAGAAAACCAAAAAATTTATCTTCCGAATTAATAAACTACATCCGAAAAGTAGAATCACAAAACACATTGCCTACTGCTTGACAGTTAGGAAATACGTGTTGTGATCCTACTTTTCAATCGAGATCAAATGTGGGAATTTTCACATGAAAGAATATTGATTTATCACTAATTCATGGTGAGTTGTAATTATTAAAAGGTTTTACCTTCATATATTTTTATTTAAAAAATACGATTGTAAACTACTTTAAACTTCACAAAGTAGTCAGATTTAGTTTGAGTGATTATCATTTTCTCGTCTTTGATCGATACTCTAATCAAAGTTAAAAAAATTGTAATGTTAAATATTTTTCCTCTGTTATCCTTAAGAAAATATTGCCGTCTTAGTTGTCGACCTCATCACTTGATCGTGATTCAGAATCATGGATATTTGGTGTTTTCAGACGATAAATAAGAGATAAAAGAACGCAAAAAAATCTTATCTAAATAACACAGCTTTTCTCAAAAAAGTTTACAGTTTGTAAAATTTTTAAAAAATGTCCTTTTTTTAAAATTTATCATAATAAAAAACGTATCATAAAACTTGAAGACTTTAAATGTTATCTCTGTAAATAAAATCAAAAATAATCTTATGAAAAACTGAATTTTGTAATATCCCGCCACAAAAGCAATTTGTTTTCCTACATAAAGCGGAAATTGCATTTTAGTGTCATATTTACTGCAGTGTTTTTCTAAAAATATCTCAGATTTTGAAGTATAGTAACGTTAACCAGGCAGTTATATCTTTTGAAAGTTTTCAGAGAACTGATATATAGCCGGAAATTATTTTAACTGAATATTTAAAAATAAATTCAGTAGTTTCTTTGCTGTACTTAGTAAGATGAGATAAAGTTCTTATCAAAAAACATTTTTCCTTATATTTTTGCCCTTTTCTTTACTAAAAGAAAAATATAAAGTTTGGAATAAGTTTAAGAGTATATCAGCTGTTTTAAGTTAAAAATCTTCAACAACAATCTTTAGTTATATTTCAAAAATAGAAAATGAAAAGCTAAAGCATTTTTTTAAAGTTTTAAAAATTCGCATGATTACCAGTTATTTGTCAACAAGCCCTATGCATATCTATCCATCAGTCAATGTCTCGCACTCTCTCTTTATATATATATCTCTATATCTATCAATCTCTCTCTGTATATATTTTTGAGTTTTTAATATCAATCAATAAAGTCAAATATTAATGATATGTACTAGAGATTATATTTTTAAAATTAATTTCAATAAGATGAAATGGAATTCACAACTATTTGTAGAAACATTTTCAAATTAATAATAGAAGTTTAAAATATATTTTAAAGCGTTTTCCATTATCTATAACTTTCTCTGGTTTAATTAATAAAGTAAATCAATAAAAACTTTTAATAGCAAAATAAAAGAATAATATTTACAAAATAGTCACATACTCATTCTCATTAAATGTAGTAAAAACTAATTCGAAATAGAGAGCCAGATAGTAAATCACTTGAAAGGAATAAAATTCAAAATTAAAACACGTAGCTTTTAAATAAAATTTTTGTCGTAAATGTAATATGCTTCGTTTTAAATACGAGGTATATCCAGAAAGTAAGTTCCGTTTGGTAATAAAATTAAATTGTGTACACAGATACAGAAAAATAATTTATTGCCCAAAATTTTCTACAACTCTTAAACTACTTTTCCACATAACTGCTGAAATTTTGCTGGCATTTGTCATAGCGTGGCACAAGTTTTTGTATGCCTTCTTCATAGAAGTTTGCCGCCTGTGTCTTCAACCAGTTGGAAGCAGTTTCTTTCAGCTCTTCATCATTGTTGAAGTGTTGACCGCCAAAGAAAGACTTGGCATCTAAGAACAGATGAAAGTCGTTAGGAGCGAGGTCAGGCCTGTACGGAGGATAGTCAATTCCATAGCGAGAACACTAATTGTAAACTTGCGGTTTTCTTGGATCTTGTCATCAATCGTGTGAACCAGTTCTTCTGTAACCAAAGATGGACGCTCACTTCTTTCTTCATCGTGCATTTCACTACGTCCTTATTGAACTGTCGGACCCATCTTCTTACCATAGAATCACTCATCGCATTTTGTTCGTAAACTTCGCAAATTTGCCGATAAATTTCAATTGGATTTACTTTCCTAGCATTCAGAAAACGAATCACAGATCTGATTTCACAAGCGGCGGGTTTTTCAATCAACATCGACATTGTAAACAAGCACAACAAAGCGTACGTGGCTGACAGCGATCTCAAAATGGCGCACATTTCTTATCGTTGATACAGAGCGTCTACCGCGCATGTGCGGAACTGCGATCACAGCGCTGCAGCAGAGATAAATTGAAACGGAACTTACTTTCTGGACATACCTCGTATCAACGTATGTCAAGCTGAACAGAAATGTAACCAGTAAAATGATGATTTTATGATCATAAAATTTTCGTTGATGCTAAAATAATTTTGTCCACTTATATGAAAGAAATAATAAACAAAAAAAAGGTAAAACGAAGAAAAGGTTTTCAAATTAAATAAACAAAATATATTCTGATTATGTTAATTGATTAAGTACCATTTTATCAACTCTAATTATGGAAATACATCAAAATTAGGCTGGATATTTTATTTCTGTTCTAGCTGTGAAACAGTACTTATTGGTAAAATTTCACATTCAATTTCCAAAATTTTTAAGCAAAATATAATCTAGGGGTAGAATTTATCATTTTGAGGCTTATTCCAAGCCATTATTAAACAAGATATGCACATCAATAGAATTGAGTGCATTAAAGTTTTCTAAATTCGCTACCTAAATGAATGGTTATCTTTTTTAAAAAAAACTTTCAAGAACGCTTATTGTCTTGGAAGATGTTCTGTAATACAAAGTGCTTAGAGGTTGAGCTGTCTGTTATAACTGTCAACTTATTTGAGTAAATATTTAAAATTTTTCTTGATCATTATAAAAATCTGGTATAATATGTAAGAATATTGTTTAATGTAAACTTTTTTTAAGTACATATTAAAAATTATAATATAGTTAAGCATGAAATGCTTCTAGATTAGATAAATTGTCGAAGGCTTCTTTACTCATTGGTGGAACTGCGGTAATAAATGTGAAATATCTTAAGGACGATAGAATTAATAATTCCTTTTACGAAATAAAAGATAGTTTTAATCTAAAAAACTTAAATGTACATGGCAAAATTGTAAATTTTCTTGCTTTATTTCATATCTTTATGATGAAAAAATATTTAAAAAATGTACGAACATAATTAAATTGTTCCTTTTTGCCTGGAAGTGAACATTGGTGCTGTGCATATTAAAGTACATAATGGATATTTTGAAATGTCTCCTTCAGCGTAATAACTTAATAATAAGTAAAATTGACAAACTTCCACTCAAAATTTTAAATCATTTATTAATGTCAAACTATATTAGTTAGTAGCTAAAACTCATTATTTCTCGAAAGGTCAAATGTAATAAAGAGAACTCTATAATTTTAGATTTTCTTAATTTTCTTGTTGACCCAAATGCAGCAAATATAGAGTTTAGTAGGAAACTTATATGTATATCTTCTAAGAATTTAAGATTAGCGATATTTATGAAACATGTTTTAATATATATATATATATATATATATATATATATATATATATATATATATATATATATATATATATATATATATATATATATATATATATATATATATATATATATATATATATATATATATATATATATATATATATATATATATATATATATATATATATATATATTTATATATATGTATGTATCTACGCAAAAATATACATATATATTACATTTATTACGAGGAATTATAATTTTAGACTATGCGAAAAAATAATTTAACCAGTGAAGGTAATATATTTATCCGATTTAATACTCTATTATATAAACATAACATAGTTAATTTTAAAGAAAAATGCTTAGAAACAAATGAAATTCATAAAATGTTTAAAATCATATATATTAGGAAAGCATTATTAAATGTATTAAATTGACTTTTATACACTTTAAATTTTACTTTAAAAAATAAAAATAATTGTTGTTTTTACCTACAATTTTTTTATTTGCATATTAAATAAAAATAAGAAAATATTTCTGATTAAAAAGTTGCATATAAATAAATAAATAATTAATAATATGTTAATGATATTTATTACATTTTAAAATTTCAAAACAATATTTTCCTTGTATTTAGTATATGTTAATAATCATATTATTTAGCTGCAAATACATTTATTTCCTTACATTTCAAGGCCTTCAGTATAGCGAAAGTATAAACCTGAAATATAGCTTGACATTCCGTGAAAAAGCGTTAGTTTGGTTAATTTTATAAAAGTTATTTTACTTTGAATAATTTATTATAAATTCAAAACACTTAGAAGAAAACAATTAAACCAAAAATAGGTTTTATTTTTGGTATCTCGTTCTACCTACTCAGAATTTTTTCAAACACTAATCCGAATAAGCCTGAGGCACTTAAAAGTAGTTACCATAGAGTTTTTAATTAACAGGATACAGAATCTAAATAAAAAAAAATTATAATATTTTCAAAAGTGCACTGTCTAATAAAAACAATATTTCTTCTCAGGAGATAATGAGAATGAATCATGAAGTGGTAAGAGAGAGAGAAAAAGTTTTAAAGATTTTTTATTAATTATGCCAGGTGTTTTCAATACAAATGCTTAAATTAAATAAAAGTTTGATCCGATTATTTAGTTCAAATTTTTATACTTATTTCTTAAAATGTTAAAATATTTAAGATAGGAGGGATTCTTAAAAAGATATTTCTCTAGAAATAATACATACTAACTTAATAATAATATACAAGTTTTAATTTTCAAAATGCTTTAAGCAATTTTTAGAATCTTAAAGGTAAGCATATTTCAAACTGTCAGCACTAAAAGATTTCCATAATTGATGCACTGTTTCATTATAAAACAGATTTTCTCATTTGAAAATAGTGGATTCCAACTCAGAAAATAAATTTTTAAGTAGTTTCTAACTTTCTTATCTTAAAATTTTATCAAATGAATATTTCATTAAAAAAAAACAAATTACTTTTAAGCATAAAATTAAAATATCATTCAGCTCATAGATCTCCTTTACACAAAAATAAGATAAAACAAAATGCATTTTTCGAAAAATATATGGGCTATAAAATGTATTCATGTATTTATGACGATGAATATATGTATTGGTGTAGTTATTATTTGTACAGTTACTGAACAGTAACTTTGAGAAATTGAAATAAAAATGTATAAATAATTTTTTGCCTCTCAAAAACTCAATAAGTAACTCAATGAGAATAAACAAGAACCTTTACAGGTGAATTCATTGGGAATCAAATAATTAAAATAATAATCCCATGGAAGAAAACTAAGAACAATTAATATTTGAGACATTTTTTTTTAAAATCTAATGATATTTTTGAAATGTTTGAAGAAAAGAATTTAGTCATAAAATTCGTAGTTTTTTGAATGAGAGAGGAATTTCTTAATAAATAAGCAAAAGTGATGATTTTAATAAAATACTATATTAATTCATATTTAAATAAATTGATCTGCTTGTTAGTAGAGATTTTTCATTTAAATGTACGAATATTTTGTGCATGAAATTTAAACTAAAAAAAATATCTAGTTCTGTTGACAACATTTTGTATTTGAGATACATTTATACCCATAAAAATGTAATTTCAAAGCGTGAAATAGATGTGCAATGTATCAGAGGATTTAAAGAGCAATATCAAAATCTAATTTAATAAAATACGCTAGTTGCTGTACAAATTTATTCCTTTTTTCCTTAAGTTTAGTCTCACTCTACTTTTTCAGTCTTTAATCTTAAGCGATAATTTGATACTCAGCATGCCTAGGCGTTGTACGGCCTGTATTGCATTGTCTGGGGGGCATACTATGTATTAACCATTATACCAACCATGCTAATAGCAATAAGTTCTTTTTTGAAATTTGCTCCAGTGAGTAAAAATCGTAATTTTTATTAATGATGTCAAACATATAGCATATTTTTTGCTCTTATTTTTTGTTTGATAAATAGAATTTACAATAAGTCATATTTGTTTTGCTTCTGTCTCTTTCTTTGCCTGAACTTGTATTATTCTTTTTTTATGGACACGAGTGTAGTTTATTGTGGTTGTAATTCTGAATTTTAGGTCGCTGGATCTCTGCGCCTTTATTCAGAAAGCAATATCTTTTACAAATCCCTAAAGAAAAAATCGTGCACTATTTTGTGAAATGATCTGGTTGCTCCTGAATTTGGGTCGAACCATCTTTTTGTAAATGGATAACGCAGACTATATAAGAAGGACAACTTAAATAAGAAACGAATTTTTCTTCTATTTACAACACATTAAGAGACACGGAGTTTTTTTTTTAAAAAAACCTATTCAAACAAAACAGGGGATCATTCATGAAAAATTTTATGCTATAAAAATAAACAATATTCTACAAATAAATTAAATTTGCTTAGGCTTTCATCAATTAATAAACATTAAAATGTACCAGGCAGTTAATATAGACAATATACACTGTATTTTTATACCAATTCATTTTATATCTGTAATGATATCATTAGTCAAAATTTTTCAGAAAGACAAACTTTCAAAATAAAGGAAAAATGTTAAATATATTGAATTTATTTTAATGAAAAATTCATGATTAATAATAATTAAATTTTTGAGGAAATAATACAAAAAATCTTAAAATGTTTTACAAAAATAAAATATTTGGTAATATTGTAATAACCTGGGGAATCTTTCATTTCTTATCTAATACTTAATGGCTAAGATGAATGAGTGACGTCATAAAACTATTGCTTTTGATGTACTAAAAAGCTTGAATTACTATTAAATTATCAAATTAAATTTCTACATCTAATATTTACCATCCATTAATTTGTAAACAACTTTATAGTAATTAATACTAATTAATCAATTTACTTTTCAAGTAATGGATATCCACACAAACAAATTACTCTATGCATGTCAAAAAAGATATTTAAAAGGAAAAGTATCTTTAAAACATATTAAAGAACACTAATTCCTCATGTTTACAGAAAAATTTGAGGAAATTTTCTGTTGAGTTCTTAATAAAACTTTATAATAATCATTAGATAAAGTAAAAGTAAAAAAAGATTTAAATGTATTATATTTTTATACAGGTATCCAAATATTTTAACTTATTTTTAAACTTTTTCTTCAATCTGTGTTTTATCTAATATAAATTGAAAACGACAGTAGAATTAAGATAAACTTCAAGATTTTATAAACGATATTTTAAGATAATTAATCGTTCAAATTATTTTTATCTAGTAAATTATGTAAAAAAATAGTCTAGACAACTTATGTTATTTTTAACATGATTGGCTAAGAAATTTAAACTGTGATAAAAGTGTTTTCAGTATTTTTAGGTTAACTGCAATCAATTAATTTTTTCTACAACATTTTTCTCTCACAGGTGTCTCTTATCTCGCTAAGGGTGCGAGAAAGAAATTAAGTTCTTCATCTGTGTTTTTTTTCTGCTATTTCTTTATTTTAAAATTTAAGGAAAATATTAAATTAAAATGTAGACTTTATAAATAATAAGAATATGTCATTATATGAATGTACAAAGACGAGCGATTTTAACAGAAGCTATTTAACTCCGTGATGTTTATATTTAAATGTTTTTTTTATCGTATACTTTCTTATTGCTGAGAGCATTTATAAATTTCGAATGAATCAAGAAGGTATGGATTAAAAAATTATTCTTTTTGCTTATGCGAAACATATTCAGCATCTGGCTTAAATAAATATTAAACAAAATACATAATTCAATATTATTTGCAAAAATTATAGTTATTTTTCATTTAATAATTTTTTTTATTAAAAGTTTAAAAATTTTTATTAAAAAGTTTTTATGCAAATACAGAGCTTAAAAAACTGTCATTTAGAAATGTTTCTTACTTCATCAGGAATATATTAGTATGTTTATATTGAATTTATATTTGGTCAAAAATAATAAAAAAAAACAAATTTTTTTAAGAATGGTATGGTTTGCCTAGTGTGATGCAAATAAAATATGTACAATAAAATAATATATGGAGACACAGTATATATATATGTTACCATCGCCAAAGTATAAAATAATCTCAGAATCGTTTCAAATATCTTATGACAAGGCACGTGACTTTTAACGAGCGCCACAAACTCAGAATTTGTCAGTTGCAATATGCGGTTTGCACGGAAGTATGAAAATATGCACTTTTTCTTAAATCAACATAAATTAGTTTTTTACTGTGTTGTATAAAAATGGTGGAGCAAGCTGTAATATTAGAAAAGGAATCATGGTCTATAGACATGTTGCCGATGAACTATGCAAAATTAAAGTTAACTCTGCCAAAAACTGTAAAATACTTTACCGAAGTTAATGAATGATGTACAAAAAGCCTAAATGACTAATAAGAAGGAACCCAGGAGCTATTGGTTGTTTAATCCGTACAATGTGATGATTATAGAAAAAAAAAACTGTTCTACCCTGTTAAAGAAGGCGTCAGTACTATACTGTATTGGATCATGGACTCTGAGTTATATCACGTGCTTCATGAAGCGCATTTGTCTATAGCCACAGAGGACGTAATAAAATGCTGAAAGAATTTTTAACCGAATACAAAAACATTGCGCGTCATGATATTGAACTGTACATCCACCTTTGTTAACCTTGCCAGAAAAAACAGAAATATATTAAAAATGGGATTGTGGTGAAACCTATGTTTTTTCTGAATTTAATTCCCATTGTTAAATAGATCTTACTGACTTTCAATCTCAGCCAGATAGAGAATACAAATTTAAAATGGTGTACTAAGATTTTCTAACGAAATTTGTGATTCTTAAATCTTTAATGTCAAAAATAGCTGAAGAAGTAGTCTACAACCTAATGGACATATTCTCGTTGCTTTGAGTGCCATCTGTGTTACAGTCTAATAATGGTAGGAAGTTCGCTAATAATGTGGTGACCAGCTTGAAGGAATTTTGATCAGATATGAATATCACCCATGAGAAATCTCGCCATTCACAGAGTAAGGATAGTGTCGAAAGAGTTCATCAAGATATTGAATTATAGTTTTACTTGGGTACAAGATAATAAATCGGACCGCTGGAGTGATGGGCAGCGTTTCTTACAATTTATGAAAAAGAAAGCTTATCTCATTCGGGGATCAAAAGAACAGCATACGAATCTTTTTTTGGCCGTCTTTTCTACCCAAAGACCTTTTAAATACATTAATACAGAGGGGCAGCTTGGAAAAGTTATGGAAAACATCCAAACATTGGAAAAAGATTAAACTAATCAGATTATGCAAGAAAAAAGCTTATTTTTAAAAAAATCGTATAAGATAATGGTTGATGATGGACTAAACCAACGTGCTTACAAGGCATGCTTACAGAAGATATTTTTGTTTTTAAAACCTGTTGTGCGTGTTTCAAGGAAACGAGTGATGCACTTGCATACAAAATGTGTCGTTAAAAACTTATATCTTCTGTGTTACTGTAAAGATGATGAAATGGATATTTTGTGCAATGTTTATTTCAAAACTGAAAATTCTATCAAAAGTAAAATAAACTTTAAAATCAATAACAAATAACAAGACAAAAATCTGAAAATGAATTTGAAAAAAATATTCCCACTGTTTCTTTGAAAGCTACTGTGAGCTTTCCTATTTCTGACAAGGGGCGATGTGATTTGTACAATATATTGGCAGTTGTGTAATGAGTGTGACAGAGAATGGTTTCTATCGACATAGAATTTATGAAGAAATTTTAAAACAAATATAGGCGAGATCCCAATTCCTTTTATGTCCTAAAAACTTGTTTACAATTGAAGACATTGCTGACCACGAAATTCTTCTCCGATGTTTTGGAACAGCTCAATCCAGCGACCGAGAAATCGTCAAATGTATGTGTAAACAAAGTGTTAAAATATGAAACGTCTTTGCACGGAAAATGTAATGAAATGTAATTCACAAAATGTCATTTCGGCCTGCCATGTTACAATAAGTAGATTAATTTCTTATTTTTTATATGAAAATTTTATTTTCCTTAACAAGAAAATCATAAATTATATTTTGTACAGCTTACATTTTTTACGCATTTTGAATAAATTTATTTATTGGCAATCTCATTATTTTTCAGAATTACATTTGTATTTCTGAGAAATGCGCATTATTTGCATAACAACCTCATCAGGATGTTTTTTCATACTTTGTCTAAATAGCATTTGTCATTCTATAGGATGCAGAGGTATTATAACACAATGTCTAGAGAAAGTATGTAATACTCCTATATTTCATACCTTGCCTTAAAACGTCTTACATTGTGCACAATGCCTAAGCACTTTATAGAATGCCGGCGTTTCATACTTTGCCTGCAACACACACACATTCATATATACACACACACACACACACACACACACACACACACACACACACACACACACACACACACACACACACACACACACACACACACATATATATATATATATATATATATATATACACTGCTGGACAATTGCAAAGGACGGATAACACTATCATCCATAGCAACCACAAAATGAAAGGAAGCAAAATGTGAAAAATTAGAATAAGTGCGGGATATAGTAAGAAGAAATATGCATATGCATATTTTTTTCCACGTCTGTTCATCACGTGATAGTGTTCATAAGAGCTTTAAAGATTTTGACGCGTGTGGACAGTTGCTGTTTCAAGTCAAAGTTTTACAGGAAAGATTTAATAGACGAAATTGAAATTTTTGGCATGTTTTCCCGACATCACTTTGATGATTTTACGCATGGCCTAATTATTAGAAAGATTGAAGAAGGGCTAAAAATAATAGATGTTGCTAGGGGGTCCGACATCGCTCACAGCGTTGTTTCACGACTGTGAAAGTCATTTAAAACTACTGGAATGTGTAGTAGGTGGCACGGGGGAGTTCGTGTTAGAGGTACGACGCCTGCAGAAGACAGATATATCGTCCTATCAGCAAAAAGGAACAGGTGCACCACAGCTCAGCAGGTGGCAAATCAGTTTCTTGCTGCCTCAGGAAAGCAGATCTCCCGAAAAACTGTTGCCAGACGTTTGAGGGAAGGAGGACTATACGCCCGTAGGCCTGTTGTGTGTGTCTCATTGACCAGACAGTACCGTGCTGCCCGTTTGGAATGGTGTCGTGATCATCGCAGTTGATTGAACAGGACTCGGCATGCGTACTATTCTCAGATGAGAGTAGGTTCACTCTGTCATCGGTTTGTAGACGCCAACTTATCTGGCGCGAGAGTGGTGCTGCTTATCGTCCAGAAAATATCAAGGAAAGGGATCGATATCCGGCATGCAGTGTCATGGTGTGGGCAGGCATCATGATCAATGATCGCACTCCCCTACATGTGGTTGCGAAGGGGACTATGACGGGCCAACGATACATTAATGAAGTTCTTCTTTGTCATGTTCGTCTTTTCCGTGGTGCTGTCGGTGATAAATTTTTTTCTATGGACGACAACGCAACATGTCCTCGAACACTCGCTGTTCAGGATTGTCTAGAAAGCGAGGGTATTCAACGTATGGCCAGTATTCAACGTATGGTATATATTCTCGTATGGCCATCACGTTCTCCAGATCTAAACCCCATTGAAAATGTGTGGGATGTTTTGGGGTGGCAAGTTGCTGGTCGAAACTATCCTCCGACAAACAAAAACACCGTTATCCGTGCACTCCAAGAGGAATGGGATAAATTGCCTCAACAGCTGCTGGATAATGTTGTGCAAAGTATGATACGACGTGTGGAATGTTGCATCACACTCCACGGTGGACATATCCCGTACTGATACCTTTCTTCAAGGTGCCTGCTGACTTTTAGATGCATTGTTCCATTTTTCCGTATGCAGCATCAAATGAGCATTTTTTTTTCGTTCAGATGTTTCACAGCTTTTGTACTTTCCATTACAATAAATATTCTTCATTCTAATGTCTGAACAGTGTGGCAACTATATTTTATCCTACTAGGCCTCATGTCTCTCTTAATGTTATTCTATATTGCAATTTGTGATCTGTTCTTAGCAATTGTCCAGCAGTGTGTATATATATATATATATATATATATATATATATATATATATATATATATATATATATATATATATATATATATATATATATATATATATATATATATATTATATATATTATGTATATTATAAACCAAGAAAATTAATATAAATTAAAATGTTTTGTGTTATTATCCATTTTAACGAAACATATTTGTAAAAATTGTTAATCATTTTATTGAAAACACACTTGGTTCACTTGATCCTTAATTATATGTTGCTTCCATCTATGTGTATACATATAGTTAAATATATAATAACATTTTGTTACATTAAAATTATATACCAATGTAAATTCTCCATTTTCTTCAATGAAAAATGACACGTGAAGAAAATAAATAACGAATATAACGAATGCATCTCTGCTGTATAAACAAAGCTGATATCATAATCATGCTAGAATGACGCTATCAGTATGGAAAAAAATGCGTAATATAAATTTCTTTATATGATAGTTTAAGACAAAAGTATTAGCAAAAAGTATAAAATCAACTGTATCGTAATTTTATTGTTTTCGTGTAATTTTTAGTTTTGCTTAATGAAGTATCATGATTTAAATGTTTGAATTTACATCATAATATTAAGTAAGGATTATTATTATAATGCTGATAAAAAACAATATAAACTATTTATTCATCATTAGTCAGAACTATTTATTTATGATTAAAATAATGAATGTCTAATAATAAATAATTAATTTAAATGTACATTAATTACTTTTTAAATAAATAATTACAAATTATTTAATATTGATAAAATGTATTAATTTACATAGTTTAAAGTTTCGACTTCAAAAAATTACAGTGCAAAAATGTTAAGTACATAATTCTAATTAAGAAGTAAGAAAATTTATTTAAAATAACACGATCTAAATTATCAGATGATATAAAAATATCAACGCATTGCTGTCATATGGATCATTAAAGTTCCTGTTTAAGTAAATCATTTGACAATCAACTAAGAATGTGTCTTAATTTAACAGTGATTTGATTTCCAAAAGTAATAACTGTCGATTTATTTTGAGCATGAATTTCGTGCCTAATTATAAAGAAAACATAAAAAAAGTTTGACTTTAATTATAATGTTCTTCGTAATGATGCTATTTGAAAGTGTTAATTTCTTCCTCGTAACCTTTATTGTATTTCAAAACCAAATTACAAAAATAATTTTTCAAAAAAATATTTATTTTTTAGACATGTAACGAAAAAAATGTGTGTGTAAAATGATAAAAAGCAAGAGTTAACAAGCATAAAGAGTTTTTGGGAATATATACCTTGTTTTATCTTTAAAAGAATGGGTATTTTCGTCGTGTATTATCTAAAAGTTTGAGCGAACACAGAAAGAAACTCATTAATAAGCATATATATATATATATATATATATATATATATATATATATATATATATATATATATATATATATATATATATATATATATGTGTGTGTGTGTGTGTGTGTGTGTGTGTGTGTGTATGTGTGTGTGTGTGTGTTGGGTGTGTGGGTGTGTAATATTATTTCTTCTTTTATTAGTTTTTTCCCACAAGGAGAAAAAATTATATTTATTAGAAGGATAATCTTATATTGAAGTGATTTTGATAAAATTCGTAGATTTGTTAAATTCAATTTAATGTATTTGTTTTTGCTAATTCTTTTTACTTTTAAGAGATAAAGTGAAAATAAATTAATTGAAATATATAGAAATAGAATGGAATATATACGTGCGCATCATATCAAACAAGCGAGTTATGCCTTTAGTAAAGTATATTTTAGTGAATTCAATTAAGCAGAAGCTAATATTCTTCTACATGCTTTAAACGTAATTAAAAGAACAATGCAATGTTTTCATCAAATCTTTTTTAAATTTTATGTTTTCGAAAAAAAAAAACTTATAAAATTTCATTTGAATTTTTGTAAAACTTTCAATTTCCATCTTCAGTTGTATTAGTGATTCGGAGAAAAAAAACTTTAATCAGTGTTTCATACTTTTTTAAGAAAATTTCAAGAACTAATCACATTACTTTCAGTGAATTAATTGAACTGTAAGACATTTTTGAAGTTCTCTTGTATCCATGGTGATACACATTTTTTTTAATTATTTCTAAGAAAATTTTCAAATCAATACTTTAAAAATAGTATGGACAGATTCCTTAATCTGCTTGTAAAAATAATGTTATTTTACTTATAAATTACCTCTTGTTTTTGAAAAAAGTAAATTAAATCTTTTATAGATTAGAATAATTACTATTCTGTTATTGATTAATTGCAAAATACATACTAATTTTTGTGACGATTTAGCATTATGGTCTATTTGGCAATTTATCTCATAAAAAAGTGAAAATGTGTGGACTTTTCAAAATCTTCATCAATTTTATTAGCAAAAAGAAACAATGTATACCAAGAACTTAAAAGTATTACCTCAATGAGTGACATTCCATCAATTTGGTAGGCCAGTAGCAACGTTCATGTCATATACTTTTGTCTTACATATTGTTAAGTTGTATTCACATTTGTCCCTTTTTCTCGTAAAAAAATAATTTTTCTTGATTAATTTGAAATTATATTAAATGAATGGGAAAGAGAAATGAAATAAAAATAAAATCAAGAATGACTTAATAAAATACCAATTAATAAAAAAACAACAAAATCAAGCAATGATTTATAATGGAGTGCAGAGTTTCTGATTAACCATAAAGTATATAGTTGAAAACTGCTACATTTTTGCAAATGTATGATAACTTTTTGACATCATGCATTAATTCTATCATAACTCACGGTTTATCATGAATTCTTCAATAAACCAAAAATTTTGATAAAATAATTGACGTGGAATATGCATAAGAAACCAGGAAACTATGCATGTAATTTATTGGCTTGTTTGTTGATTGTTTGTGACATTATTTTTTTCCTAATTTTTTTTGAAAATTTAAAATTAGGAAAAGTAGGAAATATAAGCAATATTAATGAAATAAATATTATATTAATTTTGTTTACATTTGTGTAACATGTAATAGTATTTTATGCAAGTAATATGCAGGGTTCAATGCAAATTTTCCCAAAAACTGAAAGAATAATTTTATAAATAGATTTGGAAGTTTTTCTGTCAATAAATCAGTTTTCTTTGGTCAAAAATTTTATCAAAAGTTAATGTTTATGGCATTTCATTTTTTCACATGCAATGAAGTTAACTGCAAATAAAACGTCTTAAGAAAAATATTTGATGAAAAACTTGAGGCAGAAAACTTTCTGACAAAACAAATACACGATACAGAAAATAATAACAAGCCAATATGAAATTGTAAAGGCAGAAGTTTCGAAAGACGGCTGAAAGTTTCTCGTGATGCCTCGTCTCCAGTAAATTCAAGGACAAAGGGATGTAACTCCTGGTTTCTCCCCTGCTTCCCTCCAAAACCCCTCAGGTCTCTCCAGGAACTATGTTATCGATTCGCTTGGTACCGGTCCTTTTCTCTACCCTTCCCAATACCTGGGCGACCGTTCAATAGGATGATATTTTGGGACACATACTAGGTACGGCGCTGTCCCGGGTTCGGTAATTAGATGGCCTTCTTATTACATAACAGCTCCCCCGGGACACATTCCCGGATCAGATGAGTGATGGTGACTGAGGGGTCATACATTTTATAGCTCCTTTTTATACCAGAACCTCCCTTCAAAACTAACTGATACAAGTAGTAAAAATTTACCTGAGAAATCTTTTCCTTCAGTAAACTTTGTTCTCTTTTATATGATAAAATTGTAAATATTTCATTTTTTATGAATTTAAAAGCTGTGAAAAGATAAATAGAGGTATTTAAATTTTTTCAATTAAAATGATCTAGAGTGAAATATTTAGCATTTTGATTTCATTTAGTTTCAGGTTCAAAATCAACATGCACTTATACATACATACATACATACATACATACATACATACATACATATATATATATATATATATATATATATATATATATATATATATATATATATATATATATATATATATATATATATATATATATATATATATATATATATATATATATATATATATATATATATATATATATATATATATATATTACTCAAATGTATGAATCATTAATTGAAAACCTAACTGAAAACTAAATGATTAGCTCTAGTGTTCAATTCAAAGCTCATTTGCATGATTACCACCTTGGATTTAGATTATGTGAAACTTGGTTTGGAATCCATTTGGTGTAAATTTCCTTCATTTGTTAAAGTAACAATACAACAACAAGTAAAAAAATTAAAATTTCCATTAAAAGGAAAGTATATAATATTACATGACGTGGGAGCAATTATGTTAAACATGTTCATGGATTTATATGCTTTGTTTTTTTCAAGCAATTTCACAAATCCCATTAAAATACCTTCATATAATTCAAAATTTTTCTCTAATGCTTAAGTAGATCTTAGAAACATTATCTGTTCTGAATGAAGATTTCAGTTGAAAAAAGTGTACGATAGCAAAATCATCAATCTTTTTGGTATTGAATCGTCCAAGAAGTGGAAGGTTGATTTGTTAACTTCGAACTACGTCCAACAGCTAATAGGGCTGTAACTTATTCAATTCGATTAAGTACCGGTAACTTCAATCCATTATTTCTTTATAGTGTAAAGTAGATATTATTTGTCAATAATTCGAATTAATTTTCGAATTAAAACACATTTTTTTTAATAAACTCTAGGGGAATTTAAACAACAGTATAACTAAAACATTTTAGCTCCTCAATTTAAGAAAATATAAACTTAATTTTTATTTATAAATTTTTCAATGATTTTTATTTAAATAATTATCAAAGGAATTTAACTCTTAAAAAAGAATTCCGCAATATTAAAAATAATCGTAGCTTTTCTTGATTAAAATTAATATCTAAAATGTTTTTAACTTAACCAAATAATCACAAAGGCTGGAATAAATTAATGATAGTAAATAAAATCAAAATTTGTGTGTGTGAGCAACTTCACTACACATATTTGGAAATGAAAAAATTTATTAAAGTTGATCATCCTCCATTTATTTAACTATTTAATCTATTTTATTTTGAATCTTAGGTATAATTTTAAGATGCATAATTTTTTATATATTGTTGCAAAATTGACTATAATGTATATACTTTTCTTAAATGCAGAGAAATATAATGTTTCTTAAAAAAGTAATTAAATATAACATTTATATTAGGATACTATACTTACTTATGATATATTGCATCTCAAAATCCCACACTCTCTAAAAGAGCTTCAGTCATGGAGTTTGATAATTTACAGTTTATTTTTATTTATTGTTTAGCATCCAGTAAGATGGCTAAAATTATTTAAATTTTTAACTTTATAACGGTTAAAAATTGTAAATCTATTTATCAACTGCTTACCATTTTTCCAATTTTAAATACAATGAGTAAAGTAATTAAGAGAAAGAATATTTATGAATAAAATTTTCCTGCAGAAAATACAATAGTGAATAATAACTATCATCAACATAATTTTAAATCGAATTAAAGAATAATTTATAATTTTAATATACTTAACAATTTAATAAATGAAAATTTAAAAAAATAGATTTAATTTCTGAACAAAATATGAATTTGGATTAAGGCTTGAAACTAGTTTTACGTCAAACTAAATGGTTTCTTTGCAGGAATGAATTTTAAAGGTAACTATATATTTAATTTGAATAAAAGATTTAATTAAAAAAGTTAGGGTGTTCATATTAAATAATAATATAAAAGAATACAATGCGTTTAATATCTTAAATAATTACGGTGTCATTATAATTTATTACGTTGATTGTTTTGTAACATTTTATGTATTTGTTTTAGTAAAATTTCCAATTTATGTTTGGTATTTTTACGGTCACTATCTCTATGTAAAAACTTTTTAGTTCAATACCTAAACTAAAATTCTCTGGATACTATACATACGTTTGTATTAGTGCAAGATAAAAAAATGCTTGTTGATTTTAAAAGCATTTTACAGTGAACTTTTTATATATCTCAAATTAATACAGAATAATAAAATGCTTAGGTGTGTTATATATAGGAACCAATTTAAAATATTTTCAAATTTTTTTTTAAAGTTTTTACCTCGAAGTATTTGATACGAATATCTAGGGCTATGTAAACGCTAGATACCTTTTTGTTTAGTTCTGAAACTCCCTGAAGCAATGAAATGTGACTGTCAGTTTAGTTAGACGTCAGGTCTAAAACGAATTGTTTGCAGTTATTCTTTTGCAGACATTCCTGCCGGATGTATACGGAATGCCGTTATGAGATTTAGTTACGAGAAAAGAATAGAAATCACTTCAAATAATAAAACAAATAAATAAAGAGACAGGAAATATTCTTATTTGTGTATATATATTTGAGACACTAGCTGCTTGAGTTGTCTATGTCATTTTTTGGTCTGCCGTTCTTTCAATACATTTCCAACCGAGTGATACTTTGAGATGCTATGAAAGACAATATTTTATTTTGTAAGAACGATGTTGAAATGAATTCAATGACAGAAATACTGTTTCCTGTCATGAATTTTGTTTCAATGTTTCTGTTATTGAAATCAATGATACTAAAATTTTTTCCTTACACATTTAAATTTAAACATTAATAATTTATGAAAAATATTTGCTTTCTCTGTTATTCATTGAATTATTCTCTGATTATTTGTTGATGGTTAATAAACAATTTTCCTTTACATATTTTTCTTTGTGAAACTAGATTATGATATTAAGTTTAAATAAGCATATATAAATAAATTTATACAACTAACATTTCAACAAACTTTTTTTAAGGCAATGTCTCATATGGATGACTGTTTTGACATGTCGCTCACGTGTAATAGTGATATTGGGATGCAATAAATAGGTGCACGTTAGAGACTTGCTCACTCAATGTGCTGCCTGTCATACTTGTCCCGATGCTACAGCGAAGAGCTCAATGCTTTAAAACTGCACTAGAGAATGAATGAACTCCAAGCAGGATCGGAATTTCGTAACTGACGAGATGAATCTCGTTTAAAGAGAGAACACTACGAGAGAAAATAAAAACATCATAAAAAATAATGGCATTCAAAAACCTGTGAATAATTCAAAAAATGTAAATGGTGGTAAACATTTAATTTCAAAAGTGTAAAAGTAGAGATAAATTTACATTATGATCATAGGGAAAATTAAAGAGACTGGAAGAAATCGGCATAAGCCGCAGAAAATCTTAAATTCCAGGAACGTAAATGTGGGGTTGTAATGTATATTATAGGAATGTAAAAATCTAAATATTTTAGGAATGTAAGAATCTAAATAACTAATGCATTTATATTTTTACTATTAGATTGTGAATTTTTTAGAGAAAATATTTTGACGTACACTATCATATTTATAAATATTTGTCTCACATTTTTTGCATTTTCTGTATAATGAAAATTACTGTATTCAAACAAAAGTTTATTTAAATTTTTACTTACACTTCAAATATTATTTACATCCATAAATTATGTATATAATGATTCAAGAAAAAAATGTTCAAATAGTGTGCTTTATATATTTTGATTGCATGCAATAAAATTTCTTGATTAAATAAATTTGAATTTTATTTTGACACTAAATATTTTTTTTAACTATGCGTAATCGAGGATTGGTAACAGGAAAACAGATCCTGCATGTTGATATACACAATAAAATTAGCAAAATGCTAACTGTTGTTCTTCATATCATTAATGAGAGAAGACTTTTAAATAAATAATGATTTTGAATCAATGAATTATTTTTGCAAATTGCGCATATTTTTTTCTTCCTTGTAATTTTAATTTGTCTTCCTTTATGCTTAGTATACCTAATACGTTTTTATAATTCTATTTTCCTCCTTATTATTATTATTCACTTTAGTGATGATTAGGCTATATAACTTCAAGCTATAATTGGTTCATACTTCTTAATAATTTAATGCACAATTTTATTCATGTATTTACGAAGAATGCAATCATACTTTAAGTAAATTTTGAAAAATGAGTTTTGAATGTAATAAAAATAAAAATATTTATCAGATAAATAATTTATTTAGCCATAAATATAAATCAAATTGTAAAAAATTACTGACTGCTTCTTGTAATTATGTATTGAAAGCTAATTTTTTAGCTTGTTACAAAAAATACATAATTTGATCTATATGTTTTATAAGGTATTAACTTATATCTACAAAAGTGTAATCTAACTGAAGTTAGGAAAAATAAAATTCTATTTGATGTATTTTAAAATAATTTTGCTTTGAAAAAGTTCGCACAATTTTCTTTTCAAATTGCACGCAAATGTAGTAAACATACACTATACAAAATTTTTCAAATACAAAAATCAATGAAAATACTATCTTCTATTATACCTATAAATGTAGAAAAATAAACTTTTGAGATTATCAGAAAACATGGTAATCAGTTCTTAGTTTGAAAAAGAGAGTAAATTGTGGCTTTTTTTAAATTTATATACTTGAATTTTAAGACCATTTTGAAAATGTCAAAACAAAAAAAATTTACAACAATTCAAAATATGTAATACAATTTCATTTTTTTTGAATATTAAAAATAAATAAGTTAAGTGAATTTGAATTTATTGCTTTCCAAACACCTAAAACTCAAAATATATTAAATTATTAATAATACACTTAAATCATTTAAGTGGAATATAAATTTCAACAGTGTGTATTTTTTTCAATACTCCTAAGTTAAATCTTAGAATGTTTTGTAGAGAGAAAGTTTACCTCTTTTACTGCTTTTAATGTTACTTTGCATTTAACAAGTAGAAGATTTCTATCTTATCTGACATAGTTTTCATCATAATTTAAGACATGTTTCAAGGTAAACAAGGTTAGAAATCTTTTTTAAGACTCACTCAGTACGAAACTTACGTTTGTGGTAGAAAAATACATATCCGGTTTCTTGTTTAGTGTATATTTTTTCTAGTTGTAAGATACAAGGAAATTATTTCTAATATAATACACACGCACAGACACATACACGTGTGTGTGTCTGTGTGTGAGCATGCCTATACGTGCGTGAATGTATATATAGAATAGACTGTGCTGGAAATTTGAATGTTATTTACACCAAGATATACTTGAATATAACAAAAAATACAAGAAAAATATAAAAATTCACTGAAAAAAAATAAGTTATGAGATTGTTCAAAAATTTGGAAACATGAAACTGAACCTGGGGAGTTAAATCTTAGAACAATCATCTGTGCAGCTAACACATTTATATATTTGGAAATTGAGTCGAACTGAGAATAAAGAGGTTGCATCACTATACCCCATATATAACTAGTATATGTCTTGAGCAGAAGTGCAAATTCGGTTATTAATGATAAGCCACTCATCTTCAACATGATGTCTCAATTCATCGACAGTTGTCACTAGTGTACAATAAATAATCAATAGTTTAGTATGCGATGGCCTTTATTCAAATTACTGTCAGCGAAATCTAATGGATCCTTTATTATCTACTACTCCATTGGTGGGTTAAAATATCGATGTCAAATCAACGTTTACAATCTACGCGATACTTCTAAACATAGATGCACCCATCATGATGTTGTAAATACTGTTGGAATTCATCTGATCTCATGCAATTCATACTTCATTATTTTAACCCTTTGATCATGCATTCCAATCTGCTCTTGTCTGCTTCGTTTCTTCTAAGGTAGTCAGTGTCACAATCTGTGAGCTAAAAGTTTATACTACAGTAAATATTATCGAACTGTTATCATACAAACGAAACCACTTCTTTAAAAAATCTAATTGCATAACTATATAGTGCATTAAAGGAATGCAGGCAAGATGTTTATTTTCTGACTTGTTAGTAATAACGGGGACAGGTGAGAACTTGTATATCTCTTTTGTATAGTTATCTTGATTTTATATTCTGTAGACAACCTAGAGATTTCAATCCACATATATAGCAATACAATGATGAATAATATAGTTAACTTTAATTCTGGCCGACAGTAAATCAGCTTCTATATCAGACACTTGTTCTAGTAAGTATTTTCTACTCTTACACTAAGCATTACAAAAGTGCTTCATCAGGCAAAACGTTTAATGGCAATTTTTTATGGGAAATGTTATAAAAAATTTCTTCACACAAACGCATAATAGTTGGTAGATATTTTTATCGAAAAATATATAGTAATTTTACCCATTATAAATATGTAATTGCTAAACTGCGTTTTTATTGGAAAAAATTTAAAGAGTTTGATTGATAGTAAAGCGAATATATAGTAGTTGTTCCTATAAGTATATAGGTTAATCGTTCTTAACAGTGAAATTATATATGTTTAAATCTCAGAAATTCAAAGGTACAATAATAACAAATGCTTTTGAAATCTAGTAAAACTTAGAGTTTAATAATGCTTTAAAATTTAACTAAACAGTTTGCGATTGCAATATCAACCTTTGACATTACTGCTTATAATAGTTAGGAATTTACTTTATGCAATTTGATTCAGGGAAATCATTTTTCTGATGGAAATTGAAGCTATAGAGCAAGAGAAATTAAATCAAAATAAATTAGTGGATCTCAAATCTCATATTGGTCCATTTCAATATAAAAATAAATACAACATTAAAATGATGATGAATTCCTTTTTGTCCAAATGTAGGCCTAAGTTCAGAGCTAGGGCTTGATAGCATTGTTCTTTATGTTTGCTGGAAGAACAAAAGAAAAATAGGTGCTTGTTTTGCATATTCATTGTGTTAAAAGGTGCTTTTTATATTTTCGCCATGATGATTATAATATCATTCAATACTATTATGTTATTTTCACTTTTTTATCAACCATTATGGTATTATAATTTGACTGATTAGAGTAGTAAACATGATAAATTCTCCACTTCTTATTCTTCAATAGAATTACAAAAAATTATATTGAGTAAAAAATTACTCAATAATTATTGATAAAACTGCTTTATACTAGGTACAATTTATGTTTTTTTTGTTCATTTTTTCACATTTATAGTGAAATTCTTTATTACATACTTTAATAGTATATACATTTATATATATCGCATTTCATCAATATAATTATTGTCTCATTCTCAGCACATGCAATTTATTTTTTAAAAAAAATAATATCCATTACCTTAAAAGCAAAGACGTAAAATGTCAACAATTTCACACCTCTTTAGACTGTTCTTAGTAACTTCCATTAAGAGTTCACCATTAAGTGATGCATATAGTATGCTATAAAATTTTATTTATATAAAAACGTATTTCTACCTTTATAACTGACTTACATGAAAACACGTTCTCGCAAAAATGTTAACATTTTAGAAAGTGTTATATGCATCTCTTAACTCTTTAAAAGCTATTTAATTATGATGAAAACTTAAATCATTCCAAATTCAAATGTATTTTCTTTCTTAGAGGAACAGTGAAAAGATCTGAGCAATTTAGGTAAAATTGCATCATGAATATATAAAAATATTTCATGATAAACATTTAGAAAGTTTGTTAAGAAAGGGTTAAAATATTTTGTTGGAAGAATTAAAGGGCTTCTCTCTTTTTTTCATAATTATTTTGAGCTAAATTCTAGGAAACTTTAGGAGTTCGGTTGTACCTTAATACAAAACAAGGACTTATAAATGAGCACACAATTAAAAGTAATTACTAATTGTTGTTAAACTGCTAAACCAAAATCTTTTTAACAATGAACTACATTGTTGAGTCAATGGTAGAATAGAAGCTGAACAGTTAAAAGTGGAAATTTTTCATGGATTAAAAGAAATATCCATGTTGAGTTCCAAATCATGAGAGCAAACTCAGAAATCTAAGACGAATAGAAGCATTGTTACGCCCGTCAGTAATGGTATGCGTTACCAGTATGAAATTTTCTGGGACATCCAGTCTATCTTGGAGTCACGAACAACCCTCTTAAGATAAATCAAAATTGCATAACGTTTTATTCTATGATGATTCTATATATAAAATAACTTTTGAAGAGCTTTTAGCTGCAGAGTACACAGAGAACAGGCTATTATTTCTTTAATAAAAAAAGTCAAGTCTAAAAGTCAAGAACATGAAGCTGAATAATATACACTACTGGCCATTAAAATTGCTACACCAGGAAAGCGACACACCACACACGTGAAATTTGCATAACAGGTAGAACTTGCTGTAATATGCAAATGATTAGATTTTCAGCGCATTCATACAAAGCAGGCGACAGTAGCGACATCTACAATGTGTATAAAACCAGAGATTTGACAGCAGTTTTCTCATACTCAATTTCCGTTTCAACGTTGTTTTCGGCAAACAAAGTTGTTGTAATGCCTCGTGTAAGAATGAAATGCCTATCAGCACGAGTCTGACTTTGATCGAGGAAGGATTATAGCCTACCGGGATTGCGGTTTATCGAACCGCACTATTGCTGCTCGCGTCGGTCGAGATCCCATGACTGTAAGCAGAATATGGAATCGATGGGTTCAGGACAATCATACTGAACGTCATGCAGGATCTCAGCGACCCCCAATCACTAACAGCAGAGAAGACAGACATCTTATCCGCATGGTCACAAGGGATTGTACAGCCACGTCACGAACCCTGAGTCGAGAAATGGAGTCATTTGCAAGGCAACAAGATTTCTGCTCGAACAGTTCGACGACGTTTGCAGCAGCATAGATTGTTTGCATGGCGACCATGGCTTCGACTACCATTGACACTGCGTCACAGACAGGAGCACCTTCAATGGTGTGATCAGCGACGAACCAAGACGCGGAAATGGCATCATGTCATCTTTACAGATGAATCTCGGTTCTGTATACAGGACCATGATGGCCGCATCCGTGTTTGGAGGCATCGTGGAGAACGCGCATTGCCAGCTTGCATTGCACATCGCCATACTGGCCCATCTGCTGGAGTGATGGTATGGGGTGCCATTGGATACACGTCTCGATCACTCTTGTTCGCATTACCGGCACTTTGAGCATCAACCCTTACATTACCGATGTGTTAAAGCCCGTGTCTTTGCCCTATCTTCGAGGCCTCCCTTATGCATTGTTTCAACAAAATAATGCACGACCGCATGTTGCCCGTACTTTTCTGAACTTCGTTGATACAGAACAGGTTCGACTGTTACCCAGGCCAGCACGATTTCCTGATCTGTCACCAATTGAGAACGTGTGGTCAATGGTTGCCGAGCGATTGGCACGCCATCACTCACCATCCACTACTGTTGATGAACTGTGGCATAGTGTCGAAGCTGCATGGACTGAGATCCTCGATACATGTCCTACAATCTCTGTTTGACTCCATGGCTAGGCGGATAAATGCTGTTATTGTAGCCAGAGGTGGCTGCTCTGGGTACTGATTTCTCAAGATCTATGCATACTAATTTCCTGTAAATCTATTCACTTATTCTTTCCACTATAATGTATGTGTCCAATAAATATCGTTCTGTTATTTGCATTTTTCCTTGGTGTAGCAATTTTAAAGGCCAGTAGAAACAGCCGAACGATATATGGATGAAATTCTCGAAACACATTATGATTTTTCTTCAGAAGAGCTGTGAAAAACTTAGGCACAGGTGCCGTATAATCCATGATTCCAAATTTTGGATTTTTTTTAACGATGAAAATATTTTGCCAAGATGATGTATCGTGACTTGCACGATGACGTAAATACGTACGTGTTACCAAAATAGAATTTTCTGCATAATTCTTATACGTCTCCATATGTATGACGTAACAAAAACAAGATTGCCAGATACATAAGAAAATCCGCATAAAAATTGCCAATCTTAGAATTTGGCGCAGGGATTATATGGCATCTGTGCTAAAACCTATAACTTTTTATGAACGATAAAGCTCAATTTCAAAAAGCTTAATCTTCTGATGATAATTTATTGGACAATGGCTTTCACCATATAATATGGCCATTGATTTTTCCACACCTGAGACCCATAGAGCATTGGCAGTACTCTCTAAATAAGGCTATTGCATGTCAAGTACCCATTCATTTGGGTGCTAAAAATGAACAATTTTAGCAGAATTTGAATTATTATGGTACTTGCTAAACATAATCTTCATAGAAAGCTTACTATGAAATTCGTTTCCTATTACAAGAAGCTATCCTTGTATAAGTGTTCAAAGATTCAAAAACAATTGAAAATGCATCATACGACACTTCACGTCATATATTGGATCAATATTTCTTTCATTGTCTTATTAGATTACATTTGATTCCTATCAAAATTTTTCCGTTTTTCCAATCCCATCTCATAATATAAGTTATTAGTATAAATAATTTTATTTAATAAATCTGTTTCTCTTTCAAGCCTTATTTTGAGCATGAAAGTATGGTGATAGAAAATATTCAATAAGTTCTTAATTTAGTCATACAGCAATGGGGATGAATCTAAATCATGTAATAAAACTTAATAAAGTATATTTATTTACAAGATTTTCTATAAAAATAACATTCCATTAAAACACATTTAAAATTTTTATAAAAGGAAAATTTTAAAATACTTAATATATTTGGTTCTACTCGTATATATATATTTCCTAAAAAAATGAAGGATTTCATCTAAGCATTCTATCAATGTTGAATATCAGCTATTGACATTAGGATTTTAGTCTAGATTAAGAGCTTGTAAAAGGATAGTTTGTTACTCTTATCGCTGATATATTTAGGGAATAAATCTTAAGATTGAAACCTCCTTACTATTGATGAAAGTGATAATTGATAGGAAAGCTTTTTGAAAAATTAATTTCAGAAAATATTAACTAGGGATATTAAAAGAGAAATTAAAGAAAGCCATTTATTAAATCAAAAATTCTCCTTATAAGTACTCTAAGTATCAACATATATATTTATAAGATATATTAGAGGCAGCGTTATATGAAATTTATAACAAAACACGTTTTCTTTGAGAAATTATTATTTTATTCAAATATGAGTTTATTTATGTGAATGATGTTAACAAAGCGTTAATAGGATAAAAAAGTAAAAATGAAATTTCTTCCAATTATAAAGAATGAAATGGTTTTTTTAACGTAATATAAAGGAATAAATTCAGCTTTCTAGAAATTGAGGATTTATGATTAATTTAAAATTTAAGTGAAATTAAATTTAAGTAATATCAAATTTACACGAAAGTAAAGTGAACAATTTTGTTGAAGGAAAATTTGCCATCTTACAAGTAACTATGAAATATTTTTATTGAGAAATATAATACTATTATTGGATGTGTTAGTTATGAAAAACAATTGTTTTTAAATAGATAATAATAGAACTTTTCTTCTGATTAGAATCAGCACTCACGTGCGAGAAGTAATTATAAGCCTACAAACAAACAAATTCTCCATAGATTAAAAAATATTGAGAAATTTTCCATAGAAATTTTTTTCTCAGCGTTAAATCTATTAAAACATTAAATTGCTCAAATTATTTTTCAATAACTCAAATGGAAAAGAAAGGAATGAACATCTTCAAGAAATTCGAGAGAAAATTCAAGTAGCAAAATGACACTTAACTAATAGTTCCCGTTTGTATAAATATTCCAAAGAAAAACAAAACTGAGACTCTGAGCACGCAAATTGGTCTTGGGTGTAAATCAAGATTCTTCGAAGTCTCTTGTGACGAAAAGTTTGCATTCTTCCCTTTAATACTTTGCGAAAAGAGGAAGACATCATGTACTTGGCAAGAGAGAGTATTAACTTCCTTGATGGCTTCTTTCCACAGAATAACAAGAATAAATCGAAGATTTTCGATGATCTTTGATGCACCAGGGACTCGTGGTTTATTGGGCAGCTCTTGGAAAGAAAGTGGCATAAAATAGGCTCCTTTATTGATTAGTATGGAATGAAAGAAAAGGCCAATATTTCTTGTTAGAAATAAAAATCATATTGATATCCACGAAATAACAAAATGCTACGAAACTTTCTGGTGAAAAGGTTGTCTACTGTAGCACCGAACAAATGCAATTTTATTTTGTGGGAGTAAAATCCTAGAAATAAAAAATATTTTGCTGTAAATTTCTTTTCCCGCTTCAGTTTGAATCACTGAATTAATAATATTTTAATAATGTTCAGTTGACAGATTCGAAAGAGTAAATCACCATCACAAGTGTTTTTTTATATTCTTAATGATTAAACGAAATAAACTTAAGTCTACTTAAATCCTTCTAAATCTATGTGAACAATATCTGTGTGAGATTAAAATGACAGTATTTTCATAGAATTTTGGTATAATAATCTATTAAAAATATAAAATATAAATATTTTAAATAGATTACTCATGTAATATCCAATCATTCCTATAGTTTCATCATTACATCGTTAAGTCAACTTCTTTTGATTTGTGGTTTTAGATTCGTAGTAAAATTTGATGTATTGAACAACATTTTATAATTCCATAATTTTACAAAAATGTGAAAGACCAATGTAAATACAAAATGCTTTAATTGGATGTGATATAGTAATAATAATTTTCTTCAAATATTTAATATTGTTTTTCAATTCAACAACATTTTTTTATTATTTTTTACTGTAAAATACTTTTAAAAACAGCAACAAAACAGTCATAAATTTTTTTTATAATTAGAGACTCTATAATTGTTCTACATCTATCACTGCATATGAATAACAAACATACTTGTGGGAAAAGGAATATTCATATATTCGGTACTTTTCTTTTTTCTGCACGTTTAGCGTTTATTTTAGCGACACTGTTTGGCTATTGACTTCATAATGAAATCAGAATAATAAAAAAGGAACTAAAAATAATTTAATAATGCATTAATTGATGATGTACTGATGTTTCTCCCATTTAAATTAATAATATAGGAAAAAAAAATTCAGGCTCTATCTTTTCAAGGACCTTTTACGAGGTTGGCAGAAGAAAAAGCCGATAATTCATATACAAACATAATCTAAAAATTACATTTTATACCAAGAAATTTATTTAGAAAAATATGGGTTAACTTAATCTGCAACATTAAATTTTCATTTGGTTTTGTTATGATGTTTTCAAAAATTTTATTTACCATCCGATTAAAATATTTGAAGTAATCTGGCAAATCAAAACTTTACAATTTACTCAATTTTCTTAATAGGTTTTGTAGAAAAACTTATTCTCAAAAATGGTCAGAATCAGAAAAATGGTTCAGTTGAAATAATATAGAGTTATACAGTTTTCAAATGAACTTGTAGAAAAATAAATACGGAGAATAATAAGTGATTTACAAAAAAGTAGCACAAAAATTTGAATAACGTATAAATTCGAAATGATTATAATTAATCAGAGAAAGATATTTCATTGATTATCTGCAATTAATTTTTAACTCACTATAATTTTGATTTATATGTAAATTAAAGTAAACAGTTGTATAAGTAAACTGTTTTACGTTTCTTATAAAAGACTTTCTTCATAAACGAATTATTAAATATGAGGAAAAAATGCTATTTGTATGTTACAAAAATGAGGAATGGAATACAATTTAAAATGTGATTCAAGATTAAATAATTTTTTATAAATTTAAAAATAATTCATAAGAAAGATTAATCAATCAACACTTATCATTTTCTTTTAATGATCGAGCATTATTACATTATTAAGTATTCTTGTGTATTCTTTTTGCATATTTTTTACCATTCACAAGTAAAATGTAAAATGTATAAAAATAAAAATTAGAATTCACTGCCCATGTAGTATTGAAAATTTCCCTGATATATGAAATAAAATGAGTACTACGAAAATAAGAAATGTTCACTCTTTCTCATAATCCTCTACACATATAATACTTATTATATTAAAGACTATACACGAATTATTAATTAGCTTAAATTAAAAACAAAATCCATTTTAATGTTTTTTTTAACTATTTGAGAAATGTTTATAAATATTTTAATAGATTGATCTATTATCCCTGCAAATATTATATTTGCAAAACTGAACTTAATCAAAATGCAATAATAACAATTATATTATGAGAAGATTTAAAAATAAACCTAACTAAGTAATAAACAATTGAGCTTCTTTGTTTAGTTAAAATGTAATTATTTAGACTTTATGTCATTTAAAATTGAACTTTTTATATAATAATTGCTTATTTTGTTTTGACTTTGCTTGTTTTATATCGTAATATTGTTGTCACATTTTGACTATTGCTACATCAAAACGAAATATAAATGTTTTGTGCCTTGACGTTCTTCTGAGATTATGACGGAATTAATGCACTAAAGGAATAAAATAAGCTATTTTACCAAATAATATTTTTTATGCAAGTTAGTATGAGCGGTCTTTGCCAACCATCAACTTTCTGTAAAACGAAATTAAATATATTTTTTCTAATAAAACGAATTATTAAAATTAATGATGTACATCGTAATAGTTTAATTCTTAAAATAAAAAATTTAACTTTGTTATATAAGAAGAACGTTTTTAATACACATAGGTTCCTTTAGATATTAATTTTTAAAGATATTAAATGTGTTAAATTCTGTTATTTTCATTCAAAATTAACCCAGAATTTTCTCCGTTGAAATAAATATATTATCTAATTTCATTCTATACACTTTATAAAAATGTTCACTTTAAGATATATTTATCTGCAATGAATTTATTGTTTTCTTTGTCTTAACTGGGTAGTAAATCTCTTTTTAGACAGGCATTTAAGTTTTCTTATCTAAATGTGAACCAACTTCTTTAAAACAAGCTCACGACACAACACGTAAACAAACAGATAAGGAAGACTGACGGTGATACCAAATATTCACACGTTCTTTCCGAAATTCTATATGTCCGGAAGAGAACGTAAGTAATTTATTTCCTTATCCGCTGCCGCTTAGCAGCTTAGATTTCAGTTTCTTCGAAGATGTCATTCAGTTATTCGTGTAAAAGTATCACGTTTATAAGTTAATCCGTAGTATTTTATAACCGGTGTACATTGCTTGTTTGGAATGAATGTTTTGATTATGTATGTAACGAATTTTTAGATCAGCAATAAGGATTTCTTTTTTTTAGTTACACAAATTATATTAAATTTGATATATTTTGTATCATTACAGTTTTCTGTCATTAACATTATTTTGAATCATGGATAACTTAGAACTTGTATATTATCTCAAATTTATCGTCAATTTAGAATATTTTACCGAATTCCATGACATGATAATCAAATTGGAGATATTATCATATCGAATTTTTTCAGTTGAGTTCTTGGCTTTTGCATAAAATATAAGAAACAACAGTTAACTTTTGCTTGATAGATTTCATGACATGAAATGAAAGTCTTTGATTAAATTACAGGTAATAAATAATGGAAAAAGGATGCGTTATCATATTAATATTGTATTAAATATAACTTATCTCTATTGTAGAAACAAATAATAAATCATGATCAGGAAAAATATTTTATCAGTGCAGAGGAATGATCCTGAATTGAATGTAAATATTTTTGATACATTTAACCATAATTTGATTTTCTAAAACTGAGTAAATTGATAGCATAGCAATAGAAATTAATTTATTATAAAAAAATTATATGACACAAATAATTCAACTAAAATGGCATATTCAATAAAGGATAATTTTAACAAGTTAATAAAATAATTTCAAAACTAGAATTTGTTTCTTTAATAAATACTTCCTCATGTTGAGTAACGCTTGTTTTCATGTTAATTATCCGTTTAATTATTTTAAAATTAAGAAACTCATATATTATTTATAAACTTAACGGATGCCAAACGATATTGATTCAGAAAATATTGCATGTATTTAAATAAAAAAGAAGTGTTGAATTCTATAAGAAATTAAAATAATTACTACACAACTCGAGGTTTTTTAATATATTCCAAAAATGATGCTTTTGGGTCTTAAATATTCTGCCCTAAACTCAAAACGTGAAAAATCTGTCATAGTTTAGAGGGTTTACGCAAATAAAATTTGTATTCTTATTCCCCTTTACTGGCCTCAAATATTGAAATTGATGGGTTAAGCATTATGTTGTCACGGTTAGAAATTTTGAATGGTACGCACCAACTCTGATGTCAACCTTGTTTAACCGTATTAAAAAATAAAAAAAGTATAGAGTTTGGTGAGTTAACACATCATTCAAAGCGCCCTTTTTTAAATGCCTAGATCAGAAAGAGAATTTAAACAAGTAGAACGTTAGTGTTTCCTGGAATTAACTCAGACAAGAACTAACATGTTAATGCGAAAGACCTGTATATCATTAAATGTGTTATCTTATGTGTAGTATGGTATAGTTCTTATATATTGAATTTATTGTTATTTACTTGATGAAAATCACTTAAATTTATATTAAATAAAGGAAATAAGAGATATTTTATTTTATTTTTAGATTATTATTATTGGGGAAAACGATAATTTTGTTCTCATAAATGAGTAACCTATAACTTTATCTGCTTATTTGTTAATTTTGGTAAAAATATTCAATGTATCATAGTCAAGAGTACAAAGTTAGATAAAAATATTAATCAAAATATAAATTTGTGACCACTTTATATTTGATTGAAACAAAGCCATAGTAAATAAATTTTCCTTGCATAAATAATATTATTTTTAAGCTACGTATAAATTTGTGAGAAAAATGCAAAACAATAACATAAAAAATACAGAAGTAATTTCAAATAAATAAATAATGAAATTGACATTGAAATGTTCGAATTACCTTATAAATACATTCACATCCAAACCGAATTAAAATTTTTTTAATGTATCATTTCATTTTATTTGTTTTTGAATTTGAAAAAATTTAGTAGCAACCAAAAACATTTATATGAAACTTGCCTTTTGCAGTACGGAATACACTCGTGTAATAAATTTGCTTAACTGAATGCACACAGTTTAATCCGTAAGGAGACTTTGCTTAATGTGTGGTTTAAATTTCGAAATACTAAATCATTATTTTGAAAAACTATGACGGAGACCGATGGGAAATATTTAACTCTAAAATTTTATACGTGTTCGAATTTTATCGGTTACATATATCATGTGATGATATTTTGCAATGTAATAACTATTGCAGCAAAAAATTACTTATTTAATATTTTCTTTTTAATTCCTTTTTATTACCTTTATTTAATAAGTTTTCTTAATGCTGTAAAATTCAGAAATGTATTTCTTAAATTTAAGGGCATTTTGTAATTGTTAGGAAATAAAAAAATTTAATTTATACATATAATTTTTTAAGACAAAATATTTGATAACTCACTATTATAATAATTATTTCGATATGATATTAATTTTTTTTATTTTATAAGTCACTACATTTCACAAGCAATGCTTTATTTTTTAATTATCATTCCAATATTTCGAAAGACATTTATTTTTGAAATGGTATTAAAATGTTAATCATGCATAAATTCCATTTGGATTCATGATACATAAATCTATTATTCATTTTATGGAAAATGACATCATTCGTATATCATACTTTTTTCATGAATATATAAATCACATAAATATGTCATAAATGAGGAAAAAAATGCTAAAACAAATGCCTCGTTAGCCAAAAATAAAATTTGCTTTATATTTGAAGAAGAGACTATTTTCATTTCTTTGTGATAACATTTTTACAATTTGCTACCAAATTTTTAAATTCAAAAAACTTTTCTCCAAACAAAAAACTAAAGAATTAAGTTCTTTATAGAATATGTTATATTTTTATAGAAAATTTTTACATCACGTTGTGGATTACCTGATGGTCGAAAGCCGTTTTAAGGCATCTTAGTTACTACAATACAATTTGACTTCAGGAAGGAAATTTCATAGACAGTGAACTGTATTTACGAGTAGCAAGGGAGGAAACCCGGAAAATGTATTTCTTTTGCATGTATTCATTTGCAAAATGTTTTTCTGTTTATCTCATATGGATAGTAAAAGGGCAGTATCTATCTCCCGATCAACAGTGGCTAGGATTGAACTCGAGAGCTTATGTTCTGAAGATCATATGCCTAACACTAGGTCACTGTGTGCCTAACTATTGGAAATTTGAATGAAACGAACGTTGTTGAAATAGATGCATACAGTTTCATATATTTGTCAGAAAACTCTGGTGTTGATTTAAGTTTAAATCAAGAGAAATTCCTATAATGAAGAATTTTCATAATTTTTTTAATGTGTTATGCAAATTTCAGCACAAACTACCGTAAATAATCAGAATATATTATCTACTGCTTCAGAATATCATTCACAGTTCTTTCACTGTATGTATGCTTGTGTTCCAAACTAGTTTCATTAACCGGATGTATTAGGGGTTTCTTTATCCTTATCCTTTTGTATTGAATTTATACTTCTTTAAGTATATCATCATTCCTTTTTTTTGGTACTAAATGTTTCAAAAAGGTGATTTTCAATTCACATAATTCATCATAAATAAAGTTTTCTATCATTCATCGTAAATAATATTTAATACTAAAAATTGGTTCCCATTTAAAAAAAAACACTCTAGCCACTAATTTTAAAGACATTTTCAGTAAGATTTTAATTTGGAAAATATGTGACATATAACGCATAATTTATTTAATTTATTTTTTGCTAAAGTTAGTATTTCAAATTTTCAGAGGTTAATGAAAATCCACCATTTTTTTACGAACATATAGTCTTAATCAATGAAGATAACTAAATAATCGTAAACTAATAAAGTAGATTTTTATTCCTTTTTTATACAATTTAACTAATAACATTGTAAGCATCATTGATAACGTTTCATCAAATAAGAAAATACCATTCCAAAAAAATGATTGAATCCCATTCATTACGATTTTTTTATGCATTTCTCTGCATAGTATTGGTTCCTAAAATGTAGATATGTAATAAAAGAACAACAATGTTCAGTTAAATACACGGTTAAATGAATATAATTTTTATCAGTTTACATGTTTTTGCACCCTTCTTAAAACAATATAAAATTAATATAAAATACAAACATGCCCCTAAATTCATATTAACGCTGAAATTTTCAACTAAATGTGTAGAAACAAGATCAGCTTGATTTCTTCATAAAGCCCATGCATTAAGCAAATGAGAAAAAACAAAGGAGATGGTTGTTGTATAATACCAAACAAATCAACTTCAATAAAAGGACAATTTTTTGAAATTTTCTCAATATAATAAATTTTAATTGAATCAGTTTTGAAATTTATGCAATATTTTAAAGGAAGTATTTATTATAAAAATATAATTGTAAAAATATTGATTAATTTATGAACTAAACACAGCAAATATAACCTATAAAAATGTGAATTTCATGATAAACATAAAGTTTCTAACGATTACTTTTACTAAAATAAAATTATTTTTTAAATAAATTTAAATTTTATAAAATTTTTAACTTTTTAAAAGAAAAATTTCTTTTTATTTATCAACCGTGCTTCTAAAGTACAGAATTAAATGAAAAAGGGTTGATAAAAAATTCTATAAAAATTAAGAGAGAGCCTTAAATTTAAGTTATAATGGAATTTGTGGTTGCTAAAGTTTCTCATTGAAAAGCATTTTTACGCTTTTTCTACCATCATTTTTAGATTCGAGGCTCAATGGTAAGATTACATATTTCAGTATAATAACCCAAATTTGATCATAGCTATTGCTGGAAAACGAAATATGTGATAATATTTAAATATTTTAACAACGTGAAATGAATATCTCATTAATAAGAAGCTATTATTGAGGATTTGTATACCCTCTAAATGCACGTTCAAATACCTTGTCACTGAAGTTTTCAGAAATGACGGAAATTAATTATTGTGATTTATACATGTATCGCAAAACGTAATGCCTGAAAAAACATAAACTCAACAAAATCGGCAGCGAAAACTCAATACTTATCTTTTATGGTTCAAAATTACCGGGAATAAAATTCAAGAACTTCCATTTTGTGCTTTTTTACCACTAGCCACGCTATGCGACCTAATGGTAAGAGCTATTACAGTGCACATTTATAAAATATGCTTTAATGTAAACATTTCCCTGTTTTGAATGAATGCTTGAGAATTCTCCAAATTTCCTCCATTTATAACAGGTAAATACAAATTACTCGCTATGAAAAATCCTCACATAAAAATAACTTGTTGTGTAAGTTAAAACTTTATTGCAGTCTTCTGCTATTTTACTAATTATACCGTCGTGTCACATATTTTAAGATTATATAAAATTTTTCGAAAGTAAATTTTAAGAATGTTATTAATGCATTTTATTAAAACTCTTTTGACAGCCATTTCTCTTGCATTTAATGATATTTCTAATTTTTATTAAAAAATAATTATGTGAAAGGCATTTTTTCTGTTATTCAGATATCTATTTAACTGAATGATATCATTTATTAAAGTTGAATGTGTGAAAAATACGTTCCCTTACACTTAGTACTTTCGTAGATTAATTAATCGAAATAAGCAATTTATTTCATTTTATCGACTCCCACTTTATATTTTGTTATCTGTCCTGAATTTCCTAAAATATTTTCCAGCCCTGGTATCTGGAACCTCGCTATGATGACTTTTCCCGGGAATCTTACGACGTCATACCTTGCAAAACTATCTGCATTCAGCGAAAACTAAAACCTATACTTGCTCTTCATACCCTAGGGAAAAATAAAAAAATAATGAATAATGTGTTTCATTTGTCTTTTATATGTGTAAAATTCTATTTTTGAAAATTTTATACTTTTATTTTGAAAATTCAATTAAAAATATGTTGAGTTTTCTGTTGGAAATCATCAGAAAAGAGAATTTAAAATAAATTTTTGAACTATAGAGTCTCTTGAAATATTTAAAATAGTATATTATTACAAAGTAAATTTAAAAATTATTTTGAAGATTAAATAACATTTGCTTAAACTATTAAAATTCACTAAATATCAGTCTAAAATTATCATATTTATATTAAATATTTTAATCGTAAAATATAACATGTAAAATTATCATATATTTTACAGTAAAAATTAAATTTGTTTTATTATAAAAATACATAGTACGTTAGTTTTAATAATGTACATAAAGATATTAATACAGTTGCGTTTCTTTCATTCATTTTGGTATTTACATATTATTAATTCGACTATTTTATACTTCATTGAGTTAAATGTTGAAGTTTTTTTTTAATATTTTGTTGGAATTTATAGGAAAAGTAGAGCCGTTAAATTATATCTTCATTAAAATATGAATATGTTAAACTTTATTTTTAACTCATATTGTGTACTGAATAACTTCATTTACTCACACATTATTTTCGAGGATATTGTCGACGGGGTAATACGTGAGCATATAAAATTCTTTTTTTTATCAGATAACGTACCAAAAATGCATGCATTTTTTTAGCAGTAAATTCTATCCAGAGATATTTTTTAAAAATTGAATACGGTACTTTATCTAATAAAGCCAAATATTATCTGTTCAATAAATTTACAGTGAGAGTCATTGATATTTTAAGCTAGAAGCCGCGTTTACTTGTTTCAAACCACTATTATTCCATTGGTAATTATTCTGTATGTGTAACAATGCCTCGTAATTTTCTACACTTTTCCAGAGACAAAAGGGTGAAATGTGTAAATTTTTTTTATCCATTAGAGAAAATTTAGAGCAATTTCTCTACCAATCTGTCGTTAACGGCCCTAATAAAGGTTTTATTTGGCAAGTGTTTTGATGATCATCTTTCTAAATATATTTAATGTTAATCTTTGTATTTTGTGATATTCATATACATTACATTAATAGTTCTATTCTGTGGAATTAAAAAACAGATGATAAATTAAAATGTTATACATGACCTTATTAAAATAAATAATACTAATATAATCTACATTTATGGTTTAAATCAAATTAATTCTATTTTATTATAAATTCAAGAATAATGAGTTTGGTGAAATAAAAAATCCTTTAAAAATAAAATAAGTTATACTTTTTTTCCTATTATTTTGGGTGATTAAATAACTTTGTTGGGAATTAGAGATACTTCATTGCAGATTGGAGATAATATGACAATATATTGCTTATGTTTGCTTACAGGCATTCATCTATACGGTATGAAACAACATGTTGCGATGGATGATTCATTTTAAAATGTAATTAGTCTCAGAAACTCCTAGCAACAAAGTGTCTAACCAATAAGAACTAAATTTCAATTCATAAAATTAAATTAATTGTTAGTTTCTCTTTTAATGGGGTCTGATGTAAATATCAGCAAATTTTCAATAATGGAGGAATGAACACTTCCAAACATAAAAATAGTTGCTGAAAACTTAAGATTTTTATATCATTAAAAGTCATCAATATTTTTGCAATTTTTTCCATGTTATTTATCATATGTTTTTAAACTTGATACAATTAACATCAAATATAACTCATTTGCAGATCAATGATAATTTCACATAAATCTTTTTAGATTTAAGGCAGCATTTGGTAACAAATCTGATTCCAGAAACAAAAAAGTACAAATTTATATTCAGTGATGTAGTAATGTTATCGAATGAATTATATATATATATATATATATATATATATATATATATATATATATATATATATATATATATATATATATATATATATATATATATATATATATATATATATATATATATATATATATATATATATATATATATATATATATATATATATATATATATATATATATATATATATATATATATATATATATATATATATATATATATATATATATATATATATATATATATATATATATATATATATATATATATATATATATATATATATATATATATATATATATATATATATATATATATATGTATATATATATATATATATATATATATATATATATATATATATATATATATATATATATATATATATATATATATATATATATATATATATATATATATATATATATATATATATATATATATATATATATATATATATATATAGATTAGATTTCAACTGAGATTTCATTTTTGTAGAATTATTATAACAGGTTAAATAGATAATATATTTACAACTTTAACTGATTCATAATTCAACAATAATATATTTCAGAAAAATTATTATTAAAATGGAATTCTTTATCAGTTATTATGTTTAATAAAAAAGTATTCCGAGTATAATCAGATCCTTAAAAATATAAGTAACCAAACAGATCTAAATACATTGCAATAAAATCATGAATTTCTTAAGCATTTGTCTTTTTTCTTAGATTAAGTATCTCAATATAGCATACACTTTGCCTTATTACAAACAAATAAATTTTTATTTCGATAAATAGAAAAGATAAATTTTAATTTTTTATTTTGTTAAATGTTCTTTCTTAATTGTTTCTTTAAAATCATTAAAAACTGGTTTTAAATTAAAAAATAATTATTTTTCAAAAATTTATAAAGTAATACAGTATTAAAATCTAAAGAATATGAAAAAAATTGTTCATTAGTTTGAAATACTACAAAGACACACTTTTGTAGATGAAATATTGAATATGTTTTTAAAGCAAATTAATTATTAGTGTGACTATATATACATTTTAAACACATTAGCTATATTAATTATTTTCTAATAGATAATATATCAAAGCACCAAAAAAAACACTTTAATTTATAAAAAGAAAAAGTAACATTTTCAACCTAAATAGTTTAGTCTTCTACGTGCGTGAGAAAGAAAAAACTCCCCAAGAACACTAATGACACAAGGGAAACACTCACAATTCTGCACCACCAGAGTAACAAAAGATAAAAGCTGTTGATGCTCTTTAAGGCAGAAGAATATTGTCCTTAGAACATTGTTTTGAACCTTTATTTTTCTGTTGCTGAGTCAAATGGAAAGATATTTAAAAAATCTTTTTGAGACAATTACGTAAGAGTAAATATTTTTTCTAATGCAAATCATTGTGCTTAAGTTTCTGCATAATTTTGGATGTTTTATTCTTTAAGATAATTACTTAAATTAAAAGTTAAATGTCATAACAAATTGAATGCTGTATGAAAAGTAACTTATTTAATAATTACATGAAAATTAATGGTTGCTCATTAAAACAATAAATTTAAAATAAATTATTACATTAGAAAATTTCAGAAAAACATAAATTTTATTCAACGTCAAAATGTGACAAATATTGGAAAATATTTAAAAATTACAATATTTTACCTTTTACTATGAATGATAATAATTTTCATTTTTATATGAATAAAATTGTTAAAGAGAATAAAGTTTTTTTAAATTATCTGTGATAGTAAAAAATACTTCCATAAATGTTTCATTTTGATATATTTTATTTAATTTTAATTTAATATTTAAGTTAATTTCTTAATTTCAATTAATTTTACGCTGAATAAATTATCTTAGAAAATAAATGTTTTCAAACTTCGAATAAAGAACTAATTTATAAAAAGTAAACTTAAAATGTTGCAAATATGATACAATAAATTTACAATAAGTGAACATATTTGGAAAAAATAGAAGTACAGTAAAACATTATCAAATTGCAAATTACTTCAAATTTATATTTAATAAACTTACCAATTTTTGTCAACGTAAATTTATTTTATCAAACATTATTTTATTAATAACTTTATTAATTTCATCAAGTTTACATCGATAAAATTCTATTAAAGAAACTTTCCCTGAAACTTGATTTTGTGTAAATTTAATACTTGTAAAACTATAAATTGATTAATACGTAAAACTAAAATTTGATTCGCGTGTAAAATTAGGTACTAATCAATTAAAAATATTCAAAATAATTTAATTATTCTGTAGAAATGTGTTGCGTGTAATTTGAACTGGTATCAATTATGGCAGCGCTCCTATGCGTAGATTTTGTCTTAGATATATATTATATCCATAATTTTCAGCATTCGTGAGTTGCTATATAAACATTTTACCAATACCACCATCTGATACATATTATATCTTATTACTGCCTGCTAAACTTAAAACTATAATACGTTCAATGACTTCTATTTCCCGTTAACTTTCATTACTTAATTCCTTTTTCTATTAATTCTTTTTCCATTGGACGTAGGAAGAGCTGATAAAATGTCTGATACATTTTATTGTTTATCAGCTCCTAAGACAATATATTTAAATTAATAACGTTAGTTTTAAAGGAAATTGAAGAATGAAGTCGCTTCTTCCCATGAATTGTAAATATGTTGACTATCTAGATAGTAATAATAGTCTTTGACTCATAAAGGCTGGATATCTTTATCCTATAAACATTTATTTTCACAAAATGCAACATAAAATAGTTCTGTATTGGTAAATGTAAGGATCTGGGTGCCAAAAAAAAAAAAACAGGGAAAAATCTGTCTTTTTTTCACAAAATACCAAAAAATAGTTAATGCAAACAATATTAAAAAAGCATTGAAGAGAAATAAAGAGAAAATTTTTAAAATTAATAACATAAAATACGATGCTTTTAAAAAAATAATTCAAATAATAAATTTTTAACTATTATATGACTTATATGGAAATTTGCAAAAATAATTTTATGGAAACTTTTGCCTTTTAGAAATATTCCATAAAAATTTGTAATTTTAATATATTTATTAATTTATAATTATTTAATATTAAATTTATCAGAAAATTAAAAGAAGTACTCACTATTAGTTATTATTCCAATTATAACTCAAAATCTAAATTATATATTTTTAAATTTCTGTAATTCTTAGAGGGATGATTGCATTAATACAAGATAGTGTGAGGAGAGTAATTTTGAATGTGTTCTGTTTATTACAATGCATTATTCTTTTTCTTGAATTTACAAGTGAAACTTCGACTAAAACTACTGAAACAAATACCTCTGAACTATTTTATTCTCATTGTTGGTAATATAAATATTTATCAGAAAAGGATCCATATAATAACAGCTACCATTTCTCCTATTTCAGTTTACTATTATTATTGAAATACGCATTCTGAATCCTGAGTATTTCTTCCCAGCACAATATCTTGAGCATATTACAAAAGACAAATTTGACTGAAAAGGAAGCCTCTTCTGGTGAATACCCTCGATTTATGTATTAATGAACTTAATTTAATAACCAGATAATGGCAGCTGATCTGTTGCTTAGCAACGAGAAAATGCATTCTTCAAATTCACTGAGAACAGCAAATGATTCTTGACGAATCGAATGACTAACGCTTCAATTAATAGTTGAAATCAATTAGAGCATATTTAACTTGGCAGGACATTGAAAGCTTAAATAGTGATTTTTGGAACGCCTCTTAAAAGTAATAAATAAGGAATTAAAGACATAATAATATGTTTTATTTCTCGTTTATAGATACATAAGATGATATTTCTAAATTTTTATAATGAGCATATACAGAAAAATTTGATAACACTGAAAGAATAACATAAGAGTCAAAGCTAACTTTTTTAGATTAGCAATCTTATCCATTTGTCGTCACGGAAAAAAACCCAGGAAAACCACAAACATCTTTTTCAACACAAATGCATTGATTCCAAGACTTTTCACTCAGATAGAAACAGTAAAATCCCAGTAGAAACAATTTTTCATTTCATTGACATTGTAAAGAGATTAAATTTAAAACTTGTTTTCAAGTATGGACGCTAAAGTAAAAAATAAAATGACCAGATATTTCTGAAAATAAGCAAAATAGTGACTATAAATTGATATGTGTAATTAATATGATACTATTATTTAATGTAATTTTTGAAATATTTTATTGAAACTAGTTGCGTTAATGTTATTTTTCCTAAATAAAATATTGAATGGTAGTTTCTTTTTATTTCAGCATTAATAACAGTTTAATAAATTTTACTTGAAACATAATTTGTAGAAACAATCAAATATGAGCTAAAGTTATAATTCAGGATAATAAAAATGCAGTGAAAATCTTCTTAAAACTGACATGTTATTATAAGCTAGTTAAACAAATATATATTTAATATATATATAATATATATATATATATATATATATATATATATATATATATATATATATATATATATATATATATATATATATATGTGTGTGTGTGTGTGTGTGTGTGTGTGTGTGTGTGTGTGTGTGTGTGTGTGTGTGTGTGTGTGTGTGTGTGTGTGTTTATAAATGTACATATCACATATCTCTGCTTCTTTTAGACATAATATTTGAAAAAGTGTTCAATATCATATCATCTTTTCATTTTTAATAAAATCTGTATAATTTTAGAGCATAGTTTATTTAGGACATTGTTTACTCACGCTTTTAAATAATTAGGTAAATTGTGAGAAAATATAATCAATAAATAATTCTCGACATGTCTGGATTGATAAAATGATATAATGAACTGAAATGTGCAATATTTATAAAATTAAACTCGTACGATTTCTATATATTTCGTAATTTTCAATGTAATCTTTTTTTAACAATTTCTTAGTTGTCTTGTTATTAGTAATTATAAAGTGAGAACACAAATACATGAAACATCAAAAACAATTAAATTGTTTCAGAAAATAAAAATTTATTTCATAAATATTTGAATTTATTTCATAAAAATTCTGTATTATTTTATTATATTACCTTACATTTATTATGCACGCACATATACCAATCTATCTATCTATTTGCTTGGAGGTATAGAATCAAAATAAATAAATACCAGTTGTCTTTCATACATTATATATATATATATATATATATATATATATATATATATATATATATATATATATATATATATATATATATATATATATATATATATATATATATATATATATATATATATATATATATATACTTAAATAATTTATGTAAAAGAGTGAATAATTTAAAATTTAAAGAGCTATGAAATGGGAAATTATGTTGAAGAATATTTACTTGCATTTCTTCATAAACTGAAAATGTATTTTTCAGGATGGTTAGGAAAATATTTTACTGCATTTTTGATTCACATTCACGATTCACGTAAACAAATTATGTAAGGAAAAATAATTATGAGGATTGAAAATAAACAGAATTTTAAAACAGAACATTTAAGGGGTATTTTCTAATTTCTTTCTCTTTAGAATGCAATCATCATCAAATTTATAAAATTTTAAATACTAAAACTAAGAGTCTGTTCTCATTTCATTTCAGGACTCTATCTATGGATAATCATTGGATGCAGCGTGGGTGGATTCATCCTTTTCACTCTCATCATTGCACTTGTTATATATGTGAGACGGCGAATCAACAGGAATAAGAAAGGATCCAATCTCTTGGATTCAAGCTATATACCTGGATCAGAATTCTGCCCCCACAATATGTAAGTGATTCAATACGCAGGATTTATATAAACAAATAATCAACTTTTGGATAAGTATGTTAAAAATGATGCATTTTAAAGAAAAAAGAATTTTTTTAGTTTTTCATTTATCATTATGAAATTGTTTTCTTCGTATTAAATAATAAACTTATATTCTGCATTGAATTTTAACTCATGTACGTCAAAATACTTCTGTATCAATTTTCTCTAAGATGGCAAAGCTGTAATCATAGAGTTCTGTAAACATTGTTTGCAACAGGCTTTCTGTAAAGAAAATGATAAAATTTAACATTATCTTTTGCGTATCAAAGAAAGAAAACTCAAGAAATACTATCAGAACCTGAAAAATACGAGGTACAAAATAGTTTCTATCTATCAATTATCATTTTGAAAACTGTTATCAGGTAGGAACTAAGTTTATCGCAATGGAACCGACGACGACAAAAATAAAACTTGGAAATATGATCTTTTCATGGGTTAATAGTACTAACGGATGGACGTTAAAAAGAGTCACATTGTGTTGAATCCTGTAAAAATTATTGCTTTTGTTTCTTGCATTTTGTAACTGAAGCAAGCTAAGTTCTACTACGTAATTACACGTTTGCTACGTATATTTTCACGAAAAGGGAAATCCTTCATTCATAAAGTACTATGTATGTCCTTTTGAAAAAGTACGATAGTTTAGTTCTTAATACCTTAAAAGTACATAAAATAAAACTTTAATAGGTTTTTAAGAAAAATCATCTCATGCGCTCGAATATTATTTGCCTTTTCTAAGAAACACTTTTCTTATAGACTATTTTTTAAAAAAATGTGTTTATATATTTAAAAAAGTCTGTAGGAAAAGTTTATTAAAAAATATGTTTTTTATATTTTGAAATTGATGATATTTTGAATAAATTGTCTGATTTAGAAGTAACATTAAAATGTGTAAATAATTTTCTAAGTTTGACTAATTATTAATAAATTAGAAATGAAACTATTCATAATTTATATTCTAATTTCAAAGAAAAAAGCTTTTGAAAAAGGTCATGAATAATTAATTTTATTTTATTAGTCTAGAATTTGATAAGTAAATAAATTAAAATCCTTAAAATTTCCATTTAGAATTTTTCAAGCTTAAAGCTAATTTGTTAAATCCATAAAATAATCTAGCTAATATTATCATCTCCAGACTTTCCTATAGCTTAATAATTTTCAAATTAAGTTTTGTAACTGTTAAACAATAGCTACGTACGTTATTCTCTCACGACGCTTTATAAGTTATTTTATGAAAATATCTATGAAATATTATATTCAATAATAAATAGTTTGCTATTATTAAACATAAAATATTAATCGACAGAATCGAAATCAAATACAGTTATAGAGTATCAATTTTTGTCGACAATTATATTAAATAGTACACATGAATTCCTTCAATGTGTTTTCAAGGATTATATCTAAATGAATATCTACTATGATTAGTCATAAAAATAATATTTTATCAATTAAAAATGTTTCTATTTCATATATTTATCATTAAAATTAACGTTAAAATGATGATCAATTAAACAAATATATCTTTCATTTGAACTACACATGTTAGAAAAATCGCTTTGAGATGGCTTAAGTAAAAACAGGCAAGTTATCAAAAGTAGGTTTACCCTAACTATCACTAAACCATCATCGTTTTTTATATCTGGCTGTAATTATTAGTAATGAAATTACTACGAGATGATTGATTGATTACTTATAACCATCTCTTTCCCATTCTTGGAGATCAATCGATTAAACATTGTGGTGCCAAGCTGTCTGCACGGAATGCAGCATCGATATGCAATTTAGTCATTATCATGTTATTCATGCTTCATTTTTCATACAGTGAGTTTATATAATAATAAAACGTTGCTTAATGATTGTAACTACGTATTTTTTTATTTTCCAGATAATAAAGATGCTTAAGAAATTTCAAATTAAATTTTTAGTACAATAAAATGTTCTTGCACCATATCAAATAATTAAAATTCATAATAAAAATAGAAGTTTGCAATTTAATTAGAAATATTAGAGGAAGCTTTAAGTATATAAAATTTCCAACAATTTACTGGAATTAATGTTGTTAAATATAAATTAAAAGATTTTCATTTATCATTTCCAATTTATCATTTTCCAAAAAAAAAAAATTCTTTTATAACTGATCAGTGATTCTGAAAGTTCTTAATGATATTTCCAAGTAATTCACTATGAAAAAAATGATTTTTCATCTTTTTTTATTTTCCTTCAGAATTACCGAAACTTAAGGCCCTTGTAACATTATGATTATTAAGATTTCCAAAACTTACACATAAAAGATAATTATTATATTTTCAAGTGATTGCTTTTATGCTGATATAAACAGAGCAGTTTTCCCATTAATTTTAAAAAAAGTCATTTTAAAATACAGTGAGCTTACTTTTTCAAAATACTAAGAATTGAACCCAATAACATAAATAATAATCCAATAACAGTATCTTCTTTTACCAGTTATGTTAGGAGTGTTCTCTTTCACGTAATGTACGTGGCCAGTTAACTCAAATTTTGCATTATTTGCTAGATTTATAGCAGCATTTATTTTAAATCCAATGATCTAATAACATTTGAATATTTTTGTAAGTCTTCATAAATGTTAAATGCCACCATTCAAAAATCTAATGTGTGTGTGTGTATATATATATATATATATATATATATATATATATATATATATATATATATATATATATATATATATATATATATATATATATATATGTATATATATATATATATATATATATATATATATATATATATATATATATATATATATATATATATATGTATGTATGTATATATCCCTAATTATATGCATATATATGTTTCACATATATCTTAATTTTAACAAGTTAAAAAGTTCCTATAGATATAATACAAGGAAATATATATATCCTAATTTAAACTCTTTTTAATCTTGAAGAAGTACGAGTATATAATTTGAATTAGAAAAAAATCACTACAAAAGATTTTAAATCCTCTTTCATTTTCAATCAAGCCCAATTTTTAATTTTTGTTTTTGATTTTTTGTGCAAAACTACAAACATTCTCCTTTTATAAAATTATTAAAGATACTTACCGTAGAATATATTCAAATAACTCAAAATACAAATTTATTGAATCTTGATTGAATACATAATATAAATTTAGTAGTATTATAACTTAAATGATATAAACTATATAAACTTTTTCAATGAAACACGTATTAGATCTGCTAGACAGGGATTTTTTTGTTCCTTTTGCTTAAATTATTTTTTCATTAAGGAGATATGAGAAATACTTTCAACGCCAGTAAAATATTATAAAAATTTTATTGAAAATATATCTTCAAGTATAAATATTCTTATCACAAGTTTACCTTAAATTATTTATCAATATAATAAAGTAAATTTTTAAAGTACACATTGAAAATATATCTCCATAATTAAAATAGATCCATATAATGCATTGTTCAGTTTGCTTTAAATGGAATGAAAACTTTCAATTGGAATTATTGATGCACGAAACATGAACATTTCATCTTCAATATGTCTTTAATGGTATTATTCAAATACTTGAAGCTATAGAAATTCTTTTATCCCTTAAAGGTATGCTAGATTCATGTTTTAATATTATTTAAATTTTTATGGAATAAATTTTAAATATTTAAGGTTATTTAATTTAAAAGAATTTAACAATTGAAAATTTTATTTTCAATTGTTTAATTCTAAAATTGAAAATTTTATTTTTAATCTCTATAAATAACGGCTATTTCTAATAAAAAAAACAAATCATTTAGAAAAAAATATTTTCGTTTTGAAATATTTTTTATATGTTATTATATCTTTTTTTCATATTAATATCAAGAGTGATTGAGGGGAATAGTTAAACAATAAAAAATTATTCTAGTTATTTTAAAAGTTTTTAGACTTTATAAAAAAAAAACATTTTTTAAAGTTTATAATTGAAATTACGATTTGTTTTTAATATTAATCTTGATAAGGATAAATTTGCATGAACTTTTAAGATATATTAAATAAAATTGCTTACAAGGTAAAAATTATTCCCTAAAAAGCATTTAAAAATATATGATAAAATAAATTTTTTAAGAAGCATAATATACAAATGTGTATGCTAGACTAATGTATTTTTTATATCAATGTTACTTGAATTGCTGATTTGAAAGGTGATTGTTTCACGTTCTGACTCACAATTCATCATTTCTTGATTTTCCTTCTACCCTCAAGTATGGATGCTTCCAACAGTTGGAAATCCCTTTTAAGATTTATATTCCCTTTTCCTTAGCTGTTGCATGAAACTGTGACAATAGAACGACAAATAAGCAAACCAAGCACCATGACTAACTGTAAAATATATGAGGCGAAGAAATAAACAGGAATATCAAATTAAATCAAATCAAACTATCAAATTAAAAAAGTCCAATTAAATATATAGTTAACATTTTTCTTTTATAACCAACTAGGTTTAATTTACATTTAGGTTATTTTTAGAATATTAATTGAAAGCAACAATTAAATTGTTCAATTAAAATTATGTTTATTTTACTATCTGATTTTCCATATTCTGTGAATTGGAATATCAAATCTTTCGCACATTTTCCGAACCATTTGAGTAAATAGAAATCTTTTTTTCTAAGACCTTTTACAATAAAGAAGAATTTTTGTACCTGATTGAGAAAGTTATCGTAGCTGCATATGGGAAGTAATCGTTTTGATTCTGGTCTTTTAAGAGATGATTATCCTGAATGTTGGTATTGAGATACCTAATAGTTCTCCATTTTTTAGAATTATATGTGGTATCCTATAATTTTTTTGCTGTTATTTGTTAACATTTGTGTGCGTATTTATCTCCATACGTATAAATATAGGGGTGTATTTTGAAATATATTTTAAGTCTATTACATCGATTAAAATGAAAGAATTACGTGCCGATAGAATTAGTCCATTTACCACAGAAAATAAGATCAATCAGCTAATAGTTATTCTATTGGACTAAGTGTGATTACATCATTAATGTTTCATATTTTTCTGAAATAAAAATGAAAACGTTTGAGACCCCACAGAGCTAAAACCAACAATTACTAGGTAAACACAAAATATAAATAAAATAGGAGAGATTTCAGATATCACTTGGGATAATAGTCGCAGCAAAACAGACTACAGTTGTAAAGTAAATATTGAACATTGAAAGTTGAAAATAATCAGTGAAGGTATATATATTATTGAAGATTTATTTGATTAAAACTGGTTGATTTAATGAGAACAAATTAAAGGCGAGTATTTTTAAAATCAAATGTACAATTATAAGTTATATAATTTAAGTAAATATAAGATGAAAGTTGATGTAGAAGAAATTAATTTGAAAATTGGTTTATAGTTTAAATTTTATATATAAATATATATATAATATAATCTATCTATCTATCTATCTATCTATCTATCTATCTATCTATCTATCATATCTATATATCTATCTATATATATATATATATATCTATCTATCTATATATATATATATATATATATATATATATATATATATATATATATATATATATATATATATATATATATACTTGTTTAAAATAAACAGTTCAAGATAGATGCAATTTAATCATCTTATTAAATTCAGAATTTTATCTTACAACTCTTATTTGTAAAACGAGGGAATCTAATTTTGAAACTCCACAAATTAAAATTGAGCTCATTATTTTAAGTCCCCACTTTAATGCGGAACTTTAGGTAGAAAATTGTTTCTAGGGATTCCTTTTAAATATCAAGATTACGCAGTAATGATGAACTGAAAATAAATTGAAAATTTAGAACATAATATTTGTAATCCTTTGAAATATATACTTATCTGAATATTCAGTCTGAATTTTGAGAAATATTTTCACAGGCAGCGTCTACACGTCTAAAACAAATTATTTTCACATAAATTTGTATCCATTTATGAATACTCTATTCTCAAAAGGATTAAATAAATGATTACTTTAAGTGTGTGAATATATTGCTGAAAATACTCAGTTATTTTCCTAAATAATATTTTGGATATTATTTCACATTTGTAAAAGATTCCTCAATATTTCTACAGTATTTCTTAATATTTATTTAATTTGAAATAATATATATCAGTCATAAAAATATAATTAGTTTGTGCTGCATAATCCTGTCAATAAAATTTTACGATATATAGAAATAGCTAAATAGAAGTTCGTAACTTATGATTATTTTTCCTTCATCCTAAATCTTAAAATGAATTACTTACAATGAGCATTCCAAATTATTTTGAAGCTTTTTTAAAAAGAATTATTTTAGATATCTTAAATTGTTTCTAATAAATTTATTTAAGTATATCTATCACAATTAAAAAATGTGAAACTTTTTTGGAAAGTAGTTTCCAAAGTACGTTACAGATATAATTTTGTTTTATGTTTAGTATATATACTAAGTAATTTTATTACTACAACGGTACCACGAATTTAATTAAAATAACTAAAATTAGAAATTAAAATTTTTCTTGTTGAAGACAATTATTCAAATAATATTATTTATAATATAAATCAATACTTTAATGAATGCAGCAGATCCCAGAAAAATCTTCTTAAATAAAACGCACAAAATACTTCATATATTTCATATATATATTCAGGAAGAATTTTGCTGTGACTTATCGTGATTAATAAACTAATTTACGTCCCAGAACTACATCAATAGGAATTAAATTTGTAAAATGATAGATTTTAAGCACCAGATTTTTTATTTCTCAAGATTGATTTCTTTCACTTGCTGTATCGTATTATCTGCCCTTTAGCTGCAACTACTCTTTTGGTGAACATTTTCTAAATGCTATCTTTGTGAAATTTAAATTTGTTTATTAAATTATTCCAATTAATCAAAATAAACATATACTAATAAGATAAAAATATCATTTTCCTTTTAAAAAATAACATTATTTTACTTATTTACTCAGCCCTAGCCTTATATAGTAACTCTAAATACTCTACATAGATGAGCAAAAGAAGCTGTGATAAGTACATAAACATGCAATTCAACAATTTATAAACAAGACTAAAATTTCTGTTATGGATGTTTCTAATGGTTCTAATCCATTTTGAGCCTTAGGTCTTGCCCTTATGTATTCGAATATTAATAGGACGATAAAGAAACAAATCAAAAAGTCTACTATAATACTTTATTGATTTACTGTTTCCTAACCAATATTTTTCGGTGTTATTAATTTGCTCAAGAATTACCTTGGTTTTCCTGCAAAAGCACATTTCTTCTTCTTTACAATTTCTTTTATAGGTAAATTTGTGTTTCGTTATTCCTTAGATTCACACCCTAAATTTTATTTCTGCATTTTGAGTACCTTTACAATATACTTTTAATAACATTAAGCTATTTTAAAAGTGTTTACATATATATGTGTATATAATGTATCATTAAAATGTTTTAATACTACTGGCATTTGCTTTTTTTCTCAGGATATCCAGCTTTTCTTCTTCTGCATCTGATGATATTTCGGACAAAGATAGTCCGGTGGCTAAACAATTTAGGAGACCACTGGGTCCTTCCACATCTCTGGATCCTCCTAGTCTTTTGCGTCTCACTTCCGAATGTGTACAACCCAGGCCGGCCCTCACCCGTTGGCACACTGTCGCTTCCCCCCATTGTCAAACCACTGCAGTATTAGGAACCCTGGATGCTGATAAGTAAGTTAACATATTATTTTTTAATTTAGAAAATGATACTTTTTCACTTCTATAAGCTTTTCTTCAAATTAAATTTAATTTCCCTTCATCATCTTTAAACACAGAATATTTTTGAAAATATATTCAAAAATTAAACACAAATAATTATTTAAGCTCATGTGTGCTTTAAACTATTTTGCAAATCTATCAAATCTGTTTGTAAATTTTTTTGATAAAAACTTATGCATTCTTTGGAAACCTGAGAATACTGCAAATAAAAATGCTTTTTAAATGATATTTAAAACTTTTGAAATTCGGAAATTTTCTTGATTGTTTAATACATTTTCATTGATACTATGAATTTTTAAGTAATTTTGTGTTTATCATTCCATTATTAACTTCAGTATGGAAATTGTAATTTTTATTACATTTTATACAATTTAAGCATTTTACATGTAAAGTAACTGGTTTAGATATTTTAAACCATTTATTTTATTAATTGATACATGTCTCCTTTTTCTCAGAGATTCAGATGAAGAAGAATCCCATAATCCTCCCTGTTTGAATGGACGTTTATGGTTCTCACTTGTCTATATTTCCGATGCTAAACGTCTTGAAGTCACTCTGCACAAAGCTAAATATTTACCTGGTAAACTGAGTGAAATATTTTATTATGTTTCGATTATTAATTATTCTATATGTTGCTTTGTTTTTTGTAATGAAATTAGTACTAAGATCTTATTAGTAAATTATAAGGTGATGAAGAAAATTAATTGTAAGAAGCTTAAAAATATAATTTTTTTGAAAGGTACTCATACATAAATTTATCAGAACCATTAATTGAAAGAAATGGTAAAAAAGTGATTTTTCTTAACTTTAGCTTTCAGCTATTACGTGCATTAAGAAGGCTGATAAGTTTCTATATTAGTACACAAAAATGTACTCCTTTATAAATGATCTCTTTTACATGTCATGGCTTTGCTTTCACTGGTGTAGCTCACATGTTCCTGACTTTATCATCTTCAAAACAGAAAAAATGATATTTTGATCATTCTTTGGGTTGTTTTAGAATCACCATGACTAAATGAATCTTGAGAATAGGCATTAATTTTTCAATGGCTTTTAGGTCTGATGAGTTACTAGGCCAATCAAGTACTATATTTTTATTTCCATTTAGATCAATTTTGAATTGTGAAAAAAGTCTACAAGTCATGTTGAGATATTCCATTAAATGTTTCCGTGAAAGGAATGATCCTTTTGATTAATATTTCTATATACTTGATAAAATTCATCATGTCTTTAAGAAGAAGTAAGCTACTAGTACCATTTGTTTGAAAATAACGCAAAACATCTTTTTAGAAGCATGTTTACCGAAATATTGGAAATGACCTGATTTCATATGTTTGTCTTCACTTTGTCTCTAATTCAACTTAACATGTATCCCAGGGCAAATAAATGCATTTGCTCACCAAAACTCACCTTCTTTCAGTCGTTAAGAATTTGTGATTGATATATTTTTATCCATGTTAAGCGTTTTTTCGTCATATACTGAGTGAGAATTTGTTTTCTTCTTGTATTTTCAGTACGACTTGCTTCCAGTGGGATTTTACGCACCGTTGAGTTACTCACTTCAACATCATGATGCAATAAATCATTTCGAAAAAATGTTGGCAGTTTATTAGCACTTGGATTAGTTTTCTTTTTGCACCCACACTCGTCTTTTCAATTTGGAGACGACGATTTGGAACTTTGAAATTCTTGAACCACTTAATTTTCCCACAACTGCCTTAATTACATCCATCTCAGACGTAATAGTGTGATCTTAAAGAATAATTATTTTAGAATTCTTTTTATTAAGGTATTTCTAGACAACACTGGTATTCACATACCAACTCAGAAAAAAGAAACAGGCTTCTACCAATTAATTTGAGTAGTATAGTAGCACCGAGTAACAAAGTGCTTAACAGATGGAAGCCGTTAATAAGTACTTTAATATTCAGCGTTTGAAGGTAAAACATTTCGAATAAAAGAAATTTGTACCACCTTTCGAGAAAGCACTTAAAGACATATTAGTATGTAATAAGGAAGAAAAAAAGTGAAAATTTTTATTCATTCATTTGGTCTCATGAATAGAAAGAAAAGACAACATGCATCTTTTAATAATGCTTTAGGTTTTAAATTAATATCAACAATTATTTATTCAAAATTTAACAACTTCTAAGAACGTATTCCTACCCCTTATGCTGCTGTCTCTTTTAAAATTCTAACATTTAAGTATAATATTAGTTCTAATAGAACAGAAAATTTTGAAATTTGCTGTGCATTATTACCAATTATTAAGTGAAAACACATTGTATGACACTAAAAACTAATGAAAATCTCTTCCATGTATTAATAATATCATATGCTTTATTATTGATGAAAAAATTTCTTCCCTTTCTAATAGCAAACAATATTAAGTAAACCCATGATTTAACTTTTAATACAAGAAAATATCATTACGAGCGTCATAAATGTCTTGATTTCATTTCAAAATATGCATTTTTTTTACAAACAACTGTCTCATAAAGATGCCTAACCTAATATAATCTTCAAATATCCATTCTTATATATGTATTTGGGGAATGTGCAAGCACAATTTTTATCCCTCTTAAAAAATAGAATTTGGGTAAATAGCGGTCTGTTGTCATGGAATATGAGGATTTTATTAGTCCTTATAATAATCAATCTTTATCGAGACTACATATTCTATAATTCCTAAGACAATATTTTGCATTTTTATTTAAATTAAATAATAAATATTAAAATTATGTTTTTACCAAGTGTTAAGCTGCTAATATATATATATATATATATATATATATATATATATATATATATATATATATATATATATATATATATATATATATATATATATATATATATATATATATATATATATATATATGTATATATATATATATATATATATATATATTGAAGATTAGTATATCCATTTTAATCCATTTGAATGTACCGGAATTTTAATTCAAGCGATTCAAGAATAATTTTAACTATTGATTTATTAATGTAAAAATTTAATAAAAGCTTCTATATAATGCATCAGGAAATATGATTGTTTGTTTTAATAATTAATTTTTCCCTATGATTATATCTATATTTGATATATCTTTCAACAGGACGTGGTCTGATAAATTCCCCAAGAGATCCATTTGTTAAAGTATTCCTACTACCGGATGAGGAGAACTTTCAGCAGTCAAAGATCAGGAAAAGAACTTTAGCTCCAAAGTTTAATGAGACTTTTACTTTCAATGTAAGTAGACATTGGGAGAAATCCCATATCCCCTATTTTAACCTAAAAGTTTTGTTTAACTTTAGCAGAAATAACCGGACTCGAAACGAAATTAAACCTAAGAGAATGTCAAAATGACTCTGTTATCCTATTAAGAAAATGATTTCATTTTATTTGAACATTTCCTTTAAATTACTTCAAATCAAATGCTAAAATAGTAGCAGTAAATAGAAAGACAGAAATACTTAAAAGTGAAATGGATATTATATTTTCTGAAAGTGAATACTTGAAACTAGAATACTGTTGGGAAATTCTTGAAACTATTTAAAATAATGAATGGAATTAAATTTTGAGTTACTATACCTTATTAATTTTATGATATTTTAAAGCAAGTTTGAGTCAAAATTCCCATTTAGTAAAACCAGATTCTTTTCTAACACTGTATGTATGAGTGCATACGAGAATGATTGTGTGTCCCATAAAAACATTCTAATTGTATAAAAGATATTTACATACAATTATTTATCTCCACAATGTGCCGCTGTACAAACATAATGAACAAAAATCATAAACTACTCATCTAGAAGTAGAAAAGATTTAATTAGCAAGAACACTGTCTAAGAAGTGATAAATCGCTTAAATTCAGAAAGAATAATTAAAAATCATTTCTATCTTAGAAATTGTATGAATTTTCGGTGTTTTATCATTTCACTTGTTCTCACTTGAATTATGCATTGTAAATATAAACAAAGTAATCTATATTGTTAGAAATTCGATACGTAAAATGATTTCTTAAATGAATAATTTATTTCATAAAAGCATAAAAAATAACAGTTTTAAAAATAGAAGTAGATAAGAATACTTTACTAAAACAGAGTTTTATCAAACATTAAAATTTTAAAATAATTCTGTAAAAGAAAAATTATCTAATTACTAACAGAGAGATAAAATAAAGAAATTTACCGATTAAAGAGGTATTCATTTTGTTCCTGTTTTCTTCTTTTAAATGTCATGTTTTAACAATAATATTCTATTCTTAGACTATAAATACCACAACATTCATATTTCCCTTTATTCTAGCTTGTCATTTAAAATTTTATTTCTTCTAAGCAAAACAATAGATGCTATAAAAAGTATCGAAAACATTATATTTCTAGCTACTTCAGTGGAGTTTTCTATTTCCAATCATCCTTTTTCTAAAGACTAAAAATATCTAAAATAACCTTTCAAGATAGAAAAAATATTAAAAGAGGATTATAAAGAATTTTATTTCATATACGCAGTGATTTTTTCTTTATTTTTAGATTCTATAGTTAAATTTAGAGTTAGTCTTTTACAGTATCCTTAATATTCTAACATAGCTTTGATAAATTATTTATTTCTAAAAGGAAATAAAAAAGTATACATTATTTAAATATTTAAAAAGATTGGAACTGAATCTAAATCCTTTAAAACAAATGTTTTGTATGCATGTAATTGTCTATTATTTACTATCCAAATGACCACAATAATCCAGTTAAAATAAAAATATTTTCATGCACGAATGTATGGGGAAAAAGTAGACATAACTGTTTTATCAATGTTTCCTAAACTTTAAAGTGTTAATATTTATGTGCAAATGAGAATCCAAAAATAACTCCAGAAATTATTTCCTGTTTATTTTCAAACGAATATTACTATCTCAATCATGTTGTAACAGAAGTTAGATGTGAGAATCTATCATATCTAAACGTAAATATAATCTCATATATATATATATATATATATATATATATATATATATATATATATATATATATATATATATATATATATATATATATATATATATATATATATATATATATATATATATATATATATATATATATATATATATATATATATATATATATATATATATATATATATATTTACATATATATATTGATGATTATATCTCAATAGTTTCAAAACTGTAAGTTGCTAATATTCGTAATACCAATAATCCAAGAGATAAATTTCTCTTTTAAACAATATATTAGTAATTAACCATATTTTATTTTGTCTCAATTTTATAAAATTAGCATTAACTGAAGTAGTTACAAATTAAGCTTGTAAAGAAAATTAAAATAATTTTTTTAAAGTGCATTATATTTCAGTATACTCATTTATAATAGGAAGTATTTTGCAAATAATTATTTAAAAATTTAAACTATTTCTCAGAAGAAACAACATATCAATTGCAAAAATGCAAAAATTGTGATTATTATTTTATAGACATCACTTATGATTTCAGTTGAATTATTAATAGACAAATAAAAAATCATGTATAAAAATAAAAAATAAATAAAAAAAACAATTTAACTTTAAATTTTTATGTTAATAAATAATGATGCTTAAAGTGGAGTTAATAAAACATTCCTCTATTTTCGGTAATCAAATGAAAATGAGCAATTTGAATCAAAGCACATATATATACATATATATATATATATATATATATATATATATATATATATATATATATATATATATATATATATATATATATATATATATATACATTTTTTGAAGGGCTTACTAACATCATGTTCAATAAATTTTCACTTTATTTTCAGTTCATCTTTACTGCTTAATCTTGATTTTTCCGTAATCTTACAGCATAATCTTCATTTTTAAAAGGAATCCTTAGAAACAATTTTTCTACCTAAAGTTCCGCATTAAAGTGAGGACTTAAAATAATGAGCTCAATTTTAATTTGTGGAGTTTCAAAACTTTATTCCCTCATTTTACAAATAAGAGTTGTGAGATAAAATTCTAAATTTAACAAGATGACTAAATTGCATCTATCTCTCGAATAGTTTATTTTAAACAAAGCTCTTAAGTCAAAAGTATATTTAAAGTTTTCTTAAGAGATTTTCATTTTTGGCAAAGAAATAAGATCTTATATATACACACATACATACACACACATACATACACACATACATACTCACACATACATACACACACTTTTGAACTGAAACATTTTGAAACTATTTATTGTTTGACATCGAGCCCACTTAGATGAAGTGTAACCACACGTTAATGTGATTACGAGTACGTTTAATGGAATAAACTACTGGTCTAGGCGACTTTGATTGTGATTGCCCGATTACTCGGAAGGATCGTTTTGAAAACTGCATGGTTTATGCTCTGTTCTCTCGATGTCTTTGTTAGTATTTATGCCAAGAGGAGAAAGGATGGTGAGACGAGTAGCAGACACCGTAGTGTTAGATGTCCACGCATCATTAATAGCATAGGATGTCAGTTTTATTTCTTTGTATAGTAAAATCGATGACAGGCAGTGTGTCTGATTACGACCGAATACAATATGAATCAAAATAGAAATATTTAAGTAAACGAGTGAGTAGTGTGTTTGTCTTTATCTATCTATTTATATACACAATAAATTTCGAATTTTTATTCCATTATATAGGTAGTTCCAGAAGATTTGCAAAATAAGACCCTGAAGTTGTCGATATATGACGTTGATAAACGCAAAGTACGCCACTGCCTTGGGCATGTGATTTTTCCTTTGACCAATGATGATACGATGTCCGGTAAAGTCATTTGCCGAGATCTGGAAATGGCGCCACAGGTAAATTTACCTATTATCCCTAATATATATTTAATTTATTATTTATTTTATTTACAATTTATGATCACAGAATCATTATCGAAAATGTAATGCAATTTTTTATTTAAAATGATTACTTCTTAATATACGGGTTTCATTTTTGATTTCAAATTACGGAGTTGTTTTTACAACAGAATACTGCATGTGTGAAATCGTACATCATTATTTTGTAAAAAAAATGTTTAAAATTATATACATACATATATATATATATATATATATATATATATATATATATATATATATATATATATATATATATATATATATATATATATATATATGTTATACTTCAGTTTATTTCGAAATCAAATATTTCAGAAATACTGTTGCTAAAAATAAGGCACGTTAACATAAATATTTTTTGTTGTATCATATAAATAAACAAATGCTTGCATTTTTATGGCAGAAAGCAAAATCGAAGTATTAAAATATTATATTGAAGATATGCTAAATCTTTCCTTATAATCTAACATTAATTTATATTGTCTCGTAACCTATATATGCTTATACATTTGTGCTGACACAAATGTTAAGTGAATAATCGAGTTTAATTACACACGTAGAAATTTATGTATTTAAGCGTTAATAGAAATGAGAATGAGATAGAAATGAGAATAGAATGAGTTAATAGATAGAATGAGTTAAGAATGAGAAGATAGAATGAGTTAATAGAAATGAGAATAGAGATGAGTTAATAGAAATACTTTCATTAAAAGAATTTTTCAATTCTAAGTAATTATTATAAAAGACATCTATATTAGAGAATCTTCTAAAATTTTGTTAAATGATATTCATTTATATTTTAAGTACTTATATCTTTAAATGCAATTTGTGATTTAGATCACAGAGTGAATTTTTTTAAATACTTTTTTTTCCAAATGGGAAAAATGATGACAAATTCTTTTTTTATATTGTTATTCAGTTTAAAATACTGCTTAGATAAAATAAGCACAGGATTAAAAAGCCATCATGCAAAAATAATAATAATAATCGCAAGTTGATGAATAAAAATGGCATTTTGTCTCAAGTTACATATTTAAGATCTTATCAACCTCAACATTAATTAGGATTTAGTTATATCACATAAATAAACCAATTTTCCAATATAAGATTTAATATCATTAAATTTATAAAGGATGGTTAAATAGTGAAAGATGTCATAATATTCCTGTTGGGAAAATTGCTTCCAACCATACTTGTGAGCTCGTGGCCATAAAGTGTGCTTTGAAGAGTTACCAATCTAAAGTTGATCAAGTATCTAACGGTATCATTATTTTTTCTGACGCAAGATCCGCACTAAAGTCGATACAAAGGAGTAAGTGCCAATTCAGTCATAAGATTATGGAGATAATCCACAAAATCATTTCTATTCAAAGATCTTGCAGTGGATACAGACGCACATTGATATTCCTGGCAACGAGAGAGCCGATAAGCTTGCTAAAGAGGTCCGTAATTCTCTTCAGCCATCCCAATACTTGACCCTCATTGACACCAATGCAATTTCCAGTTGAAAATTAATTTGCCAGCTAGAAGAGTTAATAAGTTTTCCATTCCTGAATTAAACAGCGGCAGAGCCATTTCAACTATAATAGCCAGACTTAGAACAGAACACTTAAAAGGCATAAGAATTTCGACCGACGGACTAAAGAGTCACACCAGGCTTTGTCCTCACTGCCCAGATAAAAGCCCAACTGTCTCCACAACACATCTTCAGCTGTCCAGCAATGCTAGCCAAGCCTTTTCACAACAGCATTAGGCATCATGTGGAGCTTTGTTTCACAGATAAAGCTGTAGAGATCGCAAGGGATGTCTTCAACAGCTTCGGGGACATTTAGGGTGTTTGCACTTATTCCATGCACACGACAACATCATCATCAATTAGTGACAGAAAATTAAAAAAATTAAAGTAGTATCTTCTCTTGATAATAGTAAAAGCACTCTCATTAATAAATTTTATCAATCAGAAAGTCACTTATGGTATTATTTCTTGCAGTCATCTGCTTCTTTGGGAGACATCCAGTTATGCTTGTCTTGCAATCCATACAGCAATCGCATCAAGACGACAGTATGCCGGGTGAAGAACCTTCAAGGGATAACTTCAGAAGATGCCCGTAAGTTTAAAACTGTTTTTTTTATTGAAAATTTAAAAAATTTCTAAATCATTTTATTCATAGCAAAAATAATTTAAAAATTTAAACATTACCTCTTGACATAAATTTTAAATTGAGGCCAACGAAAATCTAATTGTTATATTTCAAATTACTTAAAATTCTATAATTGTAAGGTGAAGAAATGTGTTAACATCCTGAAGTACTTTTATTTCATTATCATAAATTTAGTAATATATGCCTTAAAATTTCCATTAGATAGAAAGCTTTCATTTAAGAAAATTCATTGTTTTATTTTGTTTTTAAAAATGCCCTACAGTACAGTATTTGTACTACAGCTGTATACTTTTGTTTTTTATTGGATATTGGTCTATTTTGGTTGGTCCTTTTCAGTGCTTCCATGATTATTAGTAAAATTTTATTTGTTAACTTGAGTATAAACAATGATCAACATTGAATAACCACAATGGCTCTTGGGAATCATAGTACTTGAAAAAAAACTTCTGAAAGAAAAATTAAGATATTAAATGAGTCATTTATCACATTATGTCTCAAATCTAGTAGACCAATTATAACCTAAGAGATTAAAATATTTTCTTAATTAGTACAATGTGTGTATAAAACAGCATTGTGATATTTTATATGACGCACTGCTGCTAATCACTTAAAATAACAGCACTTTCATTCATTTAGCTTTCCTTTTACTCATTCAAGATATGATATTGGATCTCTTATAACCAAGTTTGCTAATGAATGATTAGCTGTTTTGCTTTTTATGAAGCACCTCATAGGATTGGTTCCCAATTTGGGTGAGAATGTTTGTTGTTTGGAATTGACATTCAACTGTATGGCCTTGGTGAATTAGTTCTCACATAGGAAAATTGTCTATAAAACAAAAAATCCATACGAATAAAATTTTAGTTAAATAAGAGTTTTTGAGACACGATGATAGGAGAATATTTGTAATAATAAAACCTATTATTTAAGTTAAAATATCTCAAATAATAATTATCCAATATAACTGTAGTGTACCGTAGCTGTATTTTTAATATTCATTTTATAAGCTCTGGTTTCTATACTGAATTATAAATTAAATTACAGTATATCATACATAAAGCAACTAAAAGTGTTCATGTTGTGGACAAACAACAATCTACAAAACTCCAGCGCATTAATATTTCCATATTTACGATTTTACAAAAGAATTTTTTTTATTATTTGAAAGCTCACAAAACTTTAAAAAGGTTTTGTAACTCTAATAATAAATATTCTCAGTCTGATTTATTAATATAAAGAGAAGGAAACTTTCTTTATAGTAAAAACTTTCTTTTATTCCTTCTTTTATTTAATAAGCAAAACTTATAAAAATGTTCCTAATAAAAATTCATAATATTATTTCCCTTTTTAATTTTATTGTTAATTATAACTCACGTAACTTAAACATTTTTAATTAATGAACAAGTAGCAAAAAATACAGGTGAACAATTCTAACTTATCTTAAGTTTTTATGTTGTTAACGCTTATATACTAATATTTTCGTCATTTTTAAAATTAAGGAACTTCTAAGTACTCGCATTTTTTCGCCTTCTTATAAATTCATTATAATCTCTCTATTTATTTGAAATTTTTCGTTTTAACTTAAAACAAAAAGGAATAAAATTATTAGAAATACACAAATATATTACAGAATAGGGAATAACATCAAATTTATCTCTAAAAGATTTTTGTTAATATTCTGCAATTCTAAAGTGTAAAATATTTTTCAAAAACAAAATTTTAAAAACATAATTTAGAATTTAAAATATAGTAAATAATTTGAAGCAGAGACTATACTTTGTATGAATTATCGAATACATTTCATAAATATGATATATTTTAAAGTTGTTCAGATAAATTTTTAAGCCAATGGAAAATTTGATTTTAGAGAAAATAAATAATCTTATTATCTGCATTCAAATAAAAATGCTCGCATGTATTTGAATTGTCACAAATTTTTTCTCAAATTCCCAAAACTGCATCCGTTTTTAAAAATGGAAATTTATTTCTCATGCCCACTAGAATAGTAAGTAAATAGTAATTTAAAATTTCATTTTGTACTCCGTTTGTTATATTCTCTGAATTTTTCCTAAAAGCAGGGAAACTTTTCCAATTATCATATCGTATTTATTTTCCATCTCGGGAAGATGTGACGCAAGTAGATCCGAGTTTACACAAATCGTTTATTTCCCAGTCATCGATACAAGAGAGATTTCGCAACGCTGAATGTTTCTTTAGCTGTACCCGAGTCTGGATTTGTTTGAACATCTTTTTTCTTAGCATACAAAGACATCAAACTTTTAACCTTTACGAGCAAGATGCAATGGAATTTATTTTTCTCTTTTATGTATAGGTAATGGGGCAGGCAATACACTTTGCTCAAGATATTAGTTTGCAATAAGAGTAATTTCAATATTAGATTAATATTTTAAAAACTTGTTAATGTAAATGTTTCACTTATATTGAATTTTGTATCATAAATATATTTATTTTTAAAACATTTTTTGGCAAACGTTGTCTATACTGAAGGAATGTATATGCTAGTAGTCCTAACCTTTGACACAATTTTGGTTTTTTTTTATAGTAATGCATATAATATTATGAAATTTTTTTTCCATCAAGGTAATCTAATTATTTCAATTTTAATGTCATTAATCATTAATTAATTATTTCAATTTTATAAATATGAAATGTAAATGGTTTAATATATAAAAATGTGTTAGTGGGGTAAATCTTAAGTATTTAAATATTAATAATTTTTAATTATTTTAGCTATTATAAAGGAAATTTCATCTTTATTATAATATAGCATAGTTAAGATTCATGTTTTTTTCTTATTTGGTTGAGAGTCAACTGTGATGTTTATTCTTGCTTGTTAGATAAAAGAGACTCTAACTGCGCATCTTATTAATCGAGAATCATTTATTTCAAGATGAAACCAGAATAAATACTTGATTCCTGTGAAAAATAATAATGTCACATATTATTTACTATAATTATCATAGATAAATGAAATTGTCTTTGCCATTCCACTCAATATTCACTATTGATTTTTCATACTAGGGTAAAATATTTTTTAAATAAATGATTAAACCAAACAATCCGTTAGTAATTTTCAATCTTCAACCGGAGTTTTTACCCTTTAAAAAATTCATTAGCTATTATTTTTTGTTGAGAAATCAACATAAAATTGGGAGTTGTACAATAATTTGTGGAAATGAACTGTATGAGCTGTTTTTGTGGACCACAACTCCCAATTTGTCATATAGTGATATTAGTTCATTTTTATTATTTTAAATAATGAGAAGATTTTTATAGAAAGATTCAATAAATGTAAATGTAATAACAAAAATGAAAATGTATTTAAAATCAATATTGTACAAAAGGAATTTTCACATAATATTTACATATCTGATACTTCAGTTGGTGGTACCGAAATGATTGCATTTCCTACATAACTGACAATGATGAATTGGCAAACAATAAGAAACTAATGGGAGTACTTATTAAATGCCGACTAATACTTTTGGTACATTTTTAAACTTTTTAGTGACAGAAAGTATCGCCAGCTGACAAAATAAATACGTCACAGTTTCTTTTAAATATATAATTTAAATATGTTAGTAAATGACATATATAAACAAATTATGAAATATTAAGATTCAAAAAATTCAATTATCCTCTCAAAAACTCTAATAAAAACTAATAGTTAAAACCAAAAATTATTCTGTCCTGCTATGACTGAGTCTGACGAAATAGAATGTTGTTGAATAGCACTCTCGAATTTTTTAATGCAATGAAAAACCAAAGGTTACCATGAAAGCGATAAAATCTGCCAAAAATTTCAATTAATTAAAAATTTCTCCAAAAGGTTTATACAACATTTGTGTAGCATCTACTGCTCTGATACCAGAATAAGTATTAAAGTAACATTTATTTGGAAACTAATTCAGAAAATATGATTCCATCAGCTTGGAGCACAGTTTAGAAATGTGAAAATAATTTTATATTAATAATTATAACTATGTGATAAGTTCTATTGAACAAATATTTTGTCACATGTTTGATATTTCGGCTCAAGTGCCGTAAAATCCATGTTTCTAAATTCTGAGATTGGCGATTTTTCTTATGTATCTGGCAACCTCGTTTTTTATACGTCATATATATGGAGACGCATAAGAATTATGCAAAAAATTCTATTTTGGTAACCCTAGTATTTACGTCATCGTGGACGTCACGATACGTTATCTTGGCAACATTTCTTCATAGCCAAAAAATTCAGAATTTGGAATCATGGATTATACGGCACCTGTGCCGAAATTTTTCATAAGTTTGCTAAAAAATCTGGTTTTAAAAGTCCTGCCTTAATTCCTTGTGAATACCACGCAATTGATAGATTAATTTCGTTAAATATAAACTTGGAGACGCAAGAATCTGAAGCATTATTGAATGGACTAGAGATAGGTGATAAAATATCATTTTAATCGCTGAATGAGATGCACGTTCATGTGTCTTATATATTTGTAAAGACATTGCAATTACAATGAATATTTGTTAATATACGCAGCATTATATTAATTTTGTGAAAAATTATTATCAATGATGATTGATAAGATTTGGAATTAACTTATATTATCCTTCCAAATAATCACTGTTTCAACCGCAATCATTAAACCAATAATTAAAAAAAGTTTGTGAATTTAGTTCTCAAGTCTATATTTTTTTCAATCAATAACGCAATCTATCTTATTATCGTACCTGATCCAAATAGCACAATATTCAACTAAAGTTGTTAGTTTGTTGCTAACATTTCCTAGCTTTGAGAAAGTATCTCTATTTTAAATGAAATTTACAACTACTTAAGATAGCCTGACTAGTGGCTTGATCGAAAAAAAGCACAGAACCTAAAAGCAAATCTTAAAATGACAACTGATGGAATAAAAATCATGACTGAAAGCGTAACTTTATTTTTCTAACTATGATATCTGCTGAAAAAACATATTTAAATGTCATTATATGAGTACAAGCTCTGTTCTAGCTGAATATACATCGTTTAGCTTTACTAAGTTTTCATAAAACAATCAAAAATGTGAAGACAAGATCTACTAAATCCATGGAAGGAAAAAAGGCATTATTTCTCAATAACTTTCCCGTTGTTCTAATTTATTACTTTTCAATAACACACCTACCGTTCTACATTACAGTTTGTCATACCCAGTAAAAAAAGATAGAAAACGTATTTTGATGTTGATCTCTGAGAAAAAGTTTAAAGCTTCCATCGACGCTGTAAAACTATTTTTTCTAATGAAAGAAAAAAATATTCATTTTGAAAATTAACATTCCAAGATAATAGTATGTAGCCAAATGGTAAATTCTAGAGAAAAAAACTAATAAAACATGAAGACAAGACTTCCATCACAAGTAAAAATGAAACTTATTTTTACAGAACAAGAAAACTTCACAGATCTGCTAGTTCTAGCCGACCTGTGAATTTCCATTACACTTAAGAGATTATTTTTCGTTGTCTTAACTAGAAAAATTATAGTTTTGCTTCAGTAATGCAGATTCATTTTACTATAATTAAGTTTCTAATTAAGGTAATTCAAAGTTGTGTGCAAACATTAGTACATATTTAACTTTTGTGAAAATAATTTCTGTTTGAAGGAATCAAAATCAATCAATCCACACAAGTAAAATACCAAAAATAAATTAATATTGTAAATAAATGTAATTAGAATGGTGTACGTAACAAAATATTCCATATATTGCATTAAGGTAAGTACTATATTATATTTGCATACAGCCGACCGATGGTGGAGTGCTTAGCGCTTCTAACTTTAAAGCTTTATGTCTCTGCTTCGAATCCTGGTTCAGGGATGGATGCTCATTTCTCGCTTTGTGATTGTTTCTTTATCTCTTCACTTTTTCGGGGTGAAAATGGCATACTCACTGGTTGCCTTACTGTATGAAATGTCATCATATTCACCCCTCGTACAGCTGAATAGGTATTTCCTAAGTGCATCCGGGCATTAGAAAAAAATACTTGAACATCAGAGCTTTAAAAATAAAACATTCAAGGAAAATCATCCCTACCATTTCTCAAATGAATGAACAAACATTAAATTTTTCTTAAAACAGTTTTGTTCCTTGAAATTCCGAACGGAGCAATTTATTGCTCCGTTCTGAACAGTTGTTCAGGAATTGATAGTTGTTCAGGTTTGAATAGTTAATCAGGAATTGATGATTTGTGAACACCGATTAAATAGATATTGTATTTTAAACAATGATTAACTTGGATTATTGTTTTTAATATTATATAATGTTCGATAGTTCTTTTTTCAGTAATTTTTGTACAATTGTTTTCATATCTTATTGGTTTTTAAAAGAATATTTATAAAAATAAATAATTTTCTACTTCTTGTTTAAAAGATTGTAAGAAACCACTGTTTAAAAAAATTTTCAAACTCCTTCTTTTTATGATTTGATTACAATTTTGTTATTATTTATTTTAAGTATTAGAATTTTTATTTTAAAATTTCTTTTGTAAACAATTTCAGTTATCTATGTGAAAGTGCAGCTATACCATGGTCGCAAGATGATCAAGTGCAAACGAACTGTACCATTGCCCTATTCGATGTCATCTGGACAGCAGGACAGGGAGCTTGTCTTCGACGAGACGTTCAGCTTCGCTGTATCCGGCCGCTTTTTTGATTCCTGCAGCTTCACTTTCTGCGTGATGGTGGCCGGACCAAGCCCACTAGTCAAGGATACCTACCATGGGCAAGTGGTCATCGGTCCATTTATGTATGCGAGAGGCGAGCAGTTACAACACTGGCAGGAAATGCTGAGCAACCCGAGGAACATGGTGATGAGGTGGCACAGTTTGGACGCTGTCAAGAAGAATTGACGTCGGAATAGATAGATTCCACAACTAAAAAGCCGTGCAGCCAGAGGATGTCTCAAACTCCATTTCCTTCGATGTCGTTTGCCAAGCTGTTTGACATAAATTCTTATTCTAGTTTTTCAACAATAAATGAGCAATATTTGTAGCATTTCTATTGATTTTAAAAAGTGATAGTGGTTAAATAGTTAATGTTAAATTTTTTTATCAATATCGTCACATGAAGAATACTTGATAAAGATTCTCTTTCATTTTGGTAATAAAGCATAGGTATAAACAGAAATATTATAACAGCGATAAAGATTAACTTAATTTTGGTGAGACATCATTTTCTTAAAATGAATGCATAAAGTTTTGTTTTATAGAAGAATAATATTTAAAAAATGTCAAATAAATTAAATAGAGTATTAATTCTAAAACTGTTGATCTAAAGAATCATGAAATATTTAGAAAAGTCCCTTTAAAGACATTCGTGAGCGAATTTAGACACAAATACAAGCCATTTTATGCAATATTTATATTTTAATCTGTCTGAAAAAATCAAGCATATTTTAAGGTAGATAATGTGGTATCGAATTTCTTAAGAAAATATTACTATCAATGTCTAACTTTATTTTTTAAATTTTAAAATCAATCCATGTATGATATGCGTATTCAGTTTCAAAAATCCATGTATTTGTTAATAAGGAATTGATTGGAAATCAAAAAACATTTATTTCAATTAAATAAGAAGTAAATCAAAACTAAAAAATATAAGTGAGACATAATAATGCATAATATTATGAAAATAACTTTTAAAGTATTATATTTTAAGTTAGTATAAAAATTATAACTGTCAATTAAAAGTATACATGTCTAAAAATCAATAATATTCAAAAATAAAAGTAGTTTAGTAAGCAGTAAGGCACAAAAGAATCCTTAATTAATAGGGAATCATACACATATTTTGTTTCTTTTATTCAGGTAATTCAAATTTTGTTCAATGTAGAACTCAGAAATATCAAAGTTTTCAGCGAACGAACAAAAGAAATGGAGTTTATCTTTCCGTTTTCTTTTTCATGTATGCAATATTATCTTAAAATATAAAATATTATTTTATACCTCTACGTTGTCAGCTTTGGATAAAATACTTTTATTTATATTTTTGAAAACAATACTACACATACATGAAAAATGAATGGAATAATATGATGAAATAATACCAGCAATTTATTATTTATTATAAATGAAATAATTTTTCATTCCTACCAGATAAGTAAGCTACTTCTAATACTAAAAGCTAATCAAAACTAAGTAGAGATTATGAAACTTGTAAGAAAAAATTTAATTTTTAGTTTTTCATAAAGATTTAACAGATGATAATCATAAAATGGATTAAATAGGCAGTAATTAAGTCTGATGAACTTAAACAGACATTTGACAAAGTTTAATGTAGTGTTTAACTGCATAACTAATTACATTGATAACTAATATTTATTTTTTAGCGAAAACTTCAGTTTTGGCTACACAAGCGCACACAACAAAATACATATAATATAGAATGAATTATTTAAAAGGAGCTAAAATATTTTAATGAATTATTTTTATTACAGCTTTTTAAGCCACTTTTAGAAAAACTGAGAAAAGGAATTTGCATATATTTTAAAGTTATTCAAAATAATAAGATGCAAAATGATAAAATAAAATCTTGAAAATAGTTTTAATTGTAGATAATATGTAATAGGAAATGTTTAAAAATAAAAGGTCCTTCCTTTGCAAAATGCATAAAATTTCGATATAAATCTAAAATATTCCTTGAAAATAAATGGTATTTTTCATTGTTACATCCCACCGTTATTATTCTGAGATTAATCTACTTCGGAAGGAGTGACATGTTTTATAGTTTATATATATTAGTTCTGAATTTAGCTAAGAAGAAATGCAGATGAAAGTAATTTAAAAGAATACATTGACTACTTGTATATTTACATTCTTTTATCCATAATTTAAGTTTATTATGTTCCACAAACTTCACTGTTTTGGATAAAGCAATCTAATTTAAGCTAGAATTAAATAATAATTTTTAAAATGGTAGCGTGTCTTTATGTTGCAAATTAGAATTATAATTTAACTGGTGTTCCTTGCGAAGAAATATTGCGCTAATACTCTTGATTTTGTGGTAATAGAAGCACGTTAATAATTTGTTATAAAAGGCATCTGAATTCATTCGTTTGGTTAGCATCTCAATATGTTTTCTCTTTTCTTTACATATTATACAAATTTATATTTATTTTATAACTTTGAACACTTTTTCTCAATTTGAAATGTTATCCGTAAAAAGTACAAATATGTTTAATTTTAATTAAACTTTGACTGTTCCAACGGAAGCTATTCATCTTTCATTTTATTGTGAACTGTTAAATTAAAAAAAAAAACTACATAAGTTCATTTCACGATCAAGAATTGATCTAAAAAACATATTGGAACTTCTATCTAATCTCTTCTTAGCTAAATCATCTGAACCTTGAATTAAAATAAGCATTTAAGTGAATGCATACTTGTATCAGAAATGACTCTGAAGCAAGCTGATTTTATTGTGTATTTCTCATTGAAAATTGTAAGAGGCAGTGAATTAAACTGTTAAGTTTTGAGTAGTTTATTTATTCTTGAGTTATGTGTTTATATCAAACCTGTATATATGTATTTATCTCTTTATTGAATGGATTAATCAAATTAACTAGATGACCTTGTTTTAAGCTGAATGTTGAAAGCAAATTTCATTGCTATGATAAGTTTTAGCTATAGCTCATTCTGTATTTCTCAAAGTAGGATGAAATGCAAGTGTATTTATTATTTTAAGATTGTGTAACACATGTTATATCATAAACATACATTTACATTATTGTGTGATATCATTGTCTTGCTTTTTGTGTTTGTGATCTTCCAATTCAGAGTAATATAGTTTCGTACTGGTTACAGATAATTAAAGATGATAGTAAAGGATTGCCAAACTAAAAGTTTAGTAGAAGTTTAGTACAAATTACCTATTTTATAGCTGTTTCTCCGTAAATCGTTTTTGCACATAAAATGAGCGATGCAATTTAAGAGAAGGTAATTCTGAAACACAGGATTCGAAATTATGTAACAAATTAAAGACTGAAATTTCTTCAGAAAAAATAAAACAAATTTTCTTAGATTAATGCCAAATTAATTAAAAAAGCAGTTACGTTTAAAATTTCAATAGTTTTTTGCATATTCTCTATTTTTATTTTAAGCTAAAATTCATTAGAAATTGTAAGCAATATAAAAAGATGCTTACTTTTCATTTAAAGAATTTCTATATGCTATATCAATAAAGTTGTATTCAAAATATTTCAAAATGAAAAATTGTAACGATCATTATAAATGCATTTTATTAATATATTAAATATTGCATTTCTTGAGAAAATATATTAAGCAGCTCTCATTTTAATGTGCTGTGTGTTATCTTGTCTGTGGTTTTTGTCGTCGCATTGCTTTGTATTTGTATCCATTGCTTGTCTCTAGATTAATTGTTGGTTATTGATGAATGTTTACCATGATGTTAACATTATGTACTGCATTGTCTGTTTTCCATGATTCTGTAAATGTCCCTTATTTTGCATTGCTCCTATAAGAAAATATACCTGTTACATCCTTTCCATCCTTAATTTTTACAAAAATTTAATTTTATAGATAAATAAAATGTAATTTTAATTGTGGAATTGAAAACAGTTGAATATTTCCATTTAAATAATTTATTTTATAATATAGAAACTATATATACATATATATATATACATTTATATAAATAAAGAAAGAAAGATGCTCAACTTTACTTTCATAATCAAATCAATTAGTTAAACTATGTTTGCTATAATTTTGGTAAAATATTTATAATTTAATTGAGCAGAATAGTTTTTAAGTTGTAGCAAACGAAGGATTGTATCCCAGTTCTTGCTTCTAACTGGATAAATAATTCTGAGATCAAGGATATTTGCAGAAGTAATAATTAAGAAAATTGAAAATACTTTACAAATAACATGTCTAACTTAACTTTTTTAATATTATTAATTAATTATATTTTTTAATGTTATGCTTTTTAATGGTAACTTTGTTTATTTTATACCTTAATCGTTGAAGTATTTACAAAATTGAATTTTTGCTCACTATACATTTTTACTGTGGAAAATATATACTATAAGCTATTAATTATTTTGCGCTATTCAACACAAATTAATGAAATTTAGGTTTTTTGTATAAAAATTATAAATATTTAAAAATTATATTTTAAATTAATAACATTCGAATTCAAAGATTAATTTAATTAAAAAACTTTATAAAAATGAGAAATGTTTTGCTTTAATTTTTATGCAAATTGTTAAATAAATTTATTTATGAAAAATCATATACATTTCAAATAAGTAGGAGATAGATATTCTACCACAAATGTTTATTATTATTTGTTAATTATGAGTGCCAACATATTTTTAGAATTAAATAAAAAGTATGCAATATTTAAAAAAAGATGATCCAAAACTGAAATGTCAATAAACTATTTTCAACAATGAAGATTTAATTATCTTTTAGATATTGTTGTATATTTGAATATTTTAAATCTTACACGTTATTCACTACATGATTTATATAGTCTATCAAATAAGTGCAATGTGTCAAATTTTTAAAAATCTGCATGCGACACTTAATGGAGTAAATTTTTCTGATTTTGAAGTGAAGCCAATATTTTTTTGAAATTTTAAATTGTTGATATAAAATACATATTTTACTTAAAAAATAAATAGAGATATGGTAAAAAATTCATCATGAATACATAAATTAGTAACATGAAAGCGTAATTTCGATTGAAAATGATTCTAAATATATAATTAATTTTATAATTTTGAAACTATCTTTAAGAATGTAATGATTTAACTTTTTTATTCATTAATGGTTTTTGCTTAGTTCAGTTTGATTTTCTTAATTAAGATTTTTAATGAAGAGCATCTTTCTTTAAGGACTTTTCTTTACCATTTTATTCCCATTAATTTGAATTACCTCTTGTTTACTTGGTCAGTATCATTTGTAAATTTCTTTCGTATTTTATTTGTACCTTGTTTATTCATTTGTTTAATGTTCTGCACAAATGTTTTTATGTTTCCTACTACTTCCTGCAGTACATATCAAATGTTATATTAGTGTTGAAGTATTTTGTGAGAAAAAGACAAGAAATAAAAGTGTATTTGTGTTACTAAATTGATCTGTATCATTTTAAATTTAAAATAAAATGACACTTGAAAATAAGAATATATAAGAAAATATTATGAAACAGTTTATTCAAGATTTTTTTAATACCCTGTTCTCTCTCTCTCTCTTTACTTATTTATATTATGTAATTTATTATATAACTCAATATTTATTTCATAATTAGTTCGTTTTTTAATAAGGAAATAAAACTTATGCAATATATTTGAGATTGAATTATAACATATTCAATCAAATTTTAACTATCAAAATAATTAACCTATTTTGCAAATATATTTTTCATACTATATAATAATTTTAATGAAAATTATATCCTATTTTATTACTGCGCTGAAAGAGGAAAGTTTAACCCTCAAGTCATTTTTGAATTGTTGATTGTTGTGATTCCTACTCTAGAAGAAGGAATCACAGCTGCTTATACTGTTTTGGGCATCGTTTGAATTACCCTTTATGTGCAAAATGAAACTGCACTACAAGCAAACCAAATATTTATAAATCAAATATACAATCAAAAAAAATTATTTTATAAAAATATCATTAAGTAATTTTTTAATGATTTTCTTCATGACTTTTTAAATTTGTGCTATTTATCTTCTGTTTAGTTAAAGTAATGCTCTTTATGAGCAATTAAAAAAATTTTGGAAATCTCGAAAATTCTTAAAATTAATCTTGTGTGTGTTGTTTTAACATAACAAAATATAACTAAATGTGCAAATAAGGGATGACTTGGAAAATTTTTAATATAGGGTTTACAGATCATATTGATTCCATTTGCCGTTGTAATGTTTAAGAATGACATCAGAATGAAAAACTTACTATAAGATAATTATGGGTTAGATATTATAGACTTTATCTGAGGATGTTTTGATATAAAAGAAATTAAAAATTTGATACAATATAAATTAATAGAAACATGATTTGAATAGGGAATATAAACTGCTGAAACTAATATTTTTGCATTGCTAAAGAAATGTTGACCAATGGTATGTGCACTACATCAGTAAAGTTCATCCAATAATCGAATCCTCGTCAATCCTGGAATCAAATCCTCGTCAATATTTGGATTGTTTAATGTAAAACATACTAATTATCTTTACATTTGTTTATTAAAAATAATTTAAAAGTCATTGTTAGGATATGAAAAATTGAAAAAGTTAATTTTAACAAATCTGTCACAACACATATAAACTTTTCATTAACATTATAATAAAATTACTCGGCAAAATAAAAACCGAATTCATTTCAAGTAATTTTTTTCTTATTGGAACAATAATACTTTCCACATTGTAATATAATTTATTTTAATTTTTAAATATTTCTCAAGTGCTATACAAAACAATTCCTTTGCGGGAACAAAAATAATAGATTTGACACAATTGTATTAAAATGTAAAATATATTTTCATAAAATTTATGCTGAAACTATTTTACTTATAATATATAGAGAATTGAAAAAAAATTTGTCAGAAATGAGGTTTTTTTAATTTATTATCATTTTCGTTTAATTATAATTTAATTTTATTTGAAAGTAAATTGTTTAGTTTTAATGAAAATAAAAATTGGAGAAAATATATTATCCATTGTAGAAAAGTTATTACGAAATCAAAGATATTTCAGAGCCATTGTTAATCAGTGATTACAGAAAAAATGTATTATTAATGCCTTCATTATCAATAACAAGTGATTTGTTTTTTTATTTTGCTATTAGAAAGCCATTTGTTACATACAATTGTGCTAACTTACTTTTATAATCGAGTTTTATAAAAAATAATGTTATGAATTAAACTATGTATACGTGAGGACAACATTACTGACTTAATATATACATTCAACGCAAAAGTTTTGTATTTTAGATTTCAGCTATAATTTATTTGTATATAATGGGAACTATAAGTCGAATTTTATTCATATATTATTATATATTTATATAAAATTATTCAGATTATAAATTCAATGAAGAATACAATTTTATAAACTATATTTAAGGTTTTAAAATGTCTCAGATTGTATAGCAATAAAAGAGTAAATCAAATAAAAAAGATTTTTAGTGGCGTCTTTGCAGTTTGCGAAGAAACACGTCTACTGCATACAAAGTACATGGTCTTGCCATTTTATAACAATGAGAAATGAAAGCAACTGAAATCGCTTAAGTCTCACCATCAATTATAAAAACAGGCATATCATATATATGTCCCAGATAAAGTCTTCTGCATACTCACAATCTTATCACAAAAATAAAACAATCTCACTTTGCCAGCATGAATTCTTACACTTCAAATATTTTGGTGGGATTTATTTGAACGGTGTCACAATCTTTAAATGAGATTTTAACCACAGGCACCTTTGTTTGTAGTAATGCAATGGAAGGAAGTATGAGCACATCAATAACACAATATGGTGCTTTTGGGTAAATGTTTCCCCTCTAGCAACAATATGAAAATCGTATAAGAATTTACTGATATTAAACATGCTAAATATTATCTTAAATAATGATATACTGTTCCTGAATTTGCTACAATGATATGAAGAATTATTAGCTCTATTTCTGCGTTATACCTAGAATAATTTATTTCTTTTAATGATCATCTAGCGAAGATCCTTTTAAGTTTAAAAAGTCTTCACTTTCTTCATATTTAATTCATGTCTGGGAGTACATTTAAACAAAACAGTTTTTGTTGATATCGTTTTCTATGTCTAATTTTCTTTTTAAAACGTCACCATCTTCTACCGCCACTCACAGAAGGCTATGTGTTTTAAATTAGTATTATTCTCTTTTACTTCTATCAGGTAACATTTTTTGCATCTATCTACTGCGCGAATTAACTGGAATAAACACAAAAATATTAACAAATATTGTTTAATTGGTATAGGTTAACTTACATGTATGGTATAGCAATCTAAACGAAATATGTCTTTATCTAGCTTTAATGACATGCTGTATACAATTTGACATGGATTCCACTAAATTAGAACATACATTTTTGATCTCGTTATGACGAAACATAACTTTTATGTTATTCGTAATCATTTTTTTTCTTTGTTGAGAAGTACATTTTACTTACATGTCTTTTTACAGTGGTAAGCAAACTTTCGATCAAATTTATATCATGAGATATACCAGGACAATACAAACGCGTTTACATTTGTCCCTGAAAAAATTCCATTGCCAGCTGAAAAATATGGCATATCTTCTTGATCTCGTTGAAGATACCAACATGACTAGCGAACGCTTACAACATATAAAGAATTTTTCTTGCGATGTATTTTGTAAAGTTAATGATTTCTTCAACTGATATTATGCTGCCAGGTCCTCCAAAAGTAAAATAACTCCAAAACATCTGTTTCGAAGGGTGCTTAGCTATTTGTGCAAGGTATTATTCTCTTATGGCTTCTCTATAATTTTGCCTAACAAATTCGGTGGAACCTTTGCACAGAAAATGGGTTTCATCGCTGAAGACAACCATCTACCAATCTGGTGTAGATCTGGATTGATATTTCCTAACCTAATCTAAACATTTTATCTTTATTTCAGGTGTAAATAATTGTTTTTTGATTAGTGTTCTTGCAAATCTTCCAAATTTAATAAGCCTTAGTTTAATTGTTGATGAATACACATTCACACCAGTAGCAAATAACTCTTTCTGAAGATCTCTACTTGTTTTGCGAGGATGCATTTTACCATTTAATACAAGAAATTTGTCTATTCGAGGTGTGGTCTTGAGTTTGCATCCAAATTGTCTTTCATTTTGGAGACATTGTCCTAAAATTCTATTCCTGATTATTAATCCAAGAACTACTTGATTTAGCAACTCCAACAGCTGCTGTAGCAAAATACCTCACATTCATAGAAATATGCTGAATAAGGGTAACAGTTCTAGTCCTTTTCTTGGGCGTAATATCCCTTGTTGAAATACACGCCTGAAGCAGACAACTCACACAACTGATCACTTTTTATAGCAATTAAAGAGCAAATATAGGAAAAAGTTTTCGACAGGTCATAATCACAATGGCATTGGCACTCGTGCTTTTTAAGAACAGGCAGTAACTGGTTTAAAGAAGATCAATATCCTAGAAAGGAGCAATTTTCTTAAAATATGTTGTCAAAATTAGTTCGTACAGTAGTGTATATTCAGAATTCAATATAGTCACAGATAAAAGAAATAAGAGCTTAGAATAATGCACATATTGGAACAACGTTGGATTTAAATTTAGAAATATTATGGTCTATCTTTTCCCTAAAACAACCAAAATACTTTTAAATTTAATGCTGCACTCATGAACTGAAGCAAATGGAGGAAATACATGTCTTCATTGCTGAATAATTTGTCTTACACCGCTTGTTAAGAACTATTTTCTTGAAGGCGGAGCCACACAGCTGCCGTCATTCGAATGTGTATAAATAGTCTACTTGTCTTTGTAGTTTAACCCTTCTCGATTGCTCCTGTAAATATTCAGTCTAATTTATGTTTGTATGTGTTGTTTTATAATAAATATGATAAACGTAATTCTAGATTATTTTGAGTTTTGAACCAGGGCACCAGGTAATAGATTGCGAAAATCTTGATTAAAAAAGCATTCTGATTATTGGTTAAATAATTTGTTCCATCTTGGTGCCGAAACCCGGGATATGATGTTACCTTTGAAATACATTCACGAACCTTTCTCGAATTCTGAATAACCTCAGAACGGTAAATTCAAGCTTTAAAGGTACTGTACATTTATATTATTTGAAATGGAAACTATTGATAAATTAAAATTAAAAAGAAAACTTGCTAGAACAACTTGTACTAAGTTAATAACAAAAATTGATACATTTATGCAAAATCTTGATTTTGAAGATGAAATGCATTATAAGCAAATATCAGAATATTTATTAGAATTGGAAGAAAAACAACTTGAGCTAAAAAAGTTTTAATGAAAAAATTGAAGAATTAATAACAGATACTGCTGTTTTTGAAACAGAAATTAAAAGTTCCATGGAGTATGATGAAAACATAGGTGACTCCAAAATTAAAATTAGAGTTATACAAACCAAATTTAAAATTAAGGAATCGGTTTCAAATAATAATGTTAATGATTCAAGTAGTAACGGTTGTAAACATATTCCGGTTTCTATTAATTTGCCTAAACTTAACATTCCAACTTTTAATGGTGATTCTACTACATTTTTAGAATTCTTTAATAGTTTTTGTAGTGCTATAGATTCAAATGAATCATTAAGTAGTATTGATAAATTTATTTATTTAAAATCTTTTCTTTCTGGGGAAGCTTACAAAACGGTTGCAGGATTTGGCTTAACGGAAGAGAATTACAAATCGTGCTTAGCTTTGTTAAAAGACAGATATGGAAAATCGGAACATTTAATTAGTTGTTTTGTAAACAAACTCTTAGAAATTGAGCCAGCTAAATCTTGTTCTAATATTCAAGGGCTGAGGCATTTGTATGATGAAAGTGAAATTAGCATAAGAAATTTACAGTCCATGGGTGTGGCATCCGATAATTTCGGCCATTTATTAATTCCGATTTTATTAAAACAATTACCTTATAATCTAGTATTAGAATATAATCGTAAAAGAGATCATGGTAAATCGGGCGATATAAGCGAATTGATGAAATTCATAAAATTTGAAATTGAATCTCGGGAAGCAGCTAGTGCAATTTCAGGAATTTCCTTAAGAACTCATGAAACTTCTAGATTAAAAAACGAAACGCGATATACTAAGAACAAAATTATTCCAACTGCTGCCGCTCTAAATACAGTTATTAAAAATTCTTGTATATTCTGTAACTCAACCTCGCATGCAGGATTAAAATGCAGAAATTTTACCGATGAGCAAAAACGTTTTAAATTAAAAAGAGAAGGACGTTGTTATAGATGTTTAAATAAAAACCATTTATTAAATCGGTGTAAAGTTAAAATTAAACCATGTGAAACATGTCAAAGTTTTCAACACAATATATTATTTTGTCCCAAGACAAAAATTAAAAATTCTGTACAAATTCCACCACCTGATAAAACTGAAACTATTGAAATTTCAGATAATCAAGCGGTAATGACTTCTGTCTTCAAACATAACTCGTTAAATAGTTATTCTACTTTATTACACACCGCTCAAGTTCAAGTTGAAAACGGATCTAAAAAATTAATGGCGAGAATACTCTATGATTCTGCTTCTCAAAAATCTTTTATTCGAAGGGATTTAGCTAAAGCATTAAACGTGAAAAGTGTAAGAAAAGAAAACTTTTTATTTACACATTTTCAAATCGAAATCCTTCTGAAAAGGAATATGAATGTGTAAACATCACATTGCGTAGTAAGTTTTTCCCACACTCAAGTATAAACATTGAAGCTTTAATTACGGACGAAATATGCGCTACTCAATTGTATTCAGAAATTGATCCCCAATTAATTGAAAGTTTAATTTTGCGCGGATATAAAATGGCTGATTTATGGAATGAAAATAAGCCCATTCAAATATTGTTAGGAGCAGACTTTTTATTTTCTACTTTAAAAGGAGAATTAATAAAAATAGACAAGCACTTATTCCTTCAGCCAACGATGTTCGGAGATTCTTTAGTTGGACAGATTGCAGATGATCGTTTCAAGGGTGCGACTTCCTGTTTGAGTGTTTTTTGCAATTCGGTTGCAAATGATTTGACACGTTTATGGAATATTGATTCTTTTTTAATTGTATTCAGAAATTGATCCCCAATTAATTGAAAGTTTAATTTTGCGCGGATATAAAATGGCTGATTTATGGAATGAAAATAAGCCCATTCAAATATTGTTAGGAGCAGACTTTTTATTTTCTACTTTAAAAGGAGAATTAATAAAAATAGACAAGCACTTATTCCTTCAGCCAACGATGTTCGGAGATTCTTTAGTTGGACAGATTGCAGATGATCGTTTCAAGGGTGCGACTTCCTGTTTGAGTGTTATTTGCAATTCGGTTGCAAATGATTTGACACGTTTATGGAATATTGATTCTTGATTGAAAATTGATTGAAAATAGACAAGCACTTATTCCTTCAGCCAACGATGTTCGGAGATTCTTTAGTTGGACAGATTGCAGATGATCGTTTCAAGGGTGCGACTTCCTGTTTGAGTGTTTTTTGCAATTCGGTTGCAAATGATTTGACACGTTTATGGAATATTGATTCTTTTTTAAGTACTCATGAAGTAGGGAATAAGGTGAACTCGGATCATCTTACTGATTTTGAAAATAAGTTGCGGTTTGAAAAAGGAAGATATGAGGCTCCTCTCTTGTGGAAGTCGGATACTTATCGTGAAAATTTATGTGATAATCTTGAGGTCGCAGAAAAGAGATTCTGCTTATTGGAAAGGAAATTTAATGCTGACGAATCTTTATTTGAAAGATATAATGCTGTCATGAAGGAGCAGTTAAGTGAAGGAATTATTGAAATGTGTGATTCTAATTGTTTTGTCAGTTATTCAATGCCTTATAGGGATGTTTTTAAGGAAACTTCTTCCAGTACGAAAACAAGAATTGTTTACGATGCTAGTAGTAAACGGGGAAATAATTTAAGTTTAAATGAATGTCTCTTTTCGGGAGATAATTTAAATCCTAATCTTGTAGATGTTATTTTAAAATTTAGAGTTCATAAAATAGGATTTAATGGGGACATAGCTCGGGCATTCTTACAAATACAAGTTTCGGAATTTGATAGGAATTATTTATGCTTTATCTATTATAAAAATTGCGATAGAACTCAACCCCCTACTATGTTTCATTTTAATAGACATTGTTTTGGAGTCACCTGTTCTCCTTTTGTTTTAGCAACAACTATCAAAACGCATATTAAGAATTTCAAAAGTACTTATCCTCTTGCATATGAAATGTTGAATAATAACTTATATGTAGACGATCTGTTTTTTGGAAGTTCTACGGTAGAAGAGGCTTTCAAATTATCTCCTGATGCTGTTTCTAATTTGAAAGATGCAAATATGACTATGAGAAAATTAGACACAAATTCGAAAGAACTTAAAATGTTATGGAAAAATTCTGATTCGTCAATTGAAATTAATGAAAATCCTGATTCACATTTGAAGGTCTTAGAACTTAAATGGAATAATGAAGATGATGTTCTCGAACTTGATTTAACATCTTTGTTGTCAAATTTAAATGCTAGTAAATGCACTAAAAGGAATGTTCTCTGTACTGCTGCGAAAATATTTGATCCTTCTGGATTTGTTTCTCCAATTTTGATTCGAGCAAAGTGTATTTTACAAGAACTATGGGAATCAGGTATTGACTGGGACGGCGAGTTTTATGGTGAATTAAAAGAAAATTGGTTAATGTGGTGCAATGAAATTAATGAACTTCAGAATTTAAATATTCCTCGATATTATTTTTACGATTTAACAATTGTGGATGAAGAAAGTGTACAACTACACGTATTTTCTGATGCTTCGCTAAAATCTTTTGGAGCTGTAGCATACTTCAGGTACAAAACTGCAGAAAGTACTTTTAACACGAGTTTTGTTATTTCTAAAGCACGAGTAGCACCCCTGAAGAAGTTAACACTGCCTCGACTGGAGTTAATGGGATCTGTCATAGCTGCAAGATTAGTCAAACATCTTAAAGAACTGTTTAAAAATCTCGATAAAATATATTTGTGGAGTGATTCTACGATTGTACTCCATTGGATAAAAGGATCTGCGACAAAGTGGAAGCAGTTCGTGGCTAATAATAGAGTTGCAGAAATTCAAGAAATTACAGATCCAAGTGATTGGAGACATTGTGTTGGGAAGAACAACCCAGCTGACCTATTGACTAGAGGAATTTCTTGCAAAGACTTGATATATTCTAGGATGTGGTGGCATGGCCCTGAATGGTTAATCAACTCGGAAGATACCTGGCCATGTGCACAAAAGCCTGAAATCAGCATTGATGATGAAGAGGTGGAATACGACGGACAAAAACTTGTTGTTACCTCAACAATTGTTTGTTCCAAAATTATGGATCTGGATAGATATAGCAGCTTGAGAAAACTATTAAGAGTAACTGCTTGGATACTACGTTTCGTGAACGTGCTGAAAACCAAACTTCCACAAAAGGGTCCTATTACATCAGACGAACTCGACAAAGCTGAACAGTTTTGGGTGAAATCTGTTCAAGGAGAAGCTTTCTATGAAGAAACAAACTGTTTAATTGCAGGTAAACCTCTTTTGAAAGACTCAAAACTTCTCTGCTTAAATCCTTTCCTTGATCAAGATGGTGTTTTGCGCATCACAGGTCGCTTAGGAAGAACTGATTTAACAACTGATGAAAAACATCCAGTTATACTACCTGCTAAGTCTAAATTAACTGAATTGTTAATTTGGGAGTCCCATAAAAGAGTATTCCATTCAAGTGTGTCTCACACGTTAGTGCAACTCAGAGGAAAATACTGGATTTTAAAGGCTAGACAAACAATAAAATCGCTACTTCGGAAATGTGTTATCTGCAGAAGATTCAACTCCTCTCCTGGAGATCAAGTTTTAGCTCCATTGCCAACTGAACGAGTAGAGCAGTCGCATCCATTTGCAATAATCGGAGTTGATTTTGCTGGTCCTTTGTTTGTAAAGAATGATGACAAGCAATATATTTTGTTGATAACATGTGCAGTGACTAGATGCCTTCATTTAGAGCTAGTTGGAAATTTATCAACAGACACTTTTCTTCTGGCATTTCGACGCTTCATTGCTCGACGTGGTTTGCCGTCTGAAGTGTTCTCCGATAATGCGCGTACTTTTAAACGTGCTGAACGAGATTTGAAGCAACTTTGGTCAATTTTGAACGACTCAAAATTTCAAAACTTTTGTTCTTCAAATTGCATCAGATGGAAATATATCGTAGAGAGAGCTGCCTGGTGGGGTGGATTTTACGAACGTATGGTACGAACTGTAAAGATTGCTCTTCGCAAAACTCTTGGAAAATCCTCCCTAACCATAGAACAATTGCAAACTGTTCTCTTCGAAATTGAGGCTATGATTAATTCTCGCCCAATTACCTATGCTGGAACTGATGCAGATGAACCAAGTGCTTTAACGCCGGCCCATTTTCTTTTAGGGAAAAGAATAACATCCTTGCCTTCTGTAAGACTTAAAATTGATTCAAACATCTCTTCCAGGAAGAATTTAATTAGGGCTTTCAATTATAGAGAAAAATTAATGAGACATTTTTGGTCTCGTTGGAAAAATGAATATTTACTAAATTTACGATCAGTTAATTACAATTTTGTTAAAGGTAACATCACTCAGTTTAAGGTTAACGATATTGTTTTGATTAAAGATGATCATTTGCCTAGAAATGTTTGGAAACTTGGCAAAATAGTAGAATTATTTCCTGGAAGAGATGGTAAGGTGAGAGCCTGCAAAGTTAAGACTGAATCATCAGTGATTAAACGCCCTGTACAATTATTGTATAATTTGGAAATTCAGAGCTAAAATGTATTTGAACTACATAATTTGAAATTTTTCTTTTTTTTAGAATAATAGAATTTAAGATTGTATTTTTTTGATCTTATATAAACTTGAATGTTATAAAATTCTTATACATTTAAATATTTATGTTTTATATTAACTGGAATTAAGATTACTAAATTTATCATTTGAAATTTAATAATTGTAATAATTACTTTTGAATCAAACTGTATTTAACTATATCTATTAGTATTTTGAATTGAAATTTGATGAACCCTTCCATGGTTCATGGGGGGCTGGATGTTAAGAACTATTTTCTTGAAGGCGGAGCCACACAGCTGCCGTCATTCGAATGTGTATAAATAGTCTACTTGTCTTTGTAATTTAACCCTTCTCGATTGCTCCTGTAAATATTCAGTCTAATTTATGTTGTATGTGTTGTTTTATAATAAATATGAGAAACGTAATTCTAGATTATTTTGAGTTTTGAACCAGGGCACCAGATAATAGATTGCGAAAATCTTGATTAAAAAGCATTCTGATTATTGGTTAAATGATTTGTTTCACCGCTCAAAGACAGTTATATTTTTGATTACCAGCATTCTAATATGATTACAGGAGAATGCTGGTAATCCAGAAATAATATTGGTTCAAATACCATTTGTCCTGTGTCTGTGTGTGTGAAATTTGTTTTATTTACCTAGCAACAAGTTATTAACATCAATGGCAGTGCGAAGATTAAGAGAAAATGGAGCACAATTTGAAAAATTTGAAATACAGAAAAACATGACCGAAATATAACACTGTACATTCATATGCATGATAAGCGTGATAAATTAACCAATATTTTTACGAAAACAATTATTTACTATAAAAATTATTTTTACGAAAATATTAAAATTATAGTGAAAAAGCAATAAAGTAACATTTCTAGAAATTAATTAGAATTTCCATCATTACTCTTCATGTACATATTTAAATTTTGGGATTTGTTTCTGTAGGGAGTTTTTAGAAAACCATTACTCATGAAATTGCTTAGCTGTTTCCATTTTCTTTAGCAGTCTCACACGACTAGACAGTCCGCCTACTCAGCACTAGTAAACCAAAGAATTTTGATGCCACACATAGTGAGTGTACATGCACCTGCTAATTTAAGTTGATAAATGCACGTAAGAACTTAAGCTCGGAGTGCAGCACCCATTATCAGTTCTTGTGCATGTTTCATATATTCCTTTTTATTATCGATGATCGTTGTCATTGTTCCACAAAGTTTTAAACGGAAATTTAGAAACATTCCACTTACGATGATTATCCAATTTTATTTTTAACAAGCTCTATGCGTTTTAAATCTTCCTGAAATTGTAGATGTTTCCTTAAATATGACATGGTAAATTTAGCAAAATATGGTAAGATAAAATTATGAAAGTCTATAGGGTGGTGCAGAGCAGTGATTTCTAAGAATCATAATCATGACGATTGCATAAACTATAATGTGCTAATGACAAGTAACAAATATATAATTTTAATACCTATTTATTTTTCTTACATAGAAAAGCAAACTCAAAAAGAGAATCGTGAAATATGGAAAAACAAAAATTTATTCAATTCATTTTCCTCAACAACATTTTATGAGTTTTGACACACATTTTCTAAAGTTCTTCACAACAAACTTTCTTAAAGGTATTAAATTCTTTTATTAACATCTGTAATATTTAAGTTCAGGGCTCAGAATATGAACTTAAAGAAAGATCGAATAAAAATTCACTAGAGTTGTCTAATCTCTGAAGTTTCTCTATATACTCATTTTTTGTAATTAATAAATTTAGTTAAACTAATAATTTATGGAAAAGTTTCGTTTATATTATTTAATGCATCTTAAGACTTAATTTATGGCTTTCAAAATATAAAAAAAACTCGTATATTCAACACAAAATGAATAATATTAAAAGAAGCAGAATAAAAAAAATCTGACAAAAAAAACTACACAATTTCTGCGAAATTGCTATCGTTTTAGCACAAAAAAAACATGGTAGAATAACTAATCAGAAAATTAAAATTTATAATAGAAAGTCAAAAAAATGAACTTTCAGTAGGAATCTATTTAAAATTATAAGTTGTATTTAATTTATACAATAAGTATTTTAATCAAATTTATGTATTTAAAAAGTGTGCAATAAAACAGTATATTTATGAAAAAAAAACTATGGGCATTTCGTCTTTTACAAAGTGAATGTTGTCAGTACTGCCATGCATGATTATATAGGTACGCTCTTATGTTTAAATATGTAAATATTTATAAATGATGCAGAGGAAGAAATTATAATATAACTCTTAACAGATATTAAATATGAAAAAAAGAAATATCAAATCGTAATCTTATTAGCTAAAAATATGCGCTGAATCGTGAGAAGGATAATCGTATTAAAATATAATGAAATATAAGGCAATAAAAATTACTTCTGTTTAATCAAAATAATATCTGTTTTAAGTTTTTATTTACTATATCCGTTGTCAGTGCTTTGAGAACATATCCTAGTTTAAAAGAGGTATTCTGATTGTATGCGAAGAATGCTGATTTGCTTACATTTGATCCATTGAAAATGTAATCAGTTCGTACGAATTTATGTTTTATTTTTATTGCTTCGTGTATTCATTAAATTAGAAATTGTACTGTTCACGAATTTTTATTGAAGAAAATCATTTAAGTGATAAAACGTAAAAATAAAAATTTGTGCTGGAAAATGGTTACATTTTCTTAAAGAAAATAAAACATTTTTTATTCAGAGTTTAGTTATTTCTTTGAATGTCTTAAATAATGAAAGGAACTTTCAAAATAAACAGTTTATCAAGATTACTTATAACATTTTTAATACATTGAAAAATGTTGATAAAAGGAATAATACCAAACTTTTAGAAAGTAATAATCTTCATTTCAGAAACCAATTAATTTAAAAATATTAGTGAAAATATTAGTTTTCTAACTAATTTAAGAAAAATTCATAATATTAATAATCTTTTTCAATTACATTATTTCAAAATTTTCAAACATTGCTTTATATATATAGTTATGATAAACCCTATATAGGGTGTTATTTGAAACTAATTTTCTTTTCTTGAAAATAAAATTTTATTATTTCCTTAAACTATTCCCCAATCTTTGCGATATTATACTCAAGAATTTTTGTTTCAAGATTTCCTTAAAATGCTAACCACAATTGCAGCTCTTTACGAAGCATCAATTGGAGAAGTATTCATTCTTATTGGTGATAATGGCATCAGCTTAGGTCATACCACTATCAATAAATGAATAATAATCTTTTACCAAGACAATATTCATGCGTATCGTCCAGTTTATTATTCAGATACGAACTATTAGATTGTACTAGGGTCATTCCAAAAAAATGATTGCTAGTCACTCAGAACACACAGAAACAATTTAAACGTGTGTGTAAATCTCTTACTTTATTATAAAAATTATTAGTTCCGTTACTGCCACATATTTTAAATGCATTTATTGCAAAAATAACCGTTATTATATCAAAGACTGTTCTGTTTACCGCATAGTATTTGCGTGTAACTACCTTTTGTATATAGTGATTCAAATAGCTAGTTGCATATGATTCTAAAGGTAAAGGAATATTTCATGAAATCTATATTATTTGATGATTTCTATTATCTGCAGAATAACACATGAAAAGTAGATATATTTTTAAATCATTTCCTAATGTTTACTATCCTTAACCCGTCACATCACCACAGGGAATTATCAGAATATATATATACCAATACAAATGTTTCAAAATTTGCAAAATTACAAATGTGCAAAATTTGGATTTAAATAATATATTATAGAAGCAAATGTGAATTACTCTAAATATTATTAATTTTTAATAATGAATAAAAATAGGTATCATGCACATCATTAAAATGAAACAATATGATCTATTACTCATGCAACGGGATTTTTATAAGAAAATAGATAAATATAGTGACTTCATTAAATGGGGAAAATTAAAATTTAATTTTAGAAATAACCTTTTAGAAAACATTTGTAATGTTTAGGTTTGTCAGTGATTCAATCCCCTTTTGTCCCATGAGTCTTAATTACTGGGTTTATGATTAATAAAATTTAAAATGAAACATTATTGTGATATTTTTTGACATTTCTATAAATGCAATGAAGATAAATGAAGTAAAAAGGAATTATGAAATTGGTTACTTTAAATTTGAAGTAAATGTAAAAATATTTTAAACTAACAATTAATTTCACAATTAAATAAAACAGTTTACCAAAATATTTTGGAAATCTAAGAAGCTAATTCAAAATTATTTTTAAATTAATATAGTTGATTTTGAAAAACATATCATCATAACTTAAGAAATCATATGAGGTACCTTTTAAAACGTTTGGGAATATGAATAAAATTCAAATGAAATTGCTCTTTTTTATTAAATTATTAAAAAGAAAGAATCTGAATCTTAAAGTATTGGGAAATAAACTATTTCAGAATGACTAGTGTTTAAGTAATACTGATATAGAAATTACTAATCGTCTTAAGTGTACACACTCATATAACATATATCTATCATATTCTTCCCTTTAAATCAGAAAAATGAAGTTACAAACAAACATTTTTGCATGCATAAGTTCGCAAATGTAATGGTGTTCAGCTGTCTGATATCGAATGAAGTACCTTATAGACTTGAAAATGATTATTTCCAATACTACTTGAATCCAGTTAATCCAGAAATCCATGTTAATCCAATGTTAATCCAGAAAACATTTTGGAGCTAATACCAAGTATGCTAATGGATATATGTTTCATGTTTCTTTTAAAATGTTACTTTTATTTTTCTTATGTATCAAGTACGCATTTTAATTTTATATATTCTGAAGTTAATTCATCTTTTTTATTACTTGAATTTGTAGAATTTGTATAGATATCGTCATAATATTTCGTAGGTATTAAAATACAATATTTTGACTTGTATATATTGCAAACTAAAATGTAAAACATATATTAAGAAACATGTATTTTTAATTACAAAGATACTTAACCAGAAATATACATTTTTTAGTATATATGATAGACGATAGTTTTAAATTTTAAACTTGTATGGGCAAAGTTTCTGAACAATTTTACATTTACTGTCTTACGTTGGCATGTAGTTTACATTAAGATTTAAAACAACCTTTTCTTTAGAATCAATAATTTTATGTTACCTTTTTAATTCAACTAATAAAAATACGAAAATTTGAATAAAAGTGAATATAATAAAATGCAAATCTTCACATCTATACTCATAATATTGTTAGCGCATTTTAATGCATTTATTTATTTTAGTTATTAATGTATATAGAACTATAATTACATGTCAAAAATTTCTGTTTAAAAACTATCAACTTTCTAATAATGGATTTAGAAACGAATTATTTATCGCAGATTCGTCAATCTCATTTGAATTAGACATAATAAAAAATATATTTCCTTTTGAACATTTTAATTTAGTTTTCCATCGGCTAAAATTGACGTAAAGGAATCTCAAAACAAATTAATACTTCTTTTAACTTGCTGCAGATAATTTGATTTTATTATTTAATACATGGTTAATATTCCAATTAAGAAAATATATAAAATAAAAAATCTTATGGTTTAAAAGTCTGTTTAAATATGGTATAATATATAGAATACTATGTATACTTAAAGAGATTTTATCCATTTTACTAAAATATTGTACATATAATACAGTATTTAAGAAGTCTGAAATGCTTAAATTTATTCATTTACTTGAAACTCCATTTTTAATTAAAATTCAAAAACATTTAATAATATACACAAATAGAAATAATGTAAATAGTATTCACATTAAATATAATACATAACATCAGACAAAAATTGATTCGGATTTAAAACTATTGATTATATTTAATCAATGACAGAGTTAAATGTCAATAATTTATTTAATAAGATTTAAGTGAAATTTCTAGTTTCACTTTATATAAATTAAAAGAATCAAGATATTTCTAAAATTGAGTTAATTTCACATTATAAGGTTTGTTGTATACGTTTATTAAAGGAAATCTTGACCAAATGTTTTAATAAATTATCTTACGTTCCCCATGAATTTCAAACCTTTCAATGTAACTTTTCACAGTTAAATTTATTTGTCTGAAATATTTCTCAACAATTTCAAAAATGATTAAAATACTTAAATAATTAAAATTAACATGATTGAAATACTTCACCTATTATTTTTCAATTTTTCTTAAGTAATAACATTGCAATGTCTTATGTGTTGTAATGTTTAGAACGCAAATTTTGCTTCTGTTATTACATATATTTACTGCTTTTTATTTTACACAGATGTACCTAATTACCTAATTGAGTCAGTAAGATTAACTAGTGCATTGGATTACCTACTAGAAGATGTCTATTGATTTAATATAAGGAAAACTTCTTTTGAATGATAGCTTTTTGTAATATTTACCATGCAAAATTGTAGGGATTTGAAGTTTAAATCCCAAGTAAATTTATAATTAATAATTCTTCATTAACGAAAAAGAAAAAAAGCTAAACAAAATGTGAATAAAAATTTTTTTGAAATAAATTTGTGTTGCCTTAAAATATTTTTAAATTAGTATTCCTTAGCAGAAATTGGGAATTCAACAATAAATCAAATACATTTTCACCTTTTTTCTAACCGAGCATGAAATGTTATTTGTATATTAATACAACCAATTTAGCAAAATTTGGCAATTTTAACCAAGAAGTGAAACGTTAATTAAAAAAATCTATTTTCGTGTTAATTAATATTTTTTAACCTTATTAGATTGTTAATTAATTTGTAAAAAACAATTAATATAAATAGAAAATAAATTTTAAGCATAGAGTTTTGATACAGCATACTAAAATTTGAGGAACAACATAGTTTTATTTACATAGCTTAAATATATACGTATTTAACTTAAAACTCATAAATCTCTATATTATATTTATTTTTGAAAAAAATCAAGAAAACTCTTCGTCAATTGGTTAATCACTGAAAACATATTTGTGCACTTTATATCAGGACTATTGGATTTTTAATAAACATTATAAATCTGAAGCTACTTTAATAAACATTCTTGCTATGGTACTTACCGACTACTTTTGTTATCAAAATTACATGTATAAGTTAGGATTTGGGGTAATTCAACTCCACAAAACTTATTTATTCTTTTCTACTCTTAAGGAACTTTTTCAAAGTTACTTCTTTGCAAGAAAAAGAAGCGAAAAAATTCTCGTTATTTCTTTTCAAAGCTTTTGTTTGACAAAAAGATTTGTAATAATCTCAATAAAAGTGAAAGCAAAGGAAAACAGCATTTTGTCTGGAATTAGGTGAAATGATTATATAACATATCTCATGACACATTCACTATCTCATTCTTCAAACAACCAATATTTATAATTTCCTAATCACGATTCTATTTCTCTTTATTGCAAATGGATTAAAAGCTTAATGCATATATATTTTAAAAAAAGAAACAAACAGTGCTTTCAATTAATCTATTTTATTTGATAAAGATTTGTTAAATAATGTGTAGAACATTAATATTTAATAAACTATAGAATTTTCTTAATTTTTTACAATAATTTGTTCAAAATTAATACACCATTTTTATCAGTTTCAACCGTAGGAAATAAGATAAATGACATGAAATTTAATTTTGATTTTACAGAATGAAATGCAAACTGAGTCTTAATTTTTAATTCTTCTTCTTTTTAAATAAATTATCAATTCTATGTAAGTGTAATCTCAAACATACTTTTTTTTTTATATTTTCTCATTTTTACTTATATTACATGGATGCAACTATCAAACATATACTTATTATAGATCTAATTGCAATTATATTAATTAAAACCAAAGATTTAGAATTTTCATATTTTTTAACAATAAAGTACTTTAGGGGTTTTCATTTAAATATTTCTATAACTTGTACTCTTCTCATTTTAATTTCTGGAAAGAGTTCATATGCATCTGAGGTGATTTTAATATATGTAGATTATTCTTTCAGTGGAAATCCTCCTCAAATTCAAAGAAAAAATTGAATGTATGCAGAATGTTTGAATCAATAAATATTTATGTTATCCAAAATAGGATGAATGGAAAATTGCCTCTATTCTTCGATAATACTATTATCCATTTTTTTATAATATTAGTATAGATTATTCTACTTGTCAATTATCATTTTTCAAATATTCATATGAAATACAACAAAAAACTACACGTGTAATAATGCATGTGTAAATAATTCCATATTTCTGTGATCTGTCATAACTGTCAATAACTTCCAGGTAAATAATATTATTATAATTAAACTCAATTTTGAAATAAATTCTACATACATTTTATATACGTTAATATGTATTATAAGTTCTCTTAACTTGATTGACTTTGACAATTAGCAAAGACTTAGGAGTTCATTTCATAGCATTTGTTATAAAATTATATGTGATACCAAATTAAATTTCTATAAAGTAGACACCATTAGCTTCAGCATCATTTAAGAGAAAAACTTCATTCCATCTGACCTGAAAACATGAGATAAAAATGTAGGAAAGTAAAGTTTAATGAAATATAATAAATTTAGATTAATCAGCCAATAAAAATTGGGTTTCACCATATCCTTATGAATTATTTTTAAAAAACTGCAATACTTAAATTTTATACTTAATTAGTTTCAACAGTATTTTTCATGTTCCCCAAAACAAATATCACTGAACAAAAAAATCATTTTATCTAAAAGAAATGACAGCAACCACTAAACAATTATTTACACAGCACTCTCAATATTATTTTTATTACTGGCTTCTTTTAGAGTTTTCTTTTTATAAACATGTCATACTTTAGCACCTGTTATATTTCGCACATCTAATTTTTAACATTTTAATTTTATTTAAGAATTTAAAAATAGTAGTAAAAGTATAAGAAACCACATTTCTTTTATAGCAACATTCATATTACAATGAAAATCGTGTTCACAAGTTTTGATGAGTGTGCAACACATTCGGAGACCATATAAAATGACTTTGAAAATAGATTGCAAAAATTTTATAGGGAAAAAATTGATTCCCACTTTGCTACAGATTTTATGCAATGGTTTTCTGTTAAAATATTGTAGATTTATTTCAAAGTATTGCTTAAAATGTTATGCCATAAAGAGTTCGGTTGTGCCTAAATTATTTGGAAAAAATATCGATGATCATACTCAATAATTATCTCAATGGAACAAATGGTACAAAAATCTGGGAAAGGTTAAAAAACACAATTGCTGAATATATATTAGTACCGGAATTTAAATTATTTGATGTCATGAAAACTTGTAATTCAATTAAAAATTTATAGTCGAAAAAAACGTAAACAAATAGTGAATCCGTTTTATTTCTTTTATTTCAGAATAGGCTTCGAATGCACACTTTTTAATCTTGAAGTTGTGTTACCCACCAAGAGCTCATTGGCAATGCACATTGATGAAGCTAAAAAAATTCTTAGGACTAAATGTTCTTAGGTCTGTTAGAAGTTGAATGTTATTTTGAAACTGTACTTTATGTTGCAAATAATTAAATCTTATTTCCCTTTTTACTCAATGATAAGTTTTCTTTGATTTTCCACTAGTTGCAAAAATATTCTGAAAACACTGTCAGTGATACTTTACGATGAAATAAAATTTTATTTACTAAAGAAATTTTATGTTCTTTCCGTGACTATACTTTTATATTTCTCAATTTTCAATTTTTATGGTTTCTTTGTAGAGAATTTTTTTCTGTTGATGTTGCAATCCAATCCATCTTTTTAATGCTACTTACAAAAAAAAATTGAACAGCTGTTATAGGATTGCAGGAAACTGAAAAAGTGTTTCACAGCATAGCTGTGTTGAGATTATTTTAAAACGGATGAAATATTTTACATTATAATGTATTGCGACTTTCTTTACCTCAGTTTCTTGCATTAATTTCTGATGTTATGTTTAAAAAGTATTTACCGTCTAAACATTAGAATTTTTTTATACTTTTCTATTAGTTTAAATGTCTTGTATAAATGTATAAATATGCAATGTATTTTAAATTATTTACGCAAATTAAAGAAACATAAGAAGAAATTAACATTCAATAAAAATGAGATTTCTCTCACAATTTAAATAATTTAAATTCTTAAGGTATATAAAATGAGATGTACTTTTACTAAAAGCGAACTCAATCGTTTCGTAAAGTAATGAAGAGCTACGTTTTAATAAAGTTCTCACTAATCAAACATATTGTTGTTTTTTTTAATATTAGAAGTAAATGTAAACTATAATATATTACTATTACTTATGTGAAGGGATTAGTAACTAATTAAATTTTTATAGTAATTTCAGTAAAGGAATAAATTAAAACTTCTTTTCAACTTCATTAAACAAAGCACTAGATGTTTTTTGTGAGCCACACCCATAATAATTATTTATAGATTTGTATTATGTTTAGTTTAAACCACACCTAAAAGCATTTTTCATTAGATAAAGTAAAGTTATGTAAAGCTATTTTTCTCTTATTTTCTAAATAATATGAGTCTCTCTCTCTCTCTCTCTCTGTATATATATATATATATATATATATATATATATATATATATATATATATATATATATATATATATACATATATATATCATATATATATTTCAAATAACAATATTTAAAGCTTTTTTATTACATTGGTAGATTTTCTTGTTTTCCACATTTTTCTTTCCTTAAAGATACAAAAGTTTTGGAAACACTTTAAGTGTTGTTTAAATAAATTAATACACATATAAAATTATTAAATCAATACATCAGTTATGAAGACAATACTGGCAGGCACATTTAAGTTACATATTTTTTGATGAAAGATTGCAAAAATTATGGTAACGGAATATAGGAAATATAAATAAATGTTTTCAATAACAATACAAGAAATCATCTAATGTTATATTGACTCTTTATCTGATTATTATTCATCTTTTGATACTGGTAAGCTGTAAATGGCAAAAGTTTCTTTCTGCCCGACATATCTTGTTATATTCTATGAACACAGCACGAATTAATGCAAATTTGTTTATATTAATAATCAGCAATCAATTAATACAAATATATTATTGAATTAACTATCAATTCAAGGATTACAAAGGGATTCCATAAAGAGTTCATAAAACACGAGATCCTTTTTTGCAAAGAAAACTAACAAAGGGAGTTTTATTTTTGCTTCAAAACAACTCTTAAGTATTTGGTGTAACGTTTTCTCATCACGATATAAGCATGATACCAGATTCACTTATTTAAAATGCTATTTAATATTTTAACATTATTTTATTAGAAGTTGCTGTTGTTAGCTGTTGTTATATAATAGTTGTTTTACAACTATATTATGTAATGTTATGAATATTTAAAATTAATTTTTGGATGTATCAGTATTAGATGTTCTCATTTAAGTTAGTTTTAAGTGCAAAATATTTTCAATTATACATTTGGTTATTCTACTTCAATTATTTTTGTGTCCTGAGAAAATCACATAACACACACATACGCTCACACACAAGCAATTTTATGTATTACTCTTTTACAGTTTAATAAAAAACGTGAAAATTTTATACGCGCTTATTATATTTATGCTGAGAAATTATTTAAATAATTATAAATTATTTGTGCAGTATTTTTTATGTCTGTACCTCAGTATTTGCATTCTCTTAACATATTTATTTCATGAATGAGTTTCTTTTTTTACCTTAAATAGTATTGCCGAAAAATGAATTTTTTTCATCCCATAGTTCTGTAAAATATTCAAATCAAACTGGGGCTTTACAGATTTTAACCTATGTGACGTCAATTTTGTATATAATGCTAATCAATGCACTTCAAAACATTTTACATTTTAAAAATGAAGTTCGAGAATATTTGGCTAAAATTGTGTGTTTGTGGGTGATCTTACATTCCTTTCTTTTTAAAACATTTGTTCGGTGTCATTAAGATAAGATATATATAAATTTTAAAGTTAAATAATATTGCTTGATAAATTTATAAAATAATAATATATTTCACTAGTTATAAAAATTCATACTTATTTTATAATTTTAAGTGGAGAAGTATTATTTTTATTTATTTTAACACGTGTGTAAATATGAAACCTTCTGGTACCTGTTAATATAGTGATATACATCGTTTGTTTGAAAGTACAAAATATAATTTTTTATTCTATGTTAATTAAATTTCTAACTGTAGAACAATGTGTAAATTATTGCTTAAAAGCAGAAGTAAATGTGGCTTTCAATGAAGAAACCAGAGAATCCCATAATAGCTGCTTCAAAGATTTTTTGAAGTTTATGTAAAGAATAAGATACAGTACAGTGATTTTGTCGTAAAAAATCTTTGTTTTACGTGACAGTATATATAATTTGATATTTTATCACATTATTTTTATGAAGTCATAGAAATCTTAATAACAAAAGAAATTTCAACGCATTTGAGGTGCAACATACAAATAGTTTTCCTCGATATTTATTCAAAATAAAATAGAATAATGATGAGAAGCCATTCAAAAGCGTTGTTGGAATTTCATTTGTTTCTCACACATCTATCGAAAATGGTGAATTTCATTTTATGTATGCAAATTTATCGCTAAACTATCAACTGGTTGCAGCAGCTTAAAATAATTTCATTTGCATACCTATGGAGGGTGGGTAACATGTCTTTTCAGTGGAAGTACACACACACACACAAATCTTTGAGATATATTTCTTTTCACACTACTGCTTTCATGTGTTCATCAAAATAAAATAAAAATCATGATGTGCCACTTCTGAAAATTTTTAAGAAATATCTTTGATTTTAATTTTATTTCAAAAATCAAAATAATAAATATGAAAAAGTAAGAGTTTTGTTTCGCTTATTTCAGTTTTTCTAAAAACTTTAAAACATGTTTAGTTATTCATGCAAAATAAAAAAAATCCTCAGAAAGTATAGTGATATAAATGAAGTTATTTGAGTTACTTTATTTGGATTTTAGTTTTTATAAAGTAATAGTTATTTTATTCTAGATAAAAATTAATCAACAATTTCATAAAATTAAATCAATGCAAAATAATATCAATGCAGGAATACACTTCTCATTGTGATTCATTTCATAGCAATAGATTTAATATGTGATTCCAATATATTTAAATAGTATATTTTAGTTTTAAAAACTATTGAATTATTATCCTATAAAATGCATATAAAATTAAATTTATATTTAAGGGATTCGACAGAAAATAGAAAATATGCAAATTTAAACAAGTATAATTAATATTAAAAATGAATTATAATATAAGCATTAAACATTGCTAGTGTTATTATTAACTGTACAAAAACGCAGTTCAAATGATTAATGTAAAAGTATTTGTATAAACATAGAATGATAAATCATAAGTAATTTTTATAAGTTTCATTTCATCAGCATTCAATGTTATAAATTATATTTTGTTCATTTGCATTTTTATAAATAGAGAAATATGAAGTAACAGTTAAATTAAAACATCATAAATGAAATTTTATATTATAAGTTATTTTAACAATCATAACTATGGATAAAATATTGTCTTTTATTAAGAAAGAAGCTTGATATTCATGAGCTATTTTTATTTAATTCACCATCTAGTGAAAACTTACTGAAATTATATTTTATTAAGTATTTTTTATTGATAACAATCAACTTGAAATTAAAATTGATGCATATTTTCTATATATTCCACTTTGTAAATTACTCAATATCAATAATATACTGAACTCTCAGGCAAGAAAAACTTGTTAGTTTATTTAACTTTAATTTCCTGTAATTTTAATCACTATGCCCAATAAAATAATTGCAATAGAATCTTCATTTCTGATTTCTACCGCTCAATTTCTTACTATATTTTAATGCTTGCAGATTTCATGGCAAAAACACTATCTTCTTAGAATCTTATTCACGACAAATTTGAAATTTTTATTTATTAACAAATATATGGGCTTTCAATGTATATTATCTTATTATTACAATTAATTATTCTGATGATTGAAAAACATCTTAAAATTTAAATATAAAATGAGGGTGTATGAATGAAATTTAGTAAATTTTTATATATAGGTTTGGTTAAACCTTTTCTAATTCTCTGAATAAAAAATTATTTTACCGTCGAAAAAGAAATAAAAAGGAATACATTTTTTTATTTTTAAATTTAATATGCTTCTAAATTAGTTTAAAATTCAGAAGACTTAAACTCGTTTCTCGTGATATTTTGACAATGATTGCAAAAGCTTAATATATAGAAATTTCAAAAGAGAATTTAGAATTTCAAAAATTCCAATTCCTCTTTTGAAAATATTAAAACCCACTTTATCCTTATTGTCCATAATACTCACTATAAATAAAACCCACATTGTCATAATTTCAGATTTGTGAAACTTTTGTAAGTTGATTTAATTTATGCTGAAAAACCCATGACTTTCAAAATGATTTCCAATAAATGAATATTTTTGAGCTATTTTAAGTATTTGCATAGAATTCTTTTCCATTCTTTATCAAAGTGAATATATTGTTTTAATTTAGATAAAAAACATTTGAAGAAGTTGAAATTTATTAAATAATAGCTGATAAATATGGAGTTTATAATTTGAAAATTGTAAGTTCACTTAAGAGCGTTTCATATTTCATGGATTAAAGCAAACTCTTCTTACAAATAACTTCATCTAATTATTCCTTTCATTCAGCTTCTTTGGAGACGAAGCTTTATTTAGATTTTAAAGCGTATTATAATAAAGTGAATAAGTTTTTAAAATTTCTTTTGAAAATGCCGAAGAACTTTAATCTGGCGTACAAAACAAAACCTAAAATTTAGCTCTTTTGGCAAATCTGTTCCCTGCAATTTTTAATAACTGATTTTTAATGTAATATTTAATATCAATTTAATTGTAGATATTCCTCTGAAACTTATAAATGATTTATAAATGCTATTTTTTGTGAACAATCATATATTAGAGAAATCATTTTCTGTTTTGTACATTAGATTTATAATACATAAATATTTGGCTTGGATTGATATGGTATTATGTGCAAGAAAATCTTAGAACAATAACAAGAAAAATTCATAAAGTTTCTTCAGTATATTTAACAAATTTTAGTTAGTTAAAATTTTCCATAAAATGATAAAAAATAAATTGAATATCAAATATTGAAATACAGACTGAATTCTGATTTGAAAACAATTCCTCCAATGTATAAATTTAAATAAGAAAACTTTTAATCAAATTTTACAATCAGAATTGATTTTGAAAATAAACTTTTTGATGGTATTATTTAAAAATTTATCTGGGTAAAAGTAAATGGCAACAAGGATTTGAGTTTTTAAAGGTAAACATTGCTTCAAAAGAGTATGTATTTACCGAATTTGATTAGTATGTAAAAAATTTTTATGTGTACAAATTTAAAAATATTTCACTAGAATGGTACAAATTCCTACAATAATGCAAGTTTTTTAATAAGTTCACAGACCTTTATTATTTTAAACAATTTCTTGGTAAAATTATTCTTAAAGGTTAAATTTACTGCCAAACAAATTGAAAATACTTTGTTAGTATGTTCATTTCGTATTAAGTATCCAACATCAATGTAATTTTAAATTTGTAATAATTTTGTCAAATACATCATTCAAGATTGATTTTATAGCTGTAAGTATTTTCTTTCATAACTTATTTTTTAAATCACATAATATGAAATTAATAATTTTTACGTTTTTCAGATTAATGCGTCTATGTATCTAAATGCTCAGCATTATTTTAAAATTTTTTCAAATCTATTATAATTAAAATTAATAAATGAAATCACATATTAAATTTTTTTCTTTGCAATACAAGGCAATCAAAATTCTCATTTTCCTATATTTTTCAAACATTTACAGAAATTCTAACAATATCTGATTTTAAAACAAAAACTAAAAAATTTTGGTTTGAATAAATTTTTAATTCAAAGTAATTTATATTTAATGAATTATAGACTAAAATGTAGATTATAAAACTTATGTGTGTTTAATTAATGTTCATACATGCAATATAAGACAAATTTCTGAAATAATAAATTGTTTACATTTATTTTTAAATTTCTTCTTTATTTGTCACGGCATTCTAAAATCACGTCTCAATCAAGTACGCAGTTTTTAGCAGCTGTTTTTTCACAAATTGTTATATCAAGAAATATTTCTTTAAAATAAATTTATTTTAAAAGAATAGAAATAGTAGCTGCAAAACTAACTATAAACAATACGGTGGGTACTTTTTGATTTTTTACCTGAATTTTATTCCAAAATATTTGAAACTGTATCATGCAAGGTATTGACTCCAATATTCAATATGTAACAACGTTATTATGATTTGATTACAAATTTCAGATTAGGACATAATCTTTACCGAAAAAATATAAATCTCAGTTTGTGGTTGCAAATAAATTCATTTTTATAAGAATGATTTCATTATCATTTAACTCGCAATAAGAAGTGTCTTTATGCTTATACAACATACCTAAGCTTATATAACATACCAAAACAACCTACAAAATTATTATTCCTCCTCTACACAAGAACTAATCGTTCTATGACATTTAATTTTTAAATATCTCTATTTCAACATATTTATTTCATCCTAATTTGTATGTCATTATGCTTTGTTACTGTATGAAATAACGTTATAATGAAAACGTATCGGATTGCAGTTATCAAATATTAGTTTTAAATCAAATTTTTATAAAGCACTTTAAACTCATAACAATTATTAAAATTTCATAATATAATATATTTTTTATATAATAAAACAATGACATTTTTTAATTTGATTCATTTGACTAAAATATTTTTTAACCAAATGAGTGATTAATTTTGTATATTCTGCTGTTCATCAATTACAGTTTTTATTTTAAGCTAATATGTATCTTATATGAACTATGGTAATATATATCTGTTAAATTTTTTTCTACATTAGTAGATTTGCCATTAAATAATTTAGAGAAAAGCAGTGGAACATATGCAAAAGGATAAAATGCATTATAAAATATTTAGTAATTTAATCTAAAGATATTTAATTACCAGGCTCTTTCATTATTAAGTGATTCAGTATAATGTTTGAGAAAAATTGACAAGGATTTGTGATTTTTCAGAATTTTTCCTAATAAAGAATATTTCAACATGTTATGATGATATAAATTAATACTTACGTGCTACTTTTCACTTATTTTTGTCATATTTTGCCAAAAAAAATCTTTAATAATATGAGAAACAAAAAACAGAAAGAAGATCATGTAACATGAGAAGAAAATAATTACCTAAATAAACACACACTTTAACTTAACTATTACAAATGGGGCAAAATTGTGACAAATCATTGTTTATGCTTTTGGTCATAATTATAGATAAAAAAGTCTTGAAGGATAGGTTGTTTTATGGTTTTTGTAGCATTTTCCAAACAACATATCTATTAAGATTTTTACAGAAAAGCAGTTATAATAAAAAAGAATCTTATATTTAAACATTTAATTTATTTTTTCATCAAATATTTCTTCATTTTCCACATCATTCAGAATAAAATATCTTATATAGTTTGATAGTGAAATTTTACAGTTTTCTTATAAAGTAAAATAAATAAACTATTAACGATTTTTAACAAGCTATAAAAACAATTTTATTCGAAACGAAAAAAATCTACTAAATTAATAGTATCCATTAAAATATTATTGAAAGAGTGAGTTAAATATTCCTTCATATTTTAATATTTGATATATATAATGCTTAATTTGTAAAACCTCTGTATTTTCTTACAATTTTATTCGATTATTATAATTTTAAAATCATCGTAATTCATTCAATGGAATTCTTTTTTCTTTAAATATAAATATATTATTAGAATGGAATTTTGTTTCATATTTATTTACAAGTAAAATGATATACAATATCATGCATTAATCAATATTAAATTCATATTATTTCTGATTTCTCTAACAATATAAAAAATAGCAATTTTTACTTGAACATAAATTTATAAGTCATTCAATATTTTTTATAACACTGAACTATGCTGGAATGAATTTACTGAAATCAATTAAAATATCATAAAATGACTACTTTTAAGGGAAATTTCGTCTTTTTTGTAAAAATAAATTAAGCCCGGTTGCTTAGTCGTAGCGTTTCACGCTCCCAAGGCACAGGTCCAAGGTTCGATCCTCGGGTAACGCAAGGTTCATTCAAACTTTAAATACCTTCATTGGGTCGATAAACTGAGTACTAAGCAGGCTTGGGAATAAAACACTGCGGATTTCACATTAGGTTGACCACCTGTTCTTAATCAAAGCATATACTTCGCAACCCAGGGCCTCTCAATCAAGGAAACTGAGATGGGCATCGTAGGTCTTAGGTCACATGGGCTGTCGGCCTACAGAGTTAAATTAAAAATTTGTTTATATAATTGAAACATAGAAATATATCTTTTGGTTTTTTTTAGAAATAATATTAATATTTTTTCAAATATTTTCAGTATAACTGTGCTACAAAAATTATTATTTTCTGTTGTTTACAATTAATATAAAATATTAATAAATCAAGTAAAATTTATTTCATTGCAAATATTTAACGGAAACAATAAAATTATAAAAAAATACATATAATTCTACTTAAAAGTAGATAAGAACACACACATTAAAAGTTGTTAAAAGTAGATATAGCAGTTACATAATGAAAAAACATCCTTTTTTAAGAGGATTATATATATATATATATATATATATATATATATATATATATATATATATATATATATATATATATATATATATATATATATTTAAAATCTTCTTAACATCCTCTTATATATATATATATATATATATATATATATATATATATATATATATATATATATATATATATATATATATATATATATATATGTATGTGTGTGTGTGTGTGTGTAAGTGTGTGTGCTGTAACTAGTAACTATGATCTACGATAAAGATAATTCGGTACCTAAACTACACTACTGGCCATTAAAATTGCTACACCAGGAAAGCGACTCACCACACACGTGAAATTTGCATGACAGGTAGAACAGGTAGGACTTGCTGTGATATGCAAATGATTAGATTTTTAGCGCATTCACACAAAGCAGGCGACAGTACCGACATCTACAATGTGTATAAAACCAGAGATTTGACAGCAGTTTTCTTATATTCAATTTCCGTTTCAACGTTGTTTTCGGCAAAGAGAGTTGTTGTAATGCCTCGTGTAAGAAGAAGAAATACCTATCAGAACGTGTCTGACTTTGATCGAGGAAAGATTATAGCGTACCGGGATTGCGGTTTATCGTACCGCAATATTGCTGCTCGCGTCGGTCGGGACTCCATGACTGTTAACAGAATATGGAATCGATTGGTTCAGAACAATCATACGGAACGTCATGCAGGATCTCAGCGACCCCCATCACTAACAGCAGAGAAGACAGACATCTTATCCGCATGGTCACAAGGGATCGTACAGCCACGTCACGAACCCTGAGTCGAGAAATGGAGTCATTTGCAAGGCAAAAGGTTTCTGCTCGAACAGTTCGACGACGTTTGCAGCAGCATGGATTGTCTGCACGGCGACCATGGCTTCGGCCACCATTGACGCTGCGTCACAGACAGGAGCGCCTTCAATGGTGTGATCAGTGACGAACCTGGACGCGGGAATGGCATCACGTCATCTTTACAGATGAATCTCGGTTCTGTATACAGGACCATGATGGCCGCATCCGTGTTTGGAGGCATCGTGGAGAAACCGCATTGCCAGCTTGCATTGGACATCGCCATACCGGCCCATCTGCTGGAGTGATGGTATGGGGTGCCATTGGATACAAGTCTCGATCACCTCTTGTTCGCATTACCGGCACTTTGAACATCAACCGTTACATTTCCGATATGTTAAGGTCCGTGGTTCTGCCCTATCTTCGAGGCCTCCCTAATGCTTTGTTTCAACAGGATAATGCACGACCGCATGTTGCCCGTACTGTTCTGAACTTCCTTGATACAGAACAGGTTCGACTGTTACCCTGGCCAGCACGTTCTCCTGAACTGAAACCAATTGAGACCGTGTTGCCGTGTGTGATGGTTGCCGAGCGATTAGCACGCCATCACTCACCATCCACTACTGTTGATGAACTGTAACATAGTGTTGAAGCTGCATGGATTAAAATCCGCGTACATGCCATACAATCTCTGTTTGACTCCATGCCTAGGCGGAAAATGCTGTTATTGCAGCCAGAGGTGGTTGCTCTGGGCACTGATTTCTCAAGATCTATACATCCTAATTTCCTGTAATTCTAATCACTTGTTCTTTCCACTATAATGTATGTGCCCAATAAATATCGTTCTGTTATTTGCATTCTTTCTTGGTGTAGCAATTTTAATGGCCAGTAGTGTAGTTTATAAATGTCATGATAGAAAATCTTATTCTTATTTAGAAATCGGTAATTTTTAAGATTTTCCTTTGTTGTATTGTTGTAAATCGAAAAAAGGAATGTTTATTCGTAAGCTGAAATTAGAACGATGTACAGTTTCTATTTTTTTAGTTGTGTTGTGATTTTTCTTTGTAGAATAGAAATTGGAAATGAACTTTATTAAAATAATTCAATTTTGTCTGGTAAATGCATTATGTTTTTAATGCGCCATTTATATTTGATAAGACATTGAAAATAAGAGAGAAATACATTTCTGTGAAAAAATATATGATACAATTAGATTTTTTTGATGCAATATTTGCTTTCATATTTTTATGCACTATTTTATTTACTCAATCAAATATAATAATTTTTCCAATTTATAATTCTAGGAATAATATTGGTTTCCAAAAATAATATGTCAAAATCTGCTAAATGAATTTATTAGAACCCAATTGATTTCTCAAATTAATTTCATTTCCAATTAACAATTAATAAGTTCATTTTTATATTTGAAAGAAAATGATTTCTACAATATATTTTTATTTGTAAAGGAATGAATGTAAAAACTTTGCTGTTGTTGTAAATTTAACTACACTGAGACCATATATTTGATTATTGCATTACTATTATGGTAACCAACAATATAGAATTTTAAATTATAGCTCTAAAATACATACATTTATAGAACTTACATGAATCATTGTCAAAATCTTTCTATAACAATTCTATCTATTCTTCTAATATAAAACAAATTATCTGTTTTTGTGTTTCCTTAAGCAATAATTGCGCAATCTTTTTTTATTATTTACCTGTAGCGATTTAATTGATAAAACAATATATATTTAAGGAAATGAAATTATTAATTGATATTAAAATAGAATAAACTTAAAATAAAAAATAGTTCTTATTTAAAGTCAGAAAATATCATGATTAATTATATTATATATTAAAACTTTCTACTTTAAATAATAAATAAACTGACATCATTAAATTGATTACCGAAAGATAAATAAGAAAAAATATAATATTTATATTTTTCTCTTTTTGCTAGTTTATACCTAAAATATAGTGTACCTAAAAGATATTCTACTGCCTTTGCATGAATGATTATAGTATTGGAGGAAATTGCTCAATTTTATTGTTTACTGGCAAAAGTGAAATTTAATAAGATTTTTCAATGATAGATGACATACTAGTTTATTATTAAAATTATTATTCTTATTTTCGAATCAATTAAATTAATATTTTTAGTTTTTCTTTCTTTTTATATTTTATAACTTTTTACAAGATTTTAAATATTTTTACATTATTAAAATACTATTTATTCTTTCGTGCTTTGATTTACACCGGAAAAAAAGATTTCTAATAAGTATTTATGAGTTTATTTAACAAAAGAAGAAAATACAAGTATTAGTTTAAACATAATTAAATGTGATGATAGTATCATTTGATTAAACTTCGCTTTAAAAGTTTAATGTTTCCTTGTACTGTTCAATTTATCATTTATAACAGCAAAGCCTTATAAGAATATATTATTCAGTATGAAATCAACATTAATCAGATTTTTTTTTTCAATTTCCATACATTTTTTGCATTAAATTTTTATTTACCTTATAATTGATGATGTACACTACTTCACTAGTTAGAATAAATATTTGAATAAGTACATCAATACTTATTCAAATCTAAGAACTAATTTAATTCTCTGTTCATATGTTATCAACTGTTACTTTGAATTGAATATAATACTGTAATGGAAGTAGAAAAAACAATTCTTACAAGCTTAGAAACACTAAGATAAAAATTTACAGGAAATAATAGAATAATTGCCAACAAAATCTAAGCATATTCTCTTAACTTACATTTATGAATAACTGTTAGCAAGCAAATGAAAAGGTTTAATCGTGGAAAATGTAAATATTCATATAATACAATTTTGGATTGTTGAAAAAAATTATGTACATTTTGAGTTTCATTAATTATTATATTAAAAATGCTTTAGAACTATCATAACATATTTTCAAAAGTATTTTGGTATAATTCCAATTAATTAAATAAATCTTAAACTGACACAATGAATCAGTGTATTCAATTTAATACAATTGTATTATTGAAATTCACCTAAAGTAAAAGAAATTTTAAAAAAATCAGATTTTAATATATGTCATTTATAAAGTTTTAGAAAAAAGTATAATATATTTTTAGGTTTATTAAATTTTATTTTTATATATTTGAAAACAAAATTAGACATAGAATCATAACACTTATTTCTAAGTCAAAATTCAGTATATGCCTGTAAAGAAACGGTATTTTTCTGACATTATGCAGAAAAACATTTTCCACACAAAATACTAAATAATCTAGAAATACACAGCTTTTTTTGAAAACAATTTCCATTATATATATCTAAAATTAGTGAATTAAATAAATTACTTCACAACATTATATGGAAATTTATGATTAAAATACAATAAAAAGAAATTTGTTCTCTTGACATTCATGGATATAACATTCCATTTTTTACTAAGTTGAATCAATTTAAATTAATTATCATACAATAAAATGTATTTGATTTACTTTATAATATTTTATTATTTTACTTTTTACTATAATATTTTATTATTTTACTTTTTAACATTCTGTACAAGACAACTTTTTGACTAATCAAAAGTAATAAAAGAAATTTTTCTTGACATCTAATTCCTTAAAAGAATTAAAAATTACAAATCAACAAATGATTGTACTTCTATTGCATCATTATGTATTTTCCAATATGTACCATAAATTTTCCTTAGCAACAATGTATAAAATTTTGATAATAGCTTATTGAAAAGTCAACAGATTTCAGAAAAGTTCTTAAAATCACTTGCAATTGTATATATACATATATAAATACATTTCCCTATTATTTCAAATTTATTAAAATACTGAAAACATTATTTCCTTTCTTAATGTCAAAATATCTGCATCTAATTTAAACAAGCCTAAGCAAACGAAAAACATTTATGCTTCGGTATTTTTCATGAATTCATAATATTTGTTATGTTTTAAAATTCAGTCTATTCAGAACAGAATTTGAAAAAATTGTATAAATGCAGTTATAAAGAAACAAGAACTTTTACTAAAAAACGAGTCGATTTGAAGTTTAGATTTTTTTATAAAATATTCCTTATTGAATAAAAGAATTCTCTTTTAAAATTTATATACATTTCTTTTGTCATGTTCAAGTTTTCTTAAGAAAATGTATCCATTCTCTAATATATTACATATAAATATATATCGATAAATACAAGTGCAACAATCTTCTTCTTTCATATAGTTTATGCTTTAAAATACCAAATCAAATATAATTCATGTAGTTCAAATATGAATTTTGTATTTAAAGATTATCTGTGATCTAAATATTTTTTTTCAATACTTTATTGGGTGTGTATTATTTTCTCAATATTTTCATTATTCTGGGTGGTTATAATTAAACTTTCCCTGAAAACATCATCTTACTTACAACAACGGGTGAACGGAATATAACGAAATTTTGCAAATGGGCTGTACACGAGATGTGCTCACGAAATTTCAAAAAAAGTTCCAAAATGCCCATCAGAAACAACCGTTTTAAGATAAACATAATATTTATAAAAAATTAACAATAATCTAAGTAAAAGTAAAGGAGAAACAAATAGATACGTTTCCAGAAACAAACGAACATATTAGGAGGAAATTGCACAGGAGAGTAATTGTTAATAGTGTCCAAGACAGTGATGAGAAACGTGTCCACGTGATCACCCTTATTTCTCTGCAAAATTTTAAACCAATGGACAGTGTATTCAACAGAAATCATAACTGATAAGTTGTGTGGTTTCGCATTATAAGCGTTTAGAGTTCTATTAACACCTCCACGTTGCAGCAAACTTTCAAAACAGCCCCACTACCAGAAATCACATGGAGATAGATTCGAAGAATGTTGTGGCCATGCATTAGGTAAGTAGTGACTAATAATCCGTTTCTTTGTGAAGTGTTGAAGAATTATCACCTTCACAGATCAATGGCTTTGTGATGGCGTTCCATCCTGCATGAAAATAATCAATGTAAGGAATACATCGACCATTTTCATGCAGGACTTTCTCAACTTTCCTCGAATTGCAGCACAAGAAACGTTTGCAACATGTCATGGTACCGACGACCTCTAACGGAACATGTGCTCATCAATTATTCCAAAGAAGAATGGCCCAAGGATGAATGTCACCTTTTGGGAATGCGTTCTAATAATAGTCTGTTTGTCGAGAAACTGCACGCGAACGATTGTCCCTAAACTCTGGTGTTTGTCCGTCCGTCAACAATTGCCTAAACGGCATCAACAAGTACCAGTGTGACACCTTCAAGTCCTCTTCCAGGCTGAATTACTTATTTTCCAGTAACTTCTAATCCTTTTATCCTCGGATACCTCTTGTAGGCATTAGTTCACATTGTATGTTCTTTCTACGATGAAATTCCCAAAATATAGCATTTTCCTTGTTTTCGTAAAACAATTTTTTCGATAAAACATCTTCATCTAAAGAGAACGTCATTAGTAAAGATGGATACATCGATTTGAACATGACACGTCAGAAAAAGCTTAATAATCTAACTTGTTTTGCATAAAGCTACTCGTTTTCCCATGGATTGAAATTTTGACATTTTTCTTCTGCAATTGATATCTTACTTGTTCCTCAACTTGCTTGTTTCGGTTTTGAATTTTACTTATAATTTTTATTCTAAATTGTTAATATTGTTTTTGTATTATGTTTTGTTCGTTTATTATGTTAATTTTTTTTCAAAAAATATTGTTGACATTTTAGATTTAATTTTGAAATTTCGTGAGTGCATCACGTGTATATCCTATAAACTTTTCGTTGCGTTTCGCTCACGCGTTTGTGCTGTAGAATGCCATTTATAAGGGAAGTTTAATTATAACCACCCAGTATAGCTGGTTATTTTAAACAGAAAGATAATTAAGGCCAAAACATTTCACATTTGAAAGATTATTTTTTAAACATTATTTTCATCTATTCTAATAAAGGAATTCTGGTATATAAGTAAAATTAATATGAAGTGTTTGGTTATTGCAAATTTTATTTGTTTCATTAGTTCGTAAAAGTATATTATGAGTAGCAATTTATTTAATCTAAATTGGATCTGTAATGGGACACAATGTTATAGTCATATAAAATAAAAAAATATATTTTATAAAGGAACTATATATTTTCCAATAAATTAATTGCTTACATATTATTCAATTGTAGTTCAGAAAGTTTAAGTAAAAGGAAGAAACAACTTTTGTTTGTATAAATTTACATTATGAAACGACTACGAAAATAAAGAAAATAAATTATATTTTTAATGAAATATAGATTACTTATTTCAAATTTTACAATTTAATCTTGAATATATATTTTATAGATATTAATTTAATTTAATTATTAATTTAAAAATTGATTAATACTGAAAAAGAAACATATTTAATTTGATATGCAAACCAAAACAAATTTAAAAAATGGCAAAACAATAAATAAGCAATTTTTATTTAAACATCTAAATATTGATTGTTTTTATTGCATTTATCTTCAAAGAATTGAACTATTGCTGTTTACATCGATATTTATTTCATTTTAAAGATAAAGAAATTAAATATCCAAACATTGCATTATTTTGGATAATCCGTTTTTTATAAATGTGAAAGAAAATCGAGTTAGCTGTAATATTATTACACTTCTTACAATGGTAAAATTAATGGCAATAATAAAATTCCTATAAAATTGCAATTTAAATTAAATAAGAGTTTCTGAAATCAATAACACACATATATATATAACATGCATTATAGAATGTATAAGTATATATATATATATATAATAAAATTAAAACAAATTTCAAAATAAATAAAAGTAAATACATAAATAGCTATTTTTAATACAAAAGTAATGAAATTTTATTTTCAAACATTTTCAAATTTTGAGAGCTAATATAAAAAAATTCAAATTCATAAGTATATTTATTTCTCTACATCCAACAATCTCGAAGTAACACAAAGCTTCATTTTATAAAGCAGCAATTTGTTTATTGGGTATTTCACTGCAGGTTATAAATCACGTCTCGTCAAAGTCCCAAGAGATGCAATGTTAGTAGACTTGCCTTCCATACTGAACAATATGGAGAAGGAGATGCATCTTATTGGAAGAAGGATCATTCCTTACATTAGCTTTTCTGGATACTTCTTCGTAGACGATAAGAAGAATAAATAGGTGGTATCGTTGCCCTTTGTTGCATTAGGGAGGAATACGTGGTTTATTACTTCTAAGAAAAGAATGTCATAGTCGTCTTTGTAATGTTAGGAAGATAAAAAAGGGGAAAAATTGGAAATTCCACTGCAATAAAAAGCATTTTTATGCTCAAAAGCACATCAGAGGACGACTTTTACTCCCTTGAAAATATTTCTCTATATTGGTATTATGTTTGCTTTTCAGGACAAGAAAGGGATGCATATTTATTTTATAAAAAAGTATTTTGGAATTAAGAAAATGTGTGTAATTCTGAAAGCATTTATGTTAATAAAAATTTTCAAGGAATTAAACAACATTTGAATGAGAAGAGACAAATGAAATGCAATTAAGTTTAAAAAAATACTCCAATTTACAACTAAATACAGGAAAGTTCATTTTAAAATATAGCATACATTTAAAAATACCAGTAATTTACTGAAGAATATGAAGTTAACTAATATATTTTAACTTTAATTACAAAAAAGTGTGACTTAACGATACTATTTACTATAAAAAATGTTTTAGAAATAGATTAAGAAATGTTGTATAATATTTTTCTGTATAACTTAACTCAATAAAGATTGGAATAAAACATTAAGCTACACAATTAGATTAATATATATAAACACTTAATATATTATAGGCCAAAAAATAAAATATGACATTTATATATTTGATGAATGTACATAATAACGAATGTCATATTCACAGATGAGCGATCAACATTTTGATTCATTCTTATTCTCTTTCAACTATACAGTTTCTGATATACTGAGGTCCATTTTAGAAAATATTTTTTTATAAATATTAAGCATAAATTTGTTAAAAAAATTTTTTTTAATACCGCTGTTAAAATATCATAAATAATAAAATATCTTTTTTTTAATGAAAATCATTGCGATAATGAATATTTTAAGACTTGGTGACAAATCAACGAAAATCATCATGATGAGAAATACCAAATTATATTGACACCCAAATTTTTTTGAAGATGCTGTTTAGATCTTTTAATTGTTTTAATTTTTTTAATTCAAATCTTAAATATCATATTGTTTTAATGAAAGTACAGAAATATCTTCTTTACTTTCATGGTATCTATTTATTCTTGTTCTATTTATGGTGAATTGCATTACATATTCTTTCTTCAATGCATAAAAATCTGAATTTATAAGAAACTCTAATGAAACTCAAAGTAAAGAGTTTTGCATGAATGAATTGACGCTTAAATATTAAAAAAATTATGGAAATAAATAAATGCAGTAACCAAATGTTTTCCTTTATTTAATTATTTAATGAATAAATAAAATCATAGAATTAAATATATATATGAGAATAGATAAAATGCATGAAAGGACTTACAAGAAACATTGAAATTCTTGTAAATAAAAATTTTGCTGTATATTTTTAAATCCATTCAGACACATTAATATAGAAACAAAAATATTAAAAATATGTTTAAATGTCCATATTTTATTCTAAAATGGTATTTTATGTGTGTTTTCTAAATTATTAAAGTTTTGCATGCATATATAAAAACACACTGGTAAAGTACTTCGTAACTTAACAGTTAATACTACTAAAATAAAAAATTGTAACTGAATGGCAACATTCCATTAGCAACTGATTCATAAATTTCAAATAAATTTTTAGTAATTCAAAGGCAATGTTGTGCGATTATATTTTATTACTTTTGTAATTTTATTCTTTATTGGAAATATTTATGCTTTGTGCATTTATTAGAGGTCAAAAGTTGTCAAAATTTTATTTGTATTTAATATTTCATTGACATCCATAATAGCCCTGAATGTAAAATTTCTGTCTTCTGCACGTGCTTGTATTTTTATGGAAGGAATAGAAAATGTCATGTAAAACATTCACGTTTTTCTTCAGAAGAGCTCCAGGCGTCATCGTCCAAAAATGCGCTCTGTGACCAGCTGTTTTAAGCAAATATTGTTTAAAACTTTCCCAGATCTATAATTTTCTCTAGCCAATAACTATTTATTTCATTATATACACAAATACTCACATATTTATGGAATAAATGCTTTTAAATCTTCAGTGATGTGATAAAATTGCTGATTTTCACATTACAGAAATTAAATAATCATATATTTTAGGAGAAAAAATTAAAAACCATTATCAGCTAATGAAAATTATAGATTTATGTCATAATATCTAATTTTCTAATGTCTCTTGACAATAAAACATACAAATGTAATTAATATCTTATAATTAGGGTTTGATTTCCATTCATTGAATAATATTACATTAAAAAATTAAACCTAGGATTCCTCATTATAATGTATTTACTTCCATTTAATGGTAAAAAAAAATTCAGTTTCATGATTACCAAGCACTTAAAAGTAACTTCGAAGCCTCATTTTAAACAATAGTTAAATTAATTTTAAAACTTCAATATGTTTCATAATAATAGATTCTCAAATTATATTCATTCATTCATTTATAGTTCTAAATTTCATAATTAACAATATATGCAGAAAATGTTTCCAATAAATAATTTAAAGGCTATAAATAACAACATGTGGGGGCAGATTTTATTGATTATTTTCAGAAGAATAGTTACTTTTAACCAAACATTGTACAATTTTGTATTGATCTAACTTTGAATTTTAAATTCATTTTACAGCTGTGCTTGATAAAAATGTTGTTAGCACAGATTTGCAAACATTTACAGAAACCTGCATTTCTAAGTAAGAGGTTTCGTTTTACATCACCCAAATCACTAATTACTTTACATTTAATTCCAAAAATAATTTTTTGTAGAAATTTATCCAATAACTTATTTTAAATTAAAATGATTTTCAAACTATACAGATCAAAACTACAGAACTTTCTCAAAATTTGAAGATTTGGAAAAACTATGTATTTATTAAAACAGCATTCAATCTAATTTATGTTTATAATAATTTAAACTTCAATTATATGGTTTTTGCTTAAATAATTTAAATATCGAAACCCTAAATATTAGGTTGTTCGGAAAGTTGTTTCGTTTTTTATAAAAATGAAAAACGTATAGCGAATGAAAACTTAATTAAATTGTATATTTGTAATTCTAGTCCTTTATCTAATTCTATCTATCTATCTATCTATCTATCTATCTATCTATCTATCTATCTATATATATATATATATATATATATATATATATATATATATATATATATATATATATATATATATATATATATATATATATATATATATATATATATATATATATATATATATATATATATATATATATATATATATATATATATATATATATATATATATATATATATATATGTATATGTATATATATATATATGTATATATATATATATATATATATATATATATATATATATATATATATATATATATATATATATATATATATATATATATATATATATATATATATATATATATATATATATATATATATATATATATATATATATATATCAGTTCCAGCATAATTTGGAAAAAAATAGTAATGGAACTTATGATTGTGATATTTTGTTAATGTAATACATCTTATAAATTTTAATTACACAATGTAATAAATGATTATTAAAATAACTATGGCCGCCCATCTTTTCTAGTGGTCAAACTAGAATTTGTGCAGGAAAATGACTCATTATGTTATAAAATGACTAATATGTTACATTCCGAATAGAAAAATGATATTTTTAAAACCAATGCAGCATTTTACAGTACATATCATATTAAATATAATATTCTATATGATATTTCTAATGTGCAAAATTTGACATTTAAACATATATAATTTGCTATGTTTCACAGGAAATTACATAAATTTCAAAATTATCAATTACTATTTTAAAAGTAACTTTATTATTTTACATGAATTTAAACATTTTATTTAAACATATTATTTACATTTTTAGAGATGGTTTATGATTGAACCTTTTTGATAAATGATTACACAGAAATATATTTTCCAAGGAGTTTAAATAAATATTACTTTAAATGGAAAAACATTTTTCTCTTTTTAAACAAACTTTAATACTTAAATACAAAAATTAATTCCTTTATTTGAAAGTCTTCCTCAAATTATTAATGCTTTATTTTTTAAGGGAAATAGAAACAATCATTACTTTCATTTCATAATCTTCAATTTTCCACAACAATGTTTGAAAATCTTTTATAAGGAAACAATATCAAAACATCAAAAATAGCATCCGCAAAACACTGATAATGATGAGAAAAATTATTTTTCAAATTTTTCTCAACAAAGAAAGAACTTATGCTAGCTAAGCACTGCTTTATTCTACTGATTGGTAAAGGTAAAAAATAGGAGAATATTTTTTACACATTTGAAATTTTTTTTGACATTTAGTTCTATAAATTTATGACTAATTTCAATTATAAATTTCATAAATTTTTATATTACTTAAAAATATTCACTTTATTTAATATTATGAGTTATTTTATGTAAAATATTTTTCAAAAAATATAAATATATATAGAAAAAATTAAGCAAAAAGAGGACATTCATATATTTAATTCCGTTACAAAAAATTCTGTTAAAAATAAATTGTGTTAAGACTTACAATATTAGTCACCAACAGATGATTAACAGAAATTAAAATAGATATTTGCTTTGCTTATCAACATGTTTTAAAATCATTAGAACTTAACAAAAGCATTGATTGAACTTCAGGTATTGGCAGAAAATGTATTGTACTAAAGATTGAAATGTATTTGCATTCCTCCCACATTATATTCAAAATATATTATACTATTATTTTATGTATGCAAAATAAATTGAAATAGAAAATGATTGTCTTGTTTTTACCAAAAATTTTCATTTTTTGCATTATTTAACCCTGCAGTTCAATCGTTTTCTTAGATATTTTGTGCAATCATATCTTATTAATATATCTAGTTTGCTGTTCTTTATATCTTGAAACTTAGGGAACTTTTAAATAATATTCCCGATCAAAGTAAATTTAAAAATTAGAATCGGACTAATGGATAACATCAAACCTGGCACTTTTCTCTCTGGTAGAGAGTGACATTACCAATCAACCCTGGAACATCCATTAAGAATGGCTAACATTGCATAGTAAAGGAGATAATAGGCCAAGATGATTGTAGGATGATTTTCACAGCCATAAAAATGACATCATAGCTTTATTAATAATGAATTGTACTTCATGTAGTTAGGTAAGATATGGAAAATTTTAAATTTTCTTTAAGCCTACCCTAATTGATTAGCATACACACAGTAGATTTAAAACATCTACCATATGTTACTTACCAAATTTTAGATTTTTAAGTTAGTTTATATGGAATTTTTTGTTCACAGTCACTAAACAGAGTGGTCACAACAATTTAGTAATTTGTATGTACTATACATAAAATGATTTATCCTTGATTTTGAAAAATGCTTGAGTAAACTTTATTTTATCGGAAAGAAATTTTAAAGTGTACTAACTTTAGAAATAAATTCTTCTTAATTTGCTTATATTTTAGAGTTAATAATATCAAGCTATTTTTAGATTAAATTTTTCTCCCTCTTGATAAATATTTTTAATATAATTATACAAAGCAAAAGAAAATAATATCTCATAGTTTTAGAATTCAACTTCTTTTTAAAGTACATGTATCTTGTCAATGAAAATCTCCTTAAAAATTCCTAAAAAACTAGTTTCAAGTTATTATTTTATGGTTTTGTCTTAATAATAATCTATTCAAAAATCAATATTTGTCAATATAAATTTAAGGTAATTTTGCCAGCATCTTTATTATTTTATTTTAGCAGTCATGAATTTATACTATTAATTACATTTAAGGACAGCATAACAGATACCTTGAAATACAAAGTATTACACAATTTAAATGGATATAGTAGCTTATAAACTTCCTTTCACATTTAAATTTATAATGGATATAGTAGCTAATACATTTAAAAATAATATAACATAGAGCTTTTCTAATTTATTTGGTTTTTGCTAAAACTTGTATGCTTGAATGGGACTTTTATTGATAGCTCAAAAGTATTAATAATTTTCCCTTATGTGAAAGTATATTGCCAATTTAAATGTATTCCATTTTGTAGACAGCATGATATGTATTGGATACAAAGTAATATAAAATTTTTAATCCATTAACAATGGAATAGTTAAATTAAAAAAATGTATAGCATATGCTATTTTTCAATTCATATTTTCTAAGCAATTATTCATATTTTCGAATATTCATGATTCTATTTTATAACTACGAATGAGTTAATTATTTCGGAATAATTTTTTCTGTAAGCGAACCAGTCTAATATTTATTCTTGAAAATACACTGCAACAATATATTCAGAAGAATAAATATTGAATTTGATTCACAGGCTCAATTTATAAACCTCATTCTCAACTCTTACTGCTTTTGTAATTTGCATACTTTAAAATCGTAGAAAAAGTTATATACATTTAAGAAGGTATAATTTGATAATATTACTGATAAAACACAAATATGATTAACCATAAATTAATTTTCTTATTAGTCGAAAAATTCTCAAGTCACTGATATAATGAGTTTACACACTTGGTTTAAATCTACATGGTTTTATGCACTGCCATTCCAAATAAAAGAACATTATTTAAAATGACTCTGCTTCGTTAGAATATTATATGAAATATTATTGTTAGTAACGAGTAAAGAAATATATTTTAAATTGTATATAAAAAGGTAAGTTATATAGAGAAATGTAGATTTAATATATTTAAAATAAAAATAATTTATAAGTAGAGAGATGAAAGGAAAATATATTAATTCATATGTAAAAATATATGATATGAAATAATAAAAATTTATGATATGAATGAAATCAGCATTAAATTCAATGTATATGTAATTGCATGGTATTCAGTCTAATGCTGTTTTACTGACAAACGAATTTTACTGTCTAAAATCAAATTGGATTCTGGACTTTTTCACCTATAAGTAATTTATGACAAATATTGAATCAATTAGATATCGATGATTGACAAATGAAGAGATTTTTTTTAACAAATAATATTTTTTTCTGGAAGTTAAATGATTGATGAATTATGTTTTATCAGTAATAAGTAATGAAGAATTCTGCAAAAATAAAAATTTTAAATTACAATGTAAAAATACACACAACAGATATTCTTAAATAAAAAAAATTCTGCCTTAGTTACTTTAAAAAAATAATTTAATTATTGTCACCACTTGCTTTAATTATTCATCAAATTTCACAATATTTTGCTTGGGATTTTATTTTACTTCATCATCATAAAGCAAACGCAATTTTGCAGTGATGGCAGAGTTTGACATACAGACTTCATTTTTCACATGTCTTATCTGCAAATTGAATTTTTGAAATAATGTAAGTATACTTAGCAAGCTTTTTAATCAGTTTTTTTATCAAGAGCTTTCTAGCAAAAGAGTTCAAAGTACGTAAGGAAATGACGTCAAGATTAAGATTTTTCATGACAATACAGTCAAGTAAATAAATCAGGGAAATGTCTACAAAAGTTCAGTTAATTGTTGGATATTCATCAACCCTTAGATTTGTTTCACATATTTAACTAGCTTGATGTTAATGAAAAATTTTCACTGAATTTTTCAAAGCCTTAATTTACAGTTAATGAAGAAAAGTTAAAAAATATTTCATTGACCGTACCTTAGTCATTTCAAATTACTCAAAATAACTATAGATATTCTCTAACTTACATTGCTAAAAAATTTACTTATCGAATTAATTATTTCAAGTTTTATTTTTAAGAGACACATTAAAATTCTTACCAAATGAAAACATTATTAGTCCTAAAGTAGTTTTAGGTTTTAAAACTCATCAAACGAATTTATATAAAGTTCACTTTTGCACCATAATTAAAAAATGTTTTTCATATATTACAACTTTTAATTTTAACGCTTCATTTTATATTGATTCTTTTAATTTGTTAAAAAAAATAAATTCGTAAGTACCCTCAAGATACTCTTCAAAAGGCCCTTGAATTATTTTTATCATTGATTATAAACAGTAAGAAATGACTGTGAAAGTAATTGCATATACAGGGAGAATAAATTCTTACGTTACACATTAAGAAATTTTGCTAAAATCCTTCGATCACTTTTTTATAGTCTTTCATAATTGAAATGGAAAGTATATATTTTATGTTAAAAAATATAATCTCATTCATTTTATTATTCTTTTTCGTACTTTATTTATTATTTTATAATGCCCCATAAAAAGTTCTTTTATATTAATATTTCATTTATTTATTTATTTTTATACATATTTGAAAAAAAATAGGAATTATCACTTCTTTGAAATTTATGAATATTTTAAATAAAAATCTAGTAAGCCTACTTTACCTATGTATTTTGATAAAAATATTTTATTAAATGCTATTCTAAACACAAATAGATAATAAAATAATAACAGTAACATAATCCAAATTTGGATAATTACTTACTTAAGAGTAATTATCATTTCAGAAATTTTCGTTGGGTATATTATTATTGTTTTCTCTCTCTCTTTCTAATTTTAATATCATTTTCTTAAATAATTAAACAATGATGTGGTTTTAAATACTTTAGAAAGTTTATGTTTGTCGTAATACACTTTGCAAGAAACACACACGAATTTTGCAAATAAATGCAACATCATAATCAGTAAAATATGAATCAATTCAAAGGAATGATTTGTACTGTCAAAATTTCAAAATAAACAACTAAATTTTATTATATGAAATAATTTTGAACTTTATTTTCAGTTTACTACCAGTTTAACTACAACTGCAAACAATAATATCTAGTTTAAATGCAAAGCAAATATATAGAGCGCCTTACAAGAACCTGATATCTATACTTTAAGTTTTATAGAATCTAAAACTGTTAATTTGTACACCTTTTCTTTAGAACGTCATGATTTTTTTCCAATTTATTAGATTAGTATGATAATCAGAACAGTCTTTCTTCTTGCACAATAATTTCTTTAATCTTAATATATTGTATTTATTTATCATTTCTTTTGCCCGTCAAAAAGTTTTTTATATTTTTATTTTTTTCCTTTTAAGAAACAAAAATCAATTCTCTTGATATTTGTCTGGAAATTATGGAGATATCAGTTGCAAATCAGAAAAGTAGAAGAATAACGGAAGTCATTAGGCACCTCTTGAATATTACATGAAACACATTTTCCTATTTTGCATAAAAAAAGAACGATCGCTTCTCGTCTTTACTTAATAGAATTTTCCTTTATTTGGACCAGAATGAAATATATGTCTCACACAAGCAAATAATAGTTCATCACACAAAGTAAACAGACATATGTAGTTTAAATAATGACTTTATTTCAAACGCCTTACCAAATTTACTGTAATTTAAAAAAGCGTTTGCTGGATATTTTTAGAAATATAAATGACAGGAATTTTTTTTAGATTACTTTATTTGGAAACATGCTTTCTTTAAAAAGGAAACTTTTAAGAAATGATTTCTTTTATGCTGTTTAAGTGGGAAAATAGTTCTTTCCATGTTTAGATAACATGGAAAGAACTAATCAAGTGTTATAAATTTTTAGACTCGCAGAGTAGAAAATATGGAGATATCAGTAAATAATCATGTAAAATAATGACTTTTTTAAATCACATATATTTAAATGGTTATTATAATCTTAAGAACTTGTTACTTTTAAGCAAAATCTCACGAATAATTTATCGGTATTGTAGAAAGTACTCATACCATTTTGAAAAAAAATTTGAATTAAAATAGATGACGCGTATCGCTTTAAGCCACATTATTTGATAAACATTTCTCAAATTGCAATATTATAGAAGATTGATGTTTATATGTACTCATTTCATCATCATTATTTTATTTGCTGCATGAGAATTAGCTACGCATCTAAGCAATAATATTTGTTTTTATTCTTTTAATATGCACATACTCTTTACTGCATCATTTATAAAAATAAGAAAAGTAAGATATAAGTACACATACTGCAATTATATCTTCATCTGTACGTATCTATGTAAGTAAAATATTTTTTTGATTCGTTGAAATTTTTTCTGGTGTTGAATTAAAAGCAGCTGCCCCGAAGGGGGTCAATGATGATTTAAACGATTATGTAAATTAAAACTTTGTAAAATATAAACTGGTAAAATTGGATGTAGTGATGAGGATACATTTTCCTTGTTTGAAAAAACTCTTATATAGTTTCTTTATTGTTTTATTACCTGTTAAATTGTTCCACTTTTAAAGAAATATTGCAATAGCATCATTTTATATATAAAGAATAATCAACTATTCATGTTACACGATAATTTGATTGCTTAAAAATAAATATCTTATGCTTTTAATTAAAAGATTAACATATTATTGACCAAGTGATTTAATAGTTTTAAATGATCAGCACGCGCTTTGATATTCAGTTCGCCTCTTCACAAATGTGATTCTTAACTATGGTTTAGATACCTATACTGATTAAATTGGCTCTGGTTTTCCTTGCGGTTATAGTCACACAGTAAAATCAATTATTTTAAATCAGCCTATGAAAACTTTAATACAGATATTTTTTTATGTTTAAAAATATACGAAAGCAAAATATACACGAAAAAATTTAACATTTACAATCAATTGATAGAATTCTGTTTTTAGAATAGGTAAGCTTGTTTTAGGTATATAATACATAAAGGATTCTATTTGGAATCGATTCATACCAATGCTGAAAAATGTATTTAGACGTATATTATATCATTTTTGTCAACGTTTTGGGAGAGATGATGGTGGAGTATATCGATTCTTCATTGAACACTCTATAATAGACACTAATGATTCAATTTTATTGGAATCGAGTAACTGCGTGGATAAAATGTAGATTTATAATTTAATCCTTGAGTTTATCAAACTGTGATTGACAAATCCCCTACATGGATAGGTAAATTGTATTCCAGAAACAAGGTTTGCATCATACGATGGAAGCAAAAATTTTTCTAAGCTTCTTCCCAGTGATCCTTTATTTTGATTTATGAGTTCCTTCCTCCTATTGACCCATCCTGTAAAAATTTTAAGACACGCTTCCAGCTAGACAGTTAGAGAAGGTCAATCACGATCATATGTTTGTTGAGTTGACCGCCAAATGTGCACGCGTCCTGTTGTAGGAAGAAAGGTGAAAAACGTTTAGTCAGACTAAATTACTTTCTTTCACTTATCAATTGACTAGGTTTTGTTAGTGTTACACTTCTATAGATGAGGTTTGCCATTAAGATCTGGGACATTTAACTACAGTAATTGCTGTTTTGGCAAAAATGTTCTGTTTATAATAGTAGCTTTTAAATGTATTCATGAATACTTGAGAATCCAGAGGTAATTGAGTTTTGAAGTCTCTTTTGCTGTTGTTATCGCTTTTTAGACATCAAACTCTTTTGAAAAAAAACCAAAACTCTCAGAACTTCAATAAAAAGCAACCACATGTTTACAGAGTATATATATTTCTATTTATAGGAAAACGGGTTGCTGTTATTATATAGGAAATTAGTTCAGTACTCAAGAAATGCATTAAAAATGTTATTTTATTTATAGGTGTTTTTTTATTATTTTAAAAATTTCATGTATCTTAAAACTAATATTGACATTCAACAATAACAATTAAGGTCTTGGCACTGTTTACAGAGTATTTATAGCAAATTTGTTTAGTACTCAAGAAATGCATTAAAAATATCATTTTATTTATAGGTGTTATTACATGTATCTTTTACTGATATTGACATTTAACAATAATAATTAAAGGTCTTGGTACTGTTATAATCATTACTAAAAGAAATATAGTGCCGAATAAGACAAAAATAACTAAGCAATATAGTAAGAAATTTCAATTTGTGTAAAAATTTAAGTTATATTTCTCTAGACCTTATGATGTTGTGTATTGAAATTTGGATTAGTATATATTTGTACACCGTGCCGTAATCGTGAGTTATTTTAAATACAAATGTATTTAATTAGACAGCATGTTTATATTTTTAATTCTTTTTCTGTATTTTTATACTATAATCCTATAATTGTAATAGAATAATTTTACATTAAGTTTTGATCAATATAGTTTATTAGAATCATATTAATAATTGTAGAATAATTTATATAAAGCAGTTTTTAATCTATTTTTAGACATTGACTTTTTGAAATCAATATTTTATCTAAATTTTATGAAAAGGATCATTCAAATTTTACAGAAAAATGTTTACTCGAATAAATTGCGTTTATTCGATACCATTTAAAGTATGTATTTAATTCTAAATATTTCTTCATGTGCAGAATCGAAAAACAAAAATATTCTATTTGATGTAAAAATTCTGAAAATCCTACATTGTGAGATTTTTTTTTTGTATTCCTCTCTTGTCCACAGAATATTTTAGAATATTAAATAACATTTTCTGCATATTTTTTATGAATTTAAAGTAACAGAAATGCATTCCACTATTAAATGTGTTAAAAATGTTTTGAATAAAAAGTTAAATGCTAGCTGTCAGAATTCAAATATTTTGAAAATATATTTTTTGACTCATCAATCTGAATTAATTTAAAATTAAATTTTATGAAACAACAATACACTTGAAATGATTTAGTTAAAGGGAATGAAAAAATTGTCATCAAATCATTACTATATGCTTAAACAATTGATTTCTCATATTGTGGAATTTGATTTATTTGCTTAAAAAATACATATGATTTATAACCCTAACTTGAACAACTTTACTTTTAACAGTGCGTTTTTGAAATTCTCTTTCAAAATCTTAAGAGAAATCCAATTACTGTATATTACTGTGTAACAAATATTTTGAAAGTGTTTTAAATATGATTAACATTTATAGGTACATTATTAGAAACATTAATTCGAATCAAAAATTCCATTTAAAAAATTTCATATGAAAATATGGAATTGTGAAATCACACCGAAATTGTCAGAAATGCATTGATCGTATTGTTACAAAATCGTACCGTACGATAACAAAAATCAATAGTGAAAGAAACTTAAGTACTTAGAATTTTTTCCAATAAAATGGATGCATTAAAGTATGATGTGATATCTAAAATTGATTGCTTGAGTCATAAGCGTAATAAAATAAAATAATGATTGAAGAAGTAATAATATTGTTTTTTCGTAATAGTAAATAAAATTACCAGAATTTTCTTTTTAAAATATTTTCTCAATATTTTTAGAGTTACCAAATCATTTTTAAAAATTAAATTAAATTTAAAAGGAATTCATATAAAATTCAAATATATTAGTTCAAATAAACTGAAATTTGATTTTATAAAAATTAGGAGTTTGTAAGTGTGGATAAATTTACTTTGATTACATGTTCAAAAGAAAGATTAATTTAATAATTTATTACTAATATTTGGGCCTCTTGTGACACTCTATCTCTGAAGATCATCTTAAGGGTTTTTAATGCCCATTGTTTTCAAGGAAGATTTTCTATTGACATTGAAAGAAAAGAGAAAACTAGGAAATGTCCAAAGATATCATTTTTCATGTCATTCATCATTTCATAAGGAAAATGAAGTATGTATTTGTAATTTAGATTTTTTAAATTTATTGAAAATTATCGCTTCTGAAATTTCTTAAGAAGTAAAGAAATACACATATAATCCCAATGGTTAAGAATTTCTTTAAAATGATGTTTGTTGAGATTCTATTTTTAATTAATAAATTTGTGAACTATACTAAAACAGTTTTAGTGATTTTCAGTATAAATCTGAAAAAAAATTACTAATGCAGAAATATTATAATTTATTTATTCATGTTTTAGTGAATCGCAATGTAATTTAATAATACGATTGTATACAATAGTCCAATTTTTCTATTTTTGTTAATTTCACATATATAAATTCATATTTACCAATTCTTCGCAGTTATTCAATTGTGTTGTAACTGTCGATTTTTATAACAGGTTAATAGTCCTAATAGTTAACTATCCTTCAAAATGCTATCAAAATCTATAAAAAATCATATTTATATCAGTATCTAAAAAAAGATTTCCACCTGCTAATAGTGCTGAAATATTTTTCTGATCTTAGATTTATATAAGTTGCATTCCACTTACCATCAGCTTAAATAATATAATCAATTAGAAAAGAATTGGAACTGATGAAATTAAATCCTAATAAATTTTAGCTCTTTTAATAGTAAATTTATTTTAATTTGTTTTTAAATACATAATGTTATGCAATCAAAAATATTAAAATATATTTTTTCAATGATTACGTATTACACAAGATAAAGTTATTTTAACTATCCGGCGTTAAAGTTTGAATAATTAAAGGATGAATATTATTAATAAGCCGACCGATGGCTGAGTGGTTAGCGTTCCGGACTCCTGAGCTGTGGGTCCCGGGTTCGAATCCTGGTTCGGGCTTTGATGTTACTTTCTTTCTGTGTTTTTCTGTCCTTTGTTCTGTGATGATGTATGAATGTGGCCAACCCTATAAATGGGTTTTTGGTGGCATGGCGTGGGCAACGCTGCTCTCCTCCGTGACTTGGTTCACAGGTGCTTGCTGGGTAATGATGAATGATTAGCAGTTTCTAGCCTCATTGTGGCATAGGATTCGTCACCCGAGTGCCCGCCGTTGGAAAAAAAATACTTTCAATAAAATAGCATGTTTGACGAGTGGTGAAGAGAATGAATTTTAAACTGATGTTTTTGACAATGTTTTAAAATTATTTTCGGTGTGAATAACTTAATAACGTTAATCGGTACCATATATTTACAAATGAAGTAACTTTGCATTGAAAACACATAAAAAATTATTAAATAATTTTAAAAATTCAGATTATTCTTAATACTTAGTTAATAAATTATATTTTTGGGTAACGATCTCTTAAGAATTATAATTTCAGGTTAATAATCTCTTATGAATAAGTATATTTTGTTTCAATTTTCAAAAGTGGGAATAGTAACATTAAGAACAAATATATTTTCATTACAAATATTAAACAAATTTATACTTAATAACTCTTTCAGTTAAAATTTAATTCTACAGTTGTAACAAAGAAAATAGTTATAATGCATTCAGATGTTGAAAGTTATAAAATTTAAAGTGAGCTGATGTAGAATTTCAGTCTTATAAAAATCATGACATGAAATTATATGAGATAAAATTCCTATCAAAATATTGCTGCGGAGATGCTAAGACTAAATTTTAATGAAATTTCTTTAAAATTTGTGAAATATAATTAAAATAACTAATATATGTAATCAATAGATTTTTTACTTTGATTATTTCTAGAAATAAAATTCCCAAATAAATTTCTGAGAAAGCCGTAAGGATTACACTATTTTAGTCAATTCAAAGTCAATAAAACTATTTGGACCAATGGATTTATGAAATCAGGAATCTTTTTCTTTAAGGTGTTTTTCTTTTTCAAAGTCATAATTATTGTGACTGTTCTCAATAAATATGTTTATTTTTAGAAACTCTAATGCTCTTAATATAAGGACATTGTGAAATAATAATAATATATAAATAAAAAGTTAATATTTCTTAAAAAGAATTCTGATATGCACTTACTAAAGCACTAAGAGAGGAATTTTGAAATTCATCAAATGTGAGTCGTTCAATTATGATTGCTTTCAATGATCCTGCAAGCAAAAATATGAAGTGAAGACTTGATAATAAAACATTATTTTCATTATTGGAAACTTTATAATATAATTATTTGTGTATGCTATATTTCAAAACGAAAAATTAATAATTAAATGTTACAAAATAAGCATGATTTCACTTAGATATATTTAATATTTCATCATAAAATTAATATTGCACGGACTATTATTTTAATCTTATCCTTAATATATGTAATATTTCCATTCTATCCTGGACACAAAGTAATAATAATATGTTCAAAAATAACGATAATCAAAAAATAAAAAAATATCAAATGTACCTCTTAAGCTAAAACTGCTTTCATGGGTAAAATGAAGCAATATTTTTCTCTGTAACTATGAAAAATTATTTTCATATTATTATATTTTGATTAAAATAATCTTACTCCAAAGGGCTCATTAATAGAGACGTCAGGAAAACAATGGAAAAACAGTTTCATTTACAAAAGGTCAGAGTTATCAACCTTAATTCTGTAAATAATTTATGTTTTTAATTAATTTCTATTTTTGCTTATAAATTAATATCAATATACTTGCAGCTCGTGTTCAATGTTTAACAACATTTATTTCATACGAATGAAATTTGCTTTTGGTTCACTTATATATCAATAACCACACTAGAAGCAAGTCTATTTAAAAACTGAACTACATATATATATATATATATATATTATATATATATATATATATATTTTATATATATATATATATATATATATATATATATATATATATATATATATATATATATATATATATATATCTAAGTCAACTAAATAAAATAAATATATATATATATATGTCTTTATAGAGTATTAATATATTTAACAAAGTAGAATTCTTATTCCTTGAACATAAGTTATAAAGTGTCAATAGCAAAATAAATATCGTTATCTAAAATCTTTAATGGCTAAGATTTAATGGAATACCTATTAAATTAATGAATTTTTTCTATTTAAAAACATTTCCCTTGTAATTTACTAGATTAAAAGTACTCATAAATGTAGTTAAATTTTATTTATTTTTAAAAATTATTATGATAACAAAAGTGTAGCACCTAATTTTTCTATACTATGCTATCCCGATGCTATTTTAAATTGATGAGACAAATTCACATTTCTTAAATTCATTATCAATAACCAAAATAATGGCATTTTTTATCTTTATAATATTGATAGAATTTGATTCAAATGAACATCGAGGCTAAAAATAAACTTCCCCGTGACAGCTATTTTTAAAAAATATTATATGATAGACGTCCTTCCTTAACTTTTTGGCTATATATATATAATTTTCTGGTATTAATTTATTTGAAAATATTTAATTTTATACCTATGTGTAATTATCAATAAATCCTATTTTAAATAGTTACATGCCTAAAAATTTAATTTGAGCTTAATATCATCGACTTATTTCTAGTTTCTTTCTTTTTTTAAATTATTTGTAAGACCTCTGAATTCAGTTTTGAAATTTATACATTACAGCACAGATTTTTTGTAGAAAACTAGAACTATATTAAAATTTGATGTTAATAAAATGTTTATTTTATGTTAAAGTGCAGATAATTTTTCATTGAGTATATTTCGATTCACCAAGTAAACATTAAATGTTGTAATAAATTGAATGATAAGCACTTTTGCATTACAGTTTCTGATGATAGAAACTCTCATTTAATTCGAAGTCATTCGATGTCATGATTCATAATTTGAAGCAAGAGTAATATACCATATGTTTTCCGGTATATAGGAATGTTGAATTTTCCTGATTAACATTTGTTGACAAATTATCAAAATTTCATTTATACAAGTAGTTAAAGTTTTTATTTCAGTAAATAGAGTTATTATTTTGAATAGCTTTAAAACATTTAAAACATTACAATATAATTGCATATCCTGAATAATATCATTTTAATATACATTTTTTATAGTGTTTTATAGTTTTATCAATACTTTAAATTTTATTTCGTATATGTGCAGCTAACATTTTATGCCCGTATTTGCAAAGTTAATCAAGCAAATATTTTGTGTGTTTCAAAGAATGCATGAATGTGGGGAATTTCTTGCGACAAAGAATAAACACATTCTCAACTAACCAGAATGAGAATTTGCTTAGTAACTTGGCTGAATGTGAAGATTTTATTATTTTTGATTTCAGTTTTTGAGCCAGGTTCAATAATATAAAAGTAAATCAGGAAATTTCTCTTTCGTAATTTTTCTTTTAAATTTTAAGATAATGTTTAACCCATGAAAAGCATAGATAACTTTTTAAGAACTCCAATTATAATATTTGTGATATCTCCAAAAAGTATTTTCTCACATTTTATTTAAATAGAATTTAGTAACACAATACACACTTTAAATAATATAATGTATACATTAGCTATATTATGTAAGGTATAAATGTGTTAAGAAAAGAAACGTAAACTTTAAATATTATAAAATAAATGGAATTGAATTTTTAAATATATTAACATTATTTAGTTAAAATGCATTAATATAAAAAATAGAATTATTGGATAGTTAAATGAAGATTATCATCATGATTTAACTAAAAAGTACTATAAAATTCCATAAAGTTTGAAAAAGGATAACTTTTAAGCTATTATAATAATGGTATTAAATCTGTTACCAGTTATGGTGTTTTTAAATATTTTTCTTAAAATAATTGCAAAAACATATTTTTATGTCATTGAAGTTTTCTGCAAAATAATATTTTCTCTTATTAACAATTTTGAATCAATAATATTACAAAATTGAACGCTAAATTTTATTTAATGATGTTGTTAATGTAAATAATTGCTCAGCTGAAATTAGTTTTTAAATCGTATCAGATTTAACTTTAAAAATATCAACCAAATACATACAATGAAATATGGCTATAATAACAAATGCTAGAGGAGTTTTCTATTAAGTAAGCAAATAAACGTTACTTAAAATAATTAATTTATTAACAAAAATAATTAATTGTTAATAAATTTTTGTGATTTGTTATTAAAATCACTTTCAGTCATCGTCTTAGACACAGTTACTTTATACATATTTGAATAAAGTAATGATTTTGACATACTCAGAGTTTTGTTTTAAACAAAGCAGAAACATTAATTAAGCATTAATATCAAAATCCTTAGAGAAAAACATAGTAATCCAAGAAAAATATGTAACTAGAATATAGAGGATGCATCCAAAATTGCGTAGTATAATTTATGAACTATTTTAGGAAAATTTTACTTTTAATTAGTTTCATATACTTGATTTAAAGCATTTAAATATTGAAACATATTCTTACATCGACCTGTTTTGAAGGCATATTTACGTAAATATATTTGCATACAGTTATAAATATATGAGTTCAAGATACACAGAAGACTGTTTTAGCTGGTCAATAAAATTCACTAGACAAACAATATCGAATGAAAAAATCACCTGACTTGGCAACATGGTTAAAAGTACTGTTTATAATTTAGTGAGAAAAATAGTATCAATATTATGGAGATTTTAAGTAACTGTATTTGCTTTTAACATCTCCAAATATTAATAATATTAATTATAAATATAAATAATATTAATAATAAAATAATAATAAAAAATCCAAATATTAATAATAAATAAAAATAAGTATATTATTAATCTCCAAAGCAGAATACTTTATTTTATTCGTGTGAGTCACTCATACTGTAGCAGTACGATAAATCACTAGAATTCTAGTTTGCAAATTTTGGCTGATTGCGTTCGATTGAATGTATTTGCATAGATTTGGAATCATTTTTAATAATGAATGCCACTTCATATAATAATTAAAATCTTTCTTATTATTTAATTTATTACAAAATTTTAATTTTTTTACTGATATAACATACAATTTTATTAAATTTTCTTTTTTATATCTTCTAGAAACTTTAAAATATTCAACTCATTTTTATACAAACTTGTTTGGAAAATTTCTTTTGAATAGTATTCTATTAAATTAAATCACTGTTGCATATTGAATTGTAGTTAGCAACTTTCTTCATTACTCTGATGATCTCTAATAATGCATCATTCAAATTAAAAAAACATTACCTAAATATGCTAGTATAATTAATTATATATAATTATTAATAAATTATATATATATATATATATATATATATATATATATATATATATATATATATATATATATATGTTTGTATGTATATATATATGTATGTATATATATATATATATACAGATGGAGGACAAAATAATACGAACACCTGTGAAAAAGTATGACGTATTTCACACCTGCAGTACAGCCGTGCCACCTGCAATAGAAGTCTGACACCTAGTGAGCGTAAAGGGGAAGGTATCAGTCTCTCAACAGCAGTCACCTGAGTTGCATGCTTCTACCGAACTGTCTGTGATAAGTTGAGATGTCAGACCTGTCAGAGTTCCAAAGAGGAATGATAGTTGGAGCGTGTTTAAGTGGAGCATCGGTTACGGAAACAGCAAACCTTTTGGGGTTTGCAAGGAGTAAGGTATCAGCCGTTATGACAGCGTACACGAAAGAGGGTAAGGCGACGTCTTCAAAGCACAACAGTGGCCGAAAGTCAAAGCTTGTTGATAGGGACAGACGGATCTTGAAGCGCATAATAGCCCGAAAGCACAAGCAATCGTTATCCGAGATAACATCCGAAATGAACAGTCATCTCCAGGACCCCGTTTCAACAAAAACTGTCGAAAGGGAACTTCATGCTGCGAACATTTATGGCAGAGTGGCAATTCGTAAACCCTTGGTGACAGCAACTAATGCTTTCAAGCGACGCCAATAGTGCAGAGATCACAAAGACTGGTCTCCACAGCAGTGGAAACAGGTAATATGGTCAGATGAATCGTCCTTCACTCTATTTCAGACGACCGGACGCGTTTATGTCTGGAGAACGCCTAGAGAAGCGTTTCATCCTGAATGCCTCTTGCCGATTGTGAAGCATGGGGGTGGCTCCATTATGATATGGGGTGCGATATCTTGCCGCTGTCTTGGACCACTTGTTATTCTGCATGGGAGGATCAAATCCAATCACTATCTAAGCATTCTATAGGATCATGTACATCCTTTTGTCCAGACTGTATTCCCTGGAGAACGACCGCTTTTTCAAGACGATAACGCCCCTATCCACACTGCTAGGTGCGTTCAAGAATGGTTCGAAGAGCATGACGATGAAGTTGAACATTTCGCCTGGCCCCCTCAATCTCCGGACTTGAATATTATTGAACATTTATGGGAATATTTGGAGTCCAAACTTCGTTCCCGATTTCCACCTCCATCCGGACTTTCGGAATTAGAGACCGCTCAGCAAGAGGAATGGCTTAATATTTCTTTGAATATTGTCCATGACCTTTATGAATCTATCCCACTTCGCATTAAATCTGTACTTCAGTCAAAGGTTGGTCCAACCCCTATTAATAAAGATTTTCCATTATTTCACAGGTGTTCGTATTATTTTGTCCTCCATCTGTATATGTTTGTATGTATATATATATGTATGTATATATATATGTATGTATATATATATGTATATATATATATATATATGTATATATATATATATGTATATATATATATATATATATACATTTATATATATATATATTTATGTATATATATATGTATATATATATATATATATATATATATATATATATATATATATATATATATATACATGTATATATATATATATATATATATATATATATATATATATATATATATATATATATATATATATATATATATATATATATATATATATATATATATATATATATATATATATATATATATATATATATATATATATATATATATATATATATATACATATATATATATATATATATATATATATATATATATATATACATGTATATATATATATATATATATATATATATATATATATATATATATATATATATATATATATATATATATATATATATATATATATATATATATATATATATATATATATATATATATATATATAATACATATATATATACATATATATATACATATATATATATATATATATATATATATATATATATATATATATATATATATATATATATATATATATATATATATATATATATATATATATATATATACATATATATATACATATATATATACATATATATATATATATATATATATATATATATATATATATATATATAAATGTATATATATATATATATATATATATATATATATATATATATATATATATATATATATATATATATATATATATATATATATATATATATATATATATATATATATACATATATATATATATATACATACATATATATATACATACATATATATATATATATATACATACATATATATATACATACATATATATATACATACATATATATATACATACATATATATATATATATATATATATATATATATATATATATATATATATATATATATATATATATATATATATATATATATATATATATATATATATATATATATATGCCTTCAAAATAACATCTCTTTTTTCATTAAAGAGGTCAGTTGATAGCCTTTAAGAAATTTGAAAATACATTTTACTTATAATCTCTTCAAATTTTAATGACTAAAAATAAGCAAATTTATTCAACTGAAGAGTTTTTCAGCTCATGCAAAATATTTTTTGTTACACAATGAATTATATTTTCCAAATTTTATTAAGGTCAGTACTATATTATTTACTTTTCATTTAAGTAGATTACAGATCATCGATTCGTTTTCCCTTGGCTAAGATGATTTTACTTTTACTCTAAATTAAATTGAAACTCATGATTAAATTGATCTTTTTACGCAAAAAGAAATATTAGCAAAACAAAATTTTTATCAAAAACACTATTATTTTCAATATGCTTCTGATTTAGATATTTGTTTAAGTATAAACCAGGTTAAAATTATACCTGAACAATTCTAAATTTATAAAACTATAATTGTCTATGCGGTAAAGACACAAATTATATGAAATGAAAGTTTATTTTCTTCTAATCTTTAAATATATAAAATAAATCTTTTATAATCCCATCAGTTATTAATTCACATTGGATTCAAATGATTTTATTTTAATTTAAGGGCTTTTAATCATTAACATTCCTTTATCAAATTGGAAAACAAATATTATGATATTCAAATAAAATTTTATTTTTATAAGCTTTATGACTCATTCTATTTAAAACTGTGTGATGACTGTTGTTGTTGTTGCACAGCGTACTTCCCTGTATCTAGACTTATGTGATGATTGCATCAAATTCAGATTTTTTCAATTAATCATCTCAAATATTGTTACATCTTTTTGGCAATATTCTTCTTAGTTTGGTATTCTGCAGTTAATATTCGATTATTGAAATCATCTGAGATTCTTAACATTAGATAGTATGCAAATAAATGCATATTTTGATTCCATTTTAGGTTATATTCAGATATTATTTTAGGAGTCATTCCCCTATTTTATATTCCTTTTAATTTTTTAATAACAATCTTTAAATAATCTTTAAATAATAATAAACTTCTTCGTATTTTTTATTTAAAGATTATTTAATTAGATTCCTATTGCACTTCCTATAGTTCTCTCTGTCACTTTTATCATTTCATATATTTATGTTACATGCCGAAACATTAGTGTTATAAAATAACATTTTTAGTTCTCTTATTTTCTATTTCCAATTATATTTTTCTTTGATTTGTTTTAATACTTTTACAATTTTTATTATTTAGAAAAATTTAAGATTTCACTGTCATTGAAGAATTAATCTACTCTAACCGATATCTACTTACTCTTACGGAACCAGTAATTGTTCTTAACGTTAGGCAGTAAGCAAAAAATGCTTCGCAAACTCACTTTTAAATTTCTCTTCATGAAAAATAGAAAAAGTTATGCTGATAAACATTTTTGTTTTTAATTTCAGAATATTATTAAAAATGTTAACAATTTTGTTATTTCTTACGCAGTTTTAGGAAGACGAAATTTTGATGTAAATATTTTTTAGCTTTTCAATAAGTTAAATTTATCTATATTTCACAAATAAATTTTTACTGTTAACACAGTTTCATACATTTTACCTTAGCATTTATACATTTTCTACCTTTGAGGAATTTTGAAAGTCCTATTTTTTTTGAAAAACTAATTCATTATTATCTCTAAATCTTGAGCAGCTTCAAACTGTATCAATACTAAATAAGAGGCTTTGAGGATTCCTTACTTGCGGATGAGAGATTTGTGATTAAAATGAGAGACAAAGCCTAAGTTGTCGTTGTTAAGTGAAATCAATAGTACAAAGAATTTAGCTAAAGACATAGGATATCTATATTTTTAAAGTATCGTGTCTTAATTATTGAAGAATGAAAAATGCCTGAAAAAATTTAAGTGGATTACGAAATCCAGTTAAGTTACTTTGATTTCCTAATTTAAAAGTTGTAATTTTTTAAAAGTAGTATATATATTTATCAGTTTTGAGATACTCATTAATTATTGATCAGTATCATATCATTCAAAGTCTTTTTGGAAATGAAAATATAATATTAGCTAAATGAAACTCACTGATAAATCCATGAAAATAAAAATAGTTTTTCACGAATTCATTTTAATAATTATCATTTCACTAACAAAAGCAATACAAAGCTACTTATAGTAAAATAGTGTTCCAAATGATCACAAAGAACTCATTTTGCGTTAAAAAATAATGTTAAATCCATAACAGTATTTTAAAGTTTATTAAGCGATAAATTTTAAAATAATAAGGTAAACATTCACACACATTTAACATGCTCAACATTAAAATTTTTAAAGGTATTTATTATCATAAGAATCAGAATTCCCGGAAAATTTCTTTCTAAGCAAGAATACTTAAAAAAAACTTTTCTAATCTTTTTTTTTAATGGTAATACTTTAAATGTCATTAAATACCCAGAATTTTGAAAATTTTCTTTTCTGCGACAACTTTGTTGTGGATTTTATTTCCATACTCATTGAAAAATCCTATAAATAATATTTTGCACATCATTTCGATCTATAAAATCCTTCTAAAATATTTTAACAATAAATTAACTTAATATGATCTTAACTTTTTTATTCACCATTATAATAATTCATAATTAGAATATTAATAGGTGATATTATATAAATAATTATCTTTTTCCATAATTATTTCTCAAAAAGTTATAATACGTTTCTTTAGTTTTTAAGTTGGAGATACCAGTTATCACTCTGGTGATACAATATGATTGTTTACGAATTTAGACAACTTTCACTGATATTTTAGCACATGAGAGCTGAAAAGACCAGGGTCTGTCGTTTGAGTGGTATTCCAAACTTCAAAAAACATCCATGATTAAAACACAAGTTAAATCACTGAACTATTAAACTAATACTAATCTAATTAATACGAAGTAAATTCAACCTGAATATTACATAGTTTAAAATCAAAGTGTGCATTTTATTCACATTACATGCAATCTAAAAGCCTATTCTGCAAAATAAAAAATGTGGAAATAAGAATATTGATTTAATAAATGTATTAAGTAACACTAGAAGAAAAGATAAACAATTTAGATGAATTCACCTCTACAATGTCTAAATTAATTTTATTTAAAAAATATTCATTTCAAATAAAAACAAATAATGCATTTAACAGCATTCATTCGCTAGTTATTTCTTACTTTGGTTTCATTTCCAAATTTTTTTATAATTTTTTATAATTTTTTTCTATTTTTTATAAAAAAAATTATAATTTTTTTCTAAAAGGAGTTTTTATTTTAGTCTGACTGTTAAATCCTATTTCTCAAAATAATTAAAAAATTCTGCTTGTATATTTCCACACACACACACATACAGATCATTCAACAAAACAATAATATAGAATAATCTCTCTTTCTCTCTCTCTGTATATATATATATATATATATATATATATATATATATATATATATATATATATATATATATATTGATAGATAGATATAGGCATAGATTCGGATGGAGATAAATTATGTTAAATGCAAATGATTGAATTTTCTATATATAAATGAAAAGAAATTAGTGGTAGTATTATTGACAATATGTTTAATTTTGAAATAATTGTACGGAATGTTTTTCATACACAAATCAATTTTGTGTTTTCGTTTGGTGAAAAATGCTTAAGAGCACACATTTATGAGCTTGAAGAAGACGATTTAAAATTTCACGAACACAGTTTATTGTATCGCACTATTATTCCTGTTGGTCGAAATTTCCTGACAATTTGTAGACCAGGCAATTAATGAACTCATGACGAACATGTAGGACAAATATTTAATCTCAGTGGCTACCTATTATTAATATTCGAGAAAACAGCCATATCAATTGCCTGGTTTTTGTGGACTGAAAAATCATGTTTTAAACCTAAAACAGAGAAATAGTATACATTCAAAATATCAGGTTTTTGTACTTGTAGTTTTCTGTTACGTTTGCATTTCAATTTTATGAAAATTTATACATTGGCTAAAATTTGGAAAGTGACCAGTATAATTACATTATGTTGATACAACAGTTCTAAAATTTATTCAAACGTTACAAAATTCTACGTTTATAACAAGATAATGCATACTTATGTTTTCCTTATAGCTTTGTGTTTTGGGGGAGTTTTTGATGGAGAGCATTTTCAGTTTCTTTGATGTAGAACAATCTATTTTGTCCTTAACATTCTTCAGGTATCTCAAAAGAAATAAAATTTCCAATAGGTATCTTGATCTGCCAAACATTTAGTCACATTTTAGCAGATTGATTCACTCGTCATTTATACCAACCACTGCAATGAATTGTGAATTGACTATGAATTGTAGCTTCATGTTAAAGATTTTTGGACTACTATGTAGATATAAACAATTAAATCGCTATTTTCAAAATATCTAGACGCATGAGTGCTGTTATTGTTAACAGTTGTGATTGATCTGTGTACTGAACTTTTAGGTTTTATGTTGCTAAACTGTTTGGAAGTTGTAATGTTGAATGTTTGAAAATCAGCGGTTAAAAATGAAGTGGTTTATTGCTTAAAATAATTGCTTAAAAATTTTGGAAAATACATTTAATCAGATGAATATTGTAAAAATGTTATCATTGTTTTAAAACACTGACAAACAATTATTAATCTCTCTCTCTCAATAATTTTCAAAATGAAATTATACACTAAATTATATAAAGTCGAGTTAAATCTTTGTCACTAAAAGTAATTTTTACAACTATTTTAATTAGATGAAATACTATTTTATTCTTCGTTTCGTGAGAATGCTTTATTGTATTTTAAGTTTACATTGCTACTCTAATGTATCGACATAGAATTTTATCTTTATGAACAGTGTTCTGCAAACAGAAGTCGTCTTTTAAAAGTATAAAAAATGCATGGCATGATCACGAGTTAAGTAACTCGTAATCAAGCCATGCATTTGTTTTAATTTTTAGTCATTTCGAAAGTATTCCACCAAACTTTACAAATTTTAAGAAAAATGCTTATTATTTAACAAGCCATAAAGTAAGTTTTGATTTTATTAAAATAAACTGAAGCTGTACTTTCAATTCCTTGAATTTAAGAAAGAAATATAATAATTCAATGTCTATATTTGAAAATTTCAGCTATCCCAATTTCAGAATCTATTTTTAGTGTAACATAACTTTAATCATAGTATGCCAAATTTTATTTCTATAACCTAATTTTTTCCTTTAATGATGATATTATGAATTTGTTTCCAATATAAATTAGATTTTCATTAAAGATTCATATTCTTTACATAAATGTGAAAAGAAGTGTTTTAGATATCAAGTGAAGTTGTTTTAATATATATATATATATATATATATATATATATATATATATATATATATATATATATATATATATATATATATATATATATATATATAAGATACATCATTGCTTATGGAATACATATCTACATATCTGTGCAATAAATTCTCAATTTACTTATGATATTCAAATTCAGATTATTTCAAATTTAGCAAAGTAGTTTAGAAATAAATCAAGTAATAAACAATCTTGTATAAATTTTTGTACTTAAATTATAAGTTACGTTAGTATTAAAACATTTGACTTATTTTAGTGATTTCCGTTATTCTTTTATTTTAATATTATATAAAAACAGAAATGTAAGTTATACTGAACATAATTTGACACATGAAATGTAACTAAGGCTGAATATAAGTACATAAAAATAATTTTTGTACTGCCGAAGCTTATTATTTGTTACTTTTTTATATGAAGGAATGATTTATATTTGAATATAAATATCATGTTGATAAATATATTTTTCTGAATTATTTTACATTGAAAAATGACACGTTCAAAATTTGAGATAATATTAGCAAAAAATATTTTGGATAAAAAAAATTATTGTTTTATTATTATGTGAAAGACATGGAATGTTACGTTTTAAGATACATTTTTCACTTGTATCATATTCTACACATACATTTTTAAGACTTTCTTTTTTAATAAATTGAATTATAAAAAAAACACCATACAAGAGTAAATAAAAAATGCAATCTTTTGCCAAGATCTAATAAAATTGTATTGAACAGATTTTTTGTATCACAATAAAAATTTTTTATTTACCTTTGCATTGTCTAGAAAAGTATTTCATTAATTACTTGTTTGTGATGAAAAATTGCATACTTTGAATAGTGTTATTGCCGCTTTGGGTATTGTATTGAATGCCTATAAAAATAAAATATGTTTTAGAAATAAAACACCAGCAAAAATAAAAGCCTTATAGCAATATTTATTCCGCTTTCAAAATGTTTTTATTATCAACACGTGTTTTTGAAAGAAAAAGAATTATTTTTTATTGATTTAAAATAAGGCATAAATGTACACCTTCTAAAAAGTTGCATTTAAAATGAATTTTCTCAAAAAAATAAAATTTTTATCAGAATAATACGAATATTATAAAATATAAAAATACTTATATGAATAGTCGAATATTTTTAAAAAGTTTTCATTTTTGAGTTTTGTCATAACATGTTTAATATGTATTGAAAATTACTGTGTTTATTAAAAAGTAATATACTTTATAAAATTTTACGTCCAACGTTTTTGTCATATCCTAAATATCAAAATATTTTAAGTTGATTGTGGAAAAATAAATATTAAATAAAACTATTTAACACTTACTCATTAAAGGATGAATTAGAAATCAAATCGATGCATAAAATTTAATCCTCAGTCTTATTTGCTATTGCAAATATATCCCTAAAATTATGCCTATCTATTACAAACTTTGAGGAATTTATGAATTATATTCCCCCTTTCAATAAACTAGAAATTTTAAGCTTAATTAGACGTGAAAGTAAATCTATCATGTACATTAGAATTTTTTTCAATTTATTTATTTTTTAAGTAAATATATTCTGTAAAGTGATTTTGTGTGTAAATTCAATCTGCTTCCACGGAACCAATCCTTTTATAAATGGAGCTTTTGAATTAATTCCTTCTGAAGAATTAAATTTAAATGAATGTATTAATTTGATTTAAATTAATTTTGAGCTGAGAAATTTTACTGAAATAAAGAAAATTGTTTTAACTGGAACTGAAAGGTTTATATTATTAGCATGAAGATGTTTTCTAAATTATAATGCATATATATATATATATATATATATATATATATATATATATATATATATATATATATATATATATATATATATATATATATATATATATATATATATATATATATGACTATAATGAGGTGTAACAGATTTGTATTATTGTGTTGCATTAATCTAACTAATTTCGAAATCGACTACAATCTAAATAATTTATTTTATGATATTTTCATAAACTCATTTTATATGGTAAAACTATAGCAAACAAAATGCATTTGTGTTATAGAAAAGGATAGAAATGTCTGGGGAGAATCCAAAATGCATAAACATAAAAGAAATGTAAAAAATTGAGCAATTTTTAAGACATAATAGATACCTGCTTAAATAGTAATGTTCTAAATATTGTTACATTGAATTTCAATTCATTTTTTAATGTTCTATGTAAAATATAAAACATTTTTAAATTAAGCATTGTTAATGATTTGTGTGAGTGTTTTGATTTTAAATAAATTATATTACTAAAATAATTTTCAGAAAATAAAAACTTGGCATCTATTGAACTTTTTTCTTGAAAAAATATAGAATTCTAGCTTAAAATCTTCAAAAGAGAATTACATTAATAAAATGCATAATAAAACTATATTGCTATAATAAAAACGATCAAAAATGAAGTAAACATACAAAAGTATGAAGTGCTTAAATATACGAGTCCTCGTGTATTTTCCACGTGAATTCGTATGTGTTTTATGTGAATAAGTTATCTCTATTTGAAATACATAAAAGAAAATTTATGTATACGTAAAAGATAATATACGAATTTAGTTGATTGTTTTTTAATTCTTTTTACTGAATATTTTAGGATCTTTATTTTGATTTATTTTTGATTTGAATTTTTCACATAAATTATATTTTAAGAGATTTAAATTTGGGACAGATATATGAACGTATTAATTGAAGATAAATTCAGGAAATTTCACTTTATTTTTAAATGAAAAGACAAAACAATGTCTTTCAAAATGACTAAATATTTGAAAATGACTGAGATAAATAAACTGCAAGAAAATTTTCTAATAATTTTGCAGTTTTTTTTTATCTCTGTAAAAATATATAAATGATTAGTATTTATTTCTACCTCCTACAAAAAATATTACTTTGACTTAATGATCGTGACTAATTTTTGATCAACTCATCACAAGTTAAAGACCTAAGAATTTTTTTATGGTCAGAAGTGCATAGCATATTTCAAGCAAGTTACACAAAACTATAAATTTTTCTCATTCTTTATTTCTGTAAAGATTAGTTCTTTTTTTCTGAAAAAACATCTCTTATTGTGCACATTTCACAATGTAATTGGTTAGCAGTTTTCAGGTTTCTTCCCTTGTGAAACATGAACACAGCCTTTTGTCTTTAAACTACATTTCATAAGATTAAATGCTGTGAATGCCATAATATGTCTTACAATGGAATCCAAGATCATCATGATGTATGCGATATATGATCGTATAGATATTTTTCTAATAATTCTGTCTTGAAACTTCTTTTGTTGGTTTTTAGGTTATGATTGTTGTTGTCGTGTGCCAGCTAGGCTTGCAATATGGGCTACATTGCTCCACTTTTTCAACTGAACCATATTTTGGTGTGGAGTCCGACTTCTTCAGTACACACACGCCATAAGGACCCGTTTATAGGGTTCCTATGGCAAGTTCTTAAGTTCTTATATTAACTTGTAAAATTTTCTATGAAATCAAAATACTGTTCCAGAATTATAGTGAGGAATTTAATTAGAAAGATAACTTTATTCCTATATTTCTTACTGATCAACAACTGTCAGGAAACTAAAAAAAATAAATAAATAAAATAATACATTTTTTTAGTAAAAAATGATTTTTTTAAATTTAAATTATATTTTTTTTCACAAATTTTAAAATTTGATTCGAAATTTTTGGAACTAGTTCACAAATAAGTACTTTCATTCGCATTAAAAGTCAAATTTTTCATCTATGTAATATTTAACTTACAGAGTAAACTTATTAAATTCTATTGTGAACTTTATTAAAAGTATGATATGATAAATTAATTAAAACTATATCAACAAAAATTAAAAAACAATAGGGAAACAATTTCCTTAATAATGTTATCAGGATAAAAGAAAATGTGATTTTTTATGGAACTAATTAATAATCTTGAATAAACTTCCTTTTAAGAGTCAATGAAAAAACCTGATATTGATTTATTGCTTAGTAGTGATTAAATTAGCAGATTTAAATATATTTTATTTAGTAATAAGCCTTCTTTGTAAGAATTATCTTTAACCTTCACGTTTTAGTAGGTATAAAAAGCCCTGCTTTAAGAATTATGTTTTTGGACACGTGTCTTCAAATAAAACACACTGACTGAAATTAATCTCCAACAAATTCTATCTTTTTAACTTATTTTCGAAACATACACAAAATAATGTTTTTCTCATTTTACTTGTATAAGCTTTCATTCAAATACATAAATATTTCCAATTAAATTAACTTGCTAGTGCACTTTTTTATTATATTCAGCTAGAGTTAAACAAAAATTAAGAAACAATTTTTTTATAACACAATACCATTGATTATTATTTATGTATCTCTACTAATATAGTTATTTTTGTCTTCAAATGGAATAGTAATTATAAATAAGCATTAAAAAATATTTATCGATAAAATTTTAACTGACGCTGAAAATGAAATCGATAAAATGCAATGCAAATTGAAAAAGTGGCATATCAGGAGAGTATGGGATGTGCGATGTTAATTCGATATCTTTATTCTTCAAATAATTAATTGATTCACTTGCTACTTAGGAAGCTGGCGTTGATGTGATGGAAAATTTTACAGCGATTTTTGTTGCTTTTCCTGATTTTGCTGACGATTTTTGTTAAGCAAATTTCTCTATACCATTTAGCGTTAACAGTTTTTTTTATCTTTTAAGGGAATGGTTTTGATATGTCCTTGAATATGTCCAATTATTTTCTTAGAAGAGCTTCGTGAATGTACAAATTTCATAGGATTCGTTTCATCAGAAAACATCTAAACAGAAGATAGTTATTTTGTTCCCGACTCATAAGAATATATCTAAGTTTCATCACATGCTGCATACGAAGTTTTTAGTTCTCAAATTATATGTTTTAGCATTAGCTTCTTTTTATTATAAAATTTTCCCTTTTTCTCTTCTGTCAAATTGTGAATTCATCTGGAACAAATATTTTAATAGCTAATTGTTCCTGGAAATGGAATGCATTGCAGTCTGTGATATGACAAGAGATAATTCTATCTCACATTACGTGACTCTTGGAATCTCTATTGATTTTGGTCGTTTATCAAGTGATTCTTTACACACGAACACATAATCACAATGGAATTCTACAAGTAAACACTCTTTTTTGATAGCTGTTTTAATACCAAAAGTTTCATAAAGGGATAATGAATATTCTTGTCGAGTTGATCCTTTTTGTTTAAATCATAAAACTCCTCCAGTTGAAAGTTTCACAAATTTATTCCATTACTAGAAATCTACTTCCCTTTTTTAATTACTTGATTTATTGGAACAGTCACTGTAAACAAAATATGCATAAGATTTCTAAGATGCCACTGATTCCAAGATAAAAAAATAGGAATTCTACGAATATCCTGAAGAAAATTTCAGTAACATCTTCTATAGGCTATTTGTAAAAATTTGAAAAGCAGCTTGCAATTAAAATATATTAAGTTTAATCTTTTTTGTTTGAATGCATTCTTATCAGCAATTATATATCTAAAAAGAGCTTGAATTTCTGGAAACACTGAACTGGGAAAAAATTTAAACACTTAACCAAAATGTTATACAACAAAGGGAATGCTTCAAAGAAATACAAAACAGGCATTGTTTTAGAATCCTGTAACAAAATATTTATAATAAAATATTAAAGCAATTTGATAGAATTATTCTTAGATGCAAAATTCTATTATAATAAACCTAAATTTCGAAAATAAATCCTGCTGTTTGTTGCTTTTTTACTAATGTAAGCTCTTCTCTAAAATCTATCTTCATTTACAGCCTTTATATAAATTATTATATCTTTTTACTGCTATTTGAAAAAAGAAATTTTATATTCTCCTTAAGATCATTGTTTTTCATATACATTCAAACTTTAATAGCACTAAGTTGTATATAATATTGTAAGAAACTGGTGTTACAATACTTTTTAAGCGTTAAGGAATAAAATTGATTGTCTCCAATGATAAAATAATATGGATTTCCCCAACTAATGTATTTTATAATTCTTTGTAGTTCAAGGAAAAACAAATGATTGCTTTTCAGTTCACTTAAAATCAAATATTTATACTGAAAACAATAATGACCTCGAATTAGTTTCTTTCATATATGATCTGAGAGATTGATTCATCGATAAAGCTTTAACATGAAAATGCCAAACTGCTTAGTTAGAGAAATAAATAAATGTATATTATACTTTCATTGAACAAATTTTTAAGAAATAATGAAAAATTGCATTTTACTTTTGAAATCTCTCAAGTTTTCATTGTATTTTTAATAAAATAAAACTATCATATTGTGTTCGTTTCTATTCTTGATTTGTTATTTTAATCATTATGATTTTATGATTGTATTTTTCATAAGAAAGCTAGGAATAAATCCATTGCATTTCACAGTACATAATATAGTTAAAATCAAATATCTCATTATTTACAGCTTTAAACAGATAGAATCGGATATTTGTCATATGAATCAATCTGTAAATAGTAATTAAAGATACATATATGTTCGTGATATCAATTTATTATGTACTCATTTTATATTTAAAACGTTATTATTAAATTTACTTCTTTAAAAAATAATGCATGACAGAGCTCATATTTTAAAATAAATTTAAAATTACTTTTTAGATTTAATGAGACTCAAAATTATCAAAATATATTATTTTCCATCTAGATCACTGTAAAACATTGTTTAGAAGCACAAATCAAGCGTTATATATATATATATATATATATATATATATATATATATATATATATATATATATATATATATATATATATATATATATATATTAAAAAATTAGAAAATTTTTGCATTATGCTTTGCATACAAAATATCCTTTTCTCGACATTATTCTTTGTTCAACGCATTACGCGAATTATGCATTTTCTACATTTTAATGCTTTATATAATCTTACGTTATCTTTCATCATTATGGATAGTCTTAATGTGGAAATCAGCTAGTTTTTGACCATTATGTTCTACATGAATACGATAAAGAAACTGAATTTTCAATCTTTGCTTAGTAAATATGGTGCTATTGTGTGTCAGTGTATAGATCTTATGTATATGATGAATACATGATTCGTAAATATATTTTTAAAAATCAAATTTAAGTTGCATGGTTCTTTCACTGTTTTAAAAATAAACTTCGTGCTTGATATGTCGTAAAAACGTTTTTGTCACAATTTAAATATATAATATCGAATTTCCTACAAAAATTAATATTAAAGCTAAATAAGTTCCAATTGTGAAGATCATTTAAATAAAATCTTTTTACTTTCAATGAAAAAAGTTATTTTTCCAAACTTTGGAGATGGGTTTAAAAGTATATTTTATTTGTTTAACCTTTGTTAGTTTGTAAATACTTAACTGAGAAGAGAAACTTAAGAGGATATATGAAACCATATAATAAATTAAGGCTTTGAAACTTATCTAACAATTTGATGAATTGAGTTATTTCGATGTTATTATACCTCTTGTAATTATAATTGTAGTCGTGTTTTATCATAATGTTTCAAAATAATTAAACAATGCAAAATACCATACAGAATGACAGCTAAATCATTAGCAATATTCATGTAGCAGTACAAAGTTTTGGAATTATCTATTCATCAATTTGATATATTTTAACAAGACTATACAATATTTTTGGCGACATAAAAGTATCTACACTGATGATAATGAAGCAATGAATATTTTACAAATTGAATGTAAAACTTGTACGATTACTGGCTTTTTAATTTCTGAGTACACAACTCTCTTCGTCTTGAGGCAGTTTAGTGATTTTTCTCAGACACTTTGCTTCATTTTACTTTCAGAAATTTCTGTCGAATATTTTGCTCAAAAAACAAATATATATTTTTTCTAATTCTATTATTTGAATTTGTTGTTAGCATTCAGCATAAAAATATGCCATGATAGTGATTTCCATATGGTGCCTGCTTTATTCTTTTGAAAGATTTCAGAAAAAACAATACAGTTTTTATAACATTACGTTGTGGTTTAAGGCAGAGACACAAATGTATTTTAAGAATAATAGATTTTAATCCCAACAATTTTTAGTTATACGTTAATATTGCTTGCTTTTTTACAAGGATAAAAAGGGAGTAGATTACATATATAAACACAAAGATATCCTACATAAACGATTCAGGAATCTTTATTAGTAATATGAAGCAGATATCATATTATACACTTCTTGTTTCAATAATAATATAAAATATTTAGTTTAATTTCATTATCTTTCTATTCATTATTGACAAGATGTTATTTGCTGACAATAATTTGTTACTTTTAACAACATCCTTCTGTTCAAAAAACTTTTGGTCTTCTTATGACAATTCAAAGAGCAGCTTTTTTTTAAATAATAAACTAACTGCTGGGATATTTGTAAAAACCGCATTATTTCAGTTTAATTATTTTTTCCATGATAATCATTCTCCTTTAATGCTGTTTTAAAGTAACATCTATTTATAAATTAATATTGATTTTAAATTTCATAAATTTATATTAGATAATATGTGAGAATTATATTAGATAACATGTTTAGTTTAATTGATGATGTGAATATGTAAATTCAAACAAGAAGCATGTTTTTTAATTAAATTTTTTTATTATTTTATTTATTATATATTATTTTATTATTTTTTATTAATAATTTATAGTAATTTTTTATTATCACAAATAAATGCTCCTATTAATATGTAAATTAAAATTTAATTATTTTATAAATTCTTTTTTATTTTGAATTTCATGAATAATTAAAATATTTACTCAAAATGAAAATTTTTATCATTTCGTATATTTATATTTATTTAAATAGATATTATATTTTCGAAATAATTCTATAATTTTACTGGTTATTTTTACGCTATTTGGTTGGCCTTCCATTCTGTTTATCTGATATAATCCATAGGTTTGAACTATTCTTAAATTTAGATACATTTAGCAACGTTTGTATAATACAAACAAAGACAAAACAAAATACCAACATCAACTATAAAAATATTTCATAATCAAAACTTTTATATATAAATCTATTTATAGAAGTCTAAAAACAACGAATTTAAAGATATTTGTTTGCAGGCAGTCTAACTATGTAAAATTATTATAGGAAAAATAATTTTACAACACGCTGATTTCGCATAAGCGCAATGAGATTTCACAATTCTTTTTACACTAAAATCTTCCTACTAAAGCTTCTATAGTTTCTACAAAATGTTTTTCCAATATTCTAAGTGTAAGACTGCATTGCTCTGAATATAGTAAAAATATTTTTGTTAGAACTTAATAAAATAAAATATAAATGCATCATTAAATTATATATATATATATATATATATATATATATATATATATATATATATATATATATATATATATATATATATATATATATATATATGTATGTATATATGTATATGTATGTATATATGTATATATATATATATATATATATATATATATATATATATATATATATATGTATATATATATATATATATATATATATATATATATATATATATATATGTATATATGTATATATATATATATATATATATATATATATATATATATATATATATATATATATATATATATATATATATATATATATATATATATATATATATATATATATATATATATATATATGTATATATATATATATATATATATATATATATATATATATATATATATATATATATATATATATATATATATATATATATATATATATATATATATATATATATATATATGTATATATATATATATATATATATATATATATATATATATATATGTATATATATATATATATATATATATATATATATATATATATATATATATATATATATATATATATATATATATATATATATATATATATATATATATATATATATATATATATATATGTATATATATATATATATATATATATATATATATATATATATATATATATATATATATTATGTATATATGTATATATATATATATATATATATATATATATATATATATATATATATATATATGTATATATATATATATGTATATATATATGTATATATATATATATATATATGTATATTATATATGTAATTAATAAAAAATATACTTTAGAAACTAAAAATCAATTTAAAATTCGACAATTTGGTTAATATTTTATACCCTGAGATCTATACTATCATCAATTTTATTTTTGAATGTAACTGATTTCGTGTGAGCAACAAAATTTTTTCAACTCTTGAGTATTTGTAAGTCTATTCCACAAATTTACTCGCACAACTCAAAATTTGTATAATGCTAGTTATCTCTAATTCATTTGTTTCTCGATATATACATTAAGAAAAAAGGAAATGTATGTTTCATTCTCTCAAACAAATTTATGTGCTAATAAATTTAAAATTTTAAATAAATTGTCGCAAGTAAAAATAAAAATGATCTTTTTAAGAAAGTTTATATGAAAAAATAAACTAAGCTATAAGAAATACTTTCTATTCAATTTTTGACATATTTTATGAAGACGTATCATTTTTGGCTAGAAGTAAATATTTTAGCAGTACTATGTATTTAAATTATATAAATATATTGATAATAAATTATATTTTCCGTGGAAATTATTAAAATTTACCAGTCATTAAAAGACACTAAAATGTAAGCATATTTATATTTTAGAAAAACACATGCATTTAGTGAGTGATTTTAATAAAAACCGCAATTAACACAGTTTGGGAAAACTCTTAAATATATAACTTTGATATGAAATATTAATCAAATTGATAACTTAATCAATTTTGGAAATGGTTTAACTTAAGTGTTTTGAATAATAACTATATTTATTCGTAAATAATATAATTTAATTAATATTTATGAAATTGTAGGAGTATTTATAAAGTTATAGTGAAAAATATATTTTAATCAAAATGTTTTTCTCGTAATTCAGTGGAAAATATTTTGAATCAATATATAGCAGCATTTCAAAATACCTAGTCTAAAATAGCGATTCAATGAATTTACTTTTATTAGTAATTTAACTAAATTTGGTGGCTTACTGGTAGTGCTTCGAGCTCCCGAGTTACAGGATTGTAATATTCGCTATCTTTGAAATTAAATTAAATTAATTTATAATAATATTCATTTAGCAGAAGTATAAATATTTTTATCAGAAAAGCTGATATAAGAAAAAGTACAAGTAAGAAATGTAATTCACCACATCATTTTAGAATAACAATTAAAACCGATTCAACTACATATTGATGAAAAAATGAATTTAGTAAATTCATGAATTTAAGAATTTAATGAATTTAATTTATTAAATTAGAAATTTAATTTTAATGAAATTTCCAATAGCATTGAGAAATGTTTTGGATGTTATAAAGAATTTGAAATCTTTCAAAGATACGTAACAAGAAAATTTTCTCTACAAATCTCTCTTAATTTACAAATGCCAGACACATGTTACTTTGCATTCAGGAAAACGAGAAAATTTAAAATATTCACATGATGGGTTTTTAAAATTCTAAAAGTTTAAATAAAGCTCTTGGAATTTTAGAACAGCTTCTGGTTTTATTGATAATACTTTTGAAATAACTTTAGCTTGTTTCAAACAGTAAATTCAATAAAAAGTAAATAAGAAATGCAAATAACCTTACATCTTTATTTTTAACCTTCTGAAAGTTTGTTTAGAGATTCCACTCATGAGACTTAAGTTAAATCTCCAATCTGCACTTATTATTTTGATTCTGGAGAACCTTCTATTATTACATTTATTAGTGAAATCAAATGAAGAATTAATTTAAATCAAAATAATTCGCTTTTTTTGTGGCTCTTGTAAATTAAGTATATTTTATGAAAATATTTATAATGCAAAATTAACTAAAGTTTTGAAATTAATTACAGTTCCAAAAACTAATTATAATATGAACATAAACATTTAAATGTATTTTTTTCAATTCATTTATTTTAAATGCATTCTTGACAAACGTTGATTTCATTTTGTTATTCTACTGTCATTTTTATTAGTAAGAAAGCTTTGACTTGGGGCAACAGTTTAAGATGAATTTCAAATCACTGGAAATATACAGGCTTCTGGTAGAAACTAAAAATATTAAGAGTAGACTGGAAAACAACTTTTTGATGGATTTTACATTATTTATTTCTATACCTCATTGAAATTCTTTTTTGAGAATGTAAAGCTACATTTTACTTTCTATATCTTCAAGAACTAAACTTCATTTCAAACCTTTTCAAATGAAGATAGAAATTCCATCATTAATATCATTATAAAACTTAATAATAAAGATTTGTTTTGATTGTAATCTCCTTTACTATCTAAAAATCGTATAAGTAGGCAAGATCTTCAAAACGTTATAAATTTCAAACACAGCTTTTCACTATAAAGTGTATCATAATATTTATGTGTATCATGTCAGCTTCAATCATTTATAGAAAAAGACATTATACCAAATGCATTTCTATGTGATGCATAATAAACAATGTATACATAGTTTTCATTGGTATGTTTTATATAAAATATCCATAACATAATAAGTATTGATATGCACGATCTAAGTTCGTAAATGTTTCTAAAAACTTATACATTACTGGATTTCAATTTTGAATTGCAATGAAATTATAAATACTCATGAAAATTATACGATGAATTTAACTTACTCAATGAAAGAAATGTAAATTTTAAATTTTGTGATTCTAAATAACATTATAAGGAAAATAATAAAGTAATTCCTAATAGAGAATTTCGTTTTAAAATACCTGATTTTAAGTTATATAATGTTAAATATATGTATTTAAAACATAGTTTTTGAAAAATAGTGTTTTGATGCTTCCACCGAGTCAAATTTTAAGATTAAATACTTCAATCGATAAAATACGGCCTATCTCCTTTTTTTTTATTGCGAAATTTTATTCCTTTTGCATTATAAGTAATATAATATTATCATAAACATAAAATTAATGATGTGAAAAATGATTAGAGGATTCCGTCGAAATATATACTAAAATTTAGAATAATCTCAGAGCTACTTGCTCAGTTATAATATAATATTTACCATTTTGTATAAAATGAAAATTAACGATTTTTACGAAATTATTTGAGACTTTTATAATTTTAAATTTATTAAATTCATAATTATTTCTAAAATATATTTATAAAAACTAGTTAATTGTAAAATAGATTTAATATTCTAAAGCCTGTATCACTCATAACAATTTCTATATATTTTTAAATAAAGTTGTTATATTCGTTGTTTTATTATTCTAATAAAAACATTCACCAATAAATGTAAAATGAAATTTCTTTGCCGGTCGTTGGTGTATTTTAATTTCTTAAACTCAATCACAAAAATTGTTTTTTAATCGTTTATTTCTTTTCTTAGAAAAAATATATAATTAACAAAAGTCTATATAAAAAACAGTAAATAAGGAACAAAACAACTTATATCTAATTTATGACTGCTTAGTTGATATGCAATTTCATATGCTTTAAAATACTGTATTCAGTTTATTGAATATGGTATTTTAAAGTATTAATATCACAAACCTAAAGCATAAGATATTATAAACTTACAATAATATGCAGTTTAGGGTCTCATCCAAATAAGGAAAGAGAAAAAATATATTGCTTTAAAATACAATATTTTTCTGAAATTGAAAAGTGTGATCGTTTCAAGATAGTTTAGAAACAACAAACTAATAAATATATAGGAGTCGTGTCACAAAATTGTTAGTAAAAAACTAAAATCCGAGAACCATATTACTGGATAATTTTCTTAATTATTTTCATTTATTCAAATCAAAAATCATAATAACTATAATCGTAAATATTCTTTCAAAATCTACTTTTTGTTTTCGTTGCATTAAGACTGGGATTGAATATCATACTTCAAGGGACAAATTTGTATAATGTTTAAATGGGACTAAATATGAAAACTATTAAATTGAGGAACTATTAACAACTTAATTTTACGGTTGTGATTAAAGATTTCATTTTAATTTGGAATTTCAAGTTAGCTTAAGGAGATCTATAACGTTTCAACCTTATTTCCTTTGATTATAATAAAATTTCTTCTCTTCCTACATTTTAGATTAAAATCTTTTAGTTTTTTCTAAGTTTATAAATATAAGAAAGAAAAAAATAAGATTGGTGGTTCTTTTTTATTTTTATATTCCTAAGCTCCTATAATAACAACTTAATATATTTTGCACATTAACTATCTTCCCTTCCTTATTTTATTGTTGTGAGCAATAGTTTAGAAAGAATGTTTCCGCTTTTCAAATTTGATCAATATTTATTATATGTTTCTTAACATCATATACTCATAATCTCAAATTTTTAATGGTTACTTCTTACTTCGGATACAATTATAATTTTACGAACAAAATAAAACACCTTAAATTTTGATATTTCACATTTATTATATAATTATAAAATGAAATCTTTAAATTTTTTTTGAAACTGACAAAATTTGAACCGTCTTTAGTATAAATGTTGATTTGTATAAAAAAGCTCATATTATATAGTTTAAGTACAAAAAAACTGAAAATATTTTGTGGTTTTTCTACTTAAATACTAAAAAATTTCTGCATCTTTCATGATTTTGTTTTGTCACTATAAAAAATGAAAAATAAATTAAAAATGGATATGAGTCATTCAATTTCTACAAGAACACATTGAAATGTATCAAGTAATTCTAAGATGGAACTGAAGAATCTTATATCGAAGAATTTTCTTCTCTAAGACTTAATTGCTTAGAAATTAAATCATTGCAAATTCATTGTTAACCATACCTAATTCGAAGATAATTCATTTAATTAACTGGGTAAGTTATTTTGTAAGCTTGTTATCCAGTACAATTTCTTCTTTTTATGCAGCAACAAATTGAATAATTTAATTGCCGAAATCATGTTAAGTCTCTAATTTATCTCTCGTGATTTACATTACTATTGAATTAAACATAATTTTTTAAGTTTTGGGTGTTGTTAGAATTACTAATTGAACAATTATATAGTATGGTATTATACAGTATAGTGTTTTATTTATAAAAATTAAATATTTTTATAAATGTCGAAATAAATATTTTTGAATAAATGTCGAGATAAATTTTTATAAAGCTGTTTAAATGTTTTGTTTAAAAATACAGAATACTAAAAATGGGTATACATACACAAGAAGTCACAAAATTTATAATCTAATTCAGTAAATTTCTGCAAAGAATTGCGTTATAATTTTGTTATCTTTCAGGATTGCTTAAAAATTTTTATCTAAAGTTTTATGACTTATGATAAACAAATCCTGATTTAAATCTATTAAATATTTATTTTCAACAATCTATCAAAGAGTAATCAATTTAGCATATATCAGATTTCAGTTAAGACCTTAAAGTTTTGCCCTTTAAAGCAATTTTTGTGTTATGAAAACATCAAACATAAAAACAATTATCTCTTTCACTCATTTTTCCTTAAATTAGCATTAGATTGTAATTTGAAAATCGATATTTATCATGGGAATCATATATTTTAGCAGATTTTTAAATATATGTCCTATGAATTAAAATATTAAATTGAGTGCGAAATAAGTTTTATTAAATACGATTCTTTATTAGAAATATTACAACAATATCAATAAAATTACCATCTGTTACGAACTTGAACAAGACTCAAATTATCGATAAGAAGAAAAAATTATCTAAAAAAACTACGTATGCGTGGAGACATTTGTATTTATCTTTTACACTTTTTTTTATTCAAAATACACTTGAATTTAAATAGATAAAATTGTTTTATTTACCGATTACTGCAAATATTGTATAAGGTAAAAAAAATACCCTTTAAATATCTGAAATATTTTTAATGAAATACATTGTTGAAAAATTATTAAACTATTCACTAAGCAAAATGTAAATATTAAAAAAATAATTAAATTCACAGGTATAAAACTTAAATTTTGAATATAAATTCACTAAAATACTTAAAATTGTTTAATCGGTATCAGATACAATGTATTTAAATTTATTTTTATGTGAGACTTTTTTCTATGTATTTTTATATGATTATTTAATGATATAGCTTTAAATTCGTATATTTTTGTAAGATTTTTATGCGGTAAATTAATTAAAGCAGCTTTAATATTATAAAACCGTTGTACCACATTCTATTCGTATCAAGCAGAAATACTTCGAACTATATAGGGGTATTAAGTCGTCAGTGACATAACTTTGTACACGTACGTAAGTACATTTGTATTTAATTATATTTAAAATATTTTGATTCAAAACTATTTTTTATATTTCAAAGCAGAGTATGAACACTAAATTTGTACATTTTAGTGAAATATTATTCTATTTACTCTTAATCAATATTTGTACTATTATTCTATTCTATTGCTACCATTTTCTTCTTGAATAACAGTGAACCCAAAAGATCAATAACTATGTTTGTTTGCAATATAACAAATTTCAATACAAGAACTTAAAGCTCAGATGGTTTGTTTGATTTAAAATTTAAATTCAATGGAAAATATTTAGATTTTAATATTACTAATAAAATGTTTTAAAATTAATATTTAAAAATTTGATTTTATTTAAATTTTATTTTAATTGAAATTATTTGTAAAATTTGGAATATAAAAAATATTTTTTATTTATCAAATGAATTATTTCAAGAATAATAATAGTGAACCAACATTTCGCATAAAACAAATTTATTGAATAAGAAGTACATTCAAATGAAAATTGTTGCCGGTGCATTTTCCTTGCCTGAACAAAAAGTATTTTTTAACCGTAATGTCTATTAAACATGATAAATTTTAATTGATATTATAAAAGAACTTAATTGATGTCGTAAATATTGAATAATCTTTCTAAAATATCATAAATTATTTATTCTTCAAAATGAAATGCATAAATATTGACTTGTATTTGAATAGCTAGAACTAACTATTTTATCCTACATTTGACTTTTATAAAATGCTTTAAATATTTCAGTCTTTATTGGATATACATGAGTAATATCATATCTGTTTATACATTCCATGAAATCTGTGTGAATCTGAAATGTGTTTGTGCTCTATGAAGTCATATAATCTACGAATTATCCCGTGTATTCTATGAAATCTGAACATGTTTTAATTGTTGTTTCTATTCTGTAAAATATGTGTGTGTTCACTTTTCAGTGTCAGCTTCACTTTTTTAGTGCAAAGAAGAAATCGTATAGCACCATTTATTAAGTATTTGTATAGTAAATATTATATTATAGCATTTGTAAAACTAATTGGCTAAATGCAATAATATATTACATTTACCCAAATGTGCAATTTTGATTTACTTTGTTGTAAATAACATTCAGAAGCAATATATTTGAATCTTCTCTTTAAATATTTAAGATGCAAAGCAAATATTGTTACCTGCTTTTACATTAATGACACAGATTTATGGTGTTTCTATTCAATTCGTATCAAAAATGACCATACAAACTGCTGAATAAAATATTTTATTACAAACAGCTGTACAGATATTAAGCTAAAATTTAAAATTTAAATATTTGCAAAAATATGTAATGAAAAATCATGAGTTTCTTCAGATAAATATCTATCGAGTAAAATTTATCGTCAGAATTTTAAAATAATTAACATTTCGTGTAAAATTGGCAATTTGATTCTTATTAAACAATTCAAAAGCTATTTTAAGGACTAATAAAATTCATTAGAAATATAAACTGAACATTCTACGAGTCACGTTTTCTGTTTTATTTCCTACACATACATAATAAAGGTGCTAAAAAGCATGACCAAAGTTTAAAATGTTTCTTCAAGATTGTGTTTTTTTAGAAATTTATTCTACTGAAATTAATTATATACATGTATTTGTGTGTAAATATAAAATTCAATTAAAAAAGAATTATTGAACTATATAAGTGCACGAAATAGCCATTTTGTAATTCTTACCTAGTTCAAAACATTAACATGTTTGAGTTTGATAATAATATAAAAAGAAACCAAATTTTTTAAAGTATTGTTCTGAAACCACTCTAATTTTCCGTGAAGATAGCTTTATATATTTTAACTAAAACAATTTAAAATGGTTTCAAGTGTGAAATAATTTTATGAATAAGGCATTTTTCTATGAATGGATCTCTGTAAGACTTATTATAAATATTGTGCTCCTAGTATATTTTAATAAAATATCTAAATATAGTGTTATATATATATATATACATACATATTTATTATTAATCTTTGAAATTGTCTTCCCCACTTCAGTATACATTATCTTTCATAATTTCTTTTGCACTATTCGTTATCTTAACTGCTTAGTTCTCTTATCATTTTTAGAAAAAACTAATATCATACATTCTATGTAAGCAGCTCATCATTTTATGCAATTTAAATAGAAAAATAAAAATAATTTTTTCACATAAGTTTGCTCAAAGTATTACGTTTTATCTTTATGAAACATTATATAAATATTTTACTACTTACATTTAAGATTTTAAAAGAAATAAATACAGGACGAAAAGTATAAGAAAAATTGCCATTTATCTCTTCTTTCTTCCATAAATCTAATATAAATGGATCTTCCTTTAAGGGGAAATAAATGATCATGATTCAGATAACTTCAAAAATGTCACATAACTTTATAAGTTATAAAAAAAGATTCATATATTTTTACATGTTTATCGATAAATTTTTACTTAAAAATGTTTGCTTATTTAGCTATATACGTTAGAAAAATCATGTAGTGCAAGAAATATGAAGCTATAATAAAAGTATATGGGAAGCATGTCATAGTAGAAAATCTCTCATAGCATATATTTTCCTAGAAAAAATATTCACTATAAGTAATTTTACTAAGAGAAATACGATAAATAAAATGATCAATTTCGAATTGATCCCAATGGTTGCTTGGTATTTTTTAAAATTTCGTAACTCATTTAAATAGTTACACAAATTTTCTCTACAAAAAAAAATCTTTTACATATGATAAATATTTATAAATGTGATTTTCACGAACATATCTATTTAATACATATTATTGAGGTATTTATTAAAAAATTAATTGTTATTTAAGAAATAGCTAATTACATCCTAAATTTTTGATATAAGACGTATTAGTAGACAGAATACAATGTGCTGTAATAGTGCTGTAATATCAGTTTAAGTGCTGTAATAAACATATCAATATTTCTTATATATATATATATATATATATATATATATATATATATATATATATATATATATATATATATATATATATATATTTATATATATATATATATATATATATATATATATATATATATATATATATATATATATATATATATATATATATATATATATATATATATACATTAAATGTATCAAATATATCAATATACGTATATTTATTTTTGCATTTTCAGAAGCATAGCATGTAACAACAGAGTTAATTACTTACTGCACGTTTTTACTCTTTTATAAAATTAAATCCTAATACGTCTAAATATGTCATTCATGCAACCTTTTTGGGACTATATTCCTTACTTACTTATCTAAGTGCTTTCGTTTCATGGTATTGTTTACTGAGAACCGAAGCCACTAAATCAAGTTGCCTGGTAATTTTAAACTACTATAAAGAGAAAAGATTGATTCAGAAGATAAACATCTACTCTTCAAGTTAACGAACGTGGATACTTGGAGTTACAAAATATAACCTAACAAAGTGTAACAGGTACAGAAGTACTCAATTTACTATTGAGTATATCTGTATCTGTTAAACATTGTTTTATATATATATATATATATATATATATATATATATATATATATATATATATATATATATATATATATATATATATATATATATATATATATATATATATATATATATATATATATATATATATATAAGTATATATATATATATAAGTATATATATATGTATAAGTATATATATTATATATATATATATATATATATATATATATATATATATATATATATATATATATATATATATATATATATATATATATATTATTAAAATTTTATAATTTTATATTTACTAAAAGCGAAATAGGGATTTTTTATTAAAGTCTGATAAAATTTTGGACAAACAGCCAATTGTTCAAGAAGAAATCCTTGTTAGAAAATATTTTTATATTTATACCTATCTCTTGAAAGAAACGGAGGGTTACATGAATTCTATTAAATAAAACTTACCGTTTGTGCACACATTTATTGGTAATTAAAAGTATTATATTATATCCTAAAAATATCATGTGAATATAACATTTTTATTCCTTGATTTCAAAAATATTTCAATTATTTAATACAATTCTCTAATACAAGAGAAGTTTTTTTTTAAAAATATCATGTTTGAAAGTAACTGTACAATATATGCATAAAAAGAAGAAATAATTGATATCTAGTTTTGGTATCATTTTTGCCTGTCAAATTTTTAAATGTATAAAATATTTCTTTTCTTAAAATTAGAGAATTTTATTTTAACTGAGATACTATATTTATTTAAAAAATATTATATATTCTCAAATGTAATATCTTTTACCCTTTACACCATTTGTTGTAATTAGTTGTTGAAGTGTATTTCGTTTCTTATTTTAAATTTCTAGAAAAATCTATACTCGTTGGAAAAATGGGCTTCATATTTTTCCGCGGCTTACATACTCTTTTGCTACCAACTCAACTTGAATCGAATAAGAGGCTTTAAGGATTTTAAATTTGCGGATGCGAGCTTTGCTTTAAAATGAGAAACAAAGTCCCAGCTGTCATTTCTAACTAAAATCGATAGCAAATGTTTTATTAAAAGTTTGTCTGCTTGCTGTATGATTTGAAGAATTTCTTGAAATGCATTTAGAAGAAAATAGTTTATTTTAAAAGTTTTGATTTAAATAATATATATGAAATAACATTTTATATACTTTTACAAGTTTTCTTATATTAATAACTTTTTATAATGACCATCATATTTGGTTTTTATTACGTCTTCTTCTCTCAATTACATTATTTAAAATTTTAATTTGTAATATCAGAATAGTTTTTTGAAATGCTTACAATAAAACAATTTTATGCTAAAAATGTTTAAAGCTAAAACATATATGTTCGAAAAGAATGTTTATTTAAAATTAATGCAAATTAGTGACTAAAAAAAGGATAAATTCATTCAAGTGAAAGAGATAATTTTATTCCATGTAAACAATTACCATGAGCATGTAAAAAACAAAATGCTTACTACAAATATTTACGTAAACTATTAAGAATTAATTAACGAAAACATTATAGTTAATTTCTTTAAGATTAAAAAAATTTAATGAAGGTCTATAATGAAATGTATGCTTAAAGAAATCATCACAAAATTACTTTGCTTGTATTGCTTTTCGTGTATAATTTAATTATTTAATTACTTTAAATGAAAGTACTTCAATCATTCGTATAGGTTAAATTTAAAATAGAGCTACTCGCGCACGCGCGTACGCAAAAAATTGTTCCTCATTATTTTTTTCCTAAAAGAGCAATTTTTCCAGCAATCTTTTCAGAAATTATCACTTTGTCCTATTGGCTTAGTAAATTGTTCAATCAAAAAACATGAATTATAAGAAATGAGGATGAAAAAGCTTCTCATAAAGCTAAAACCTAATGGTTTTACTTCTTCTATTTGTTGTGTTGTCTTTTTATCAGTTTATTTGATTGAGAGTGAGATTAGATCTCGTTCTTGTCAATGTCAAATTTAATGGAAAGTATCATCCTTTTTGGCAGTATTATTTACATTATTTTTCTCTAATATGAATCATAATCATAGGTATAACTAGCCTTATCTATTGCCAATAGGGCCTATAATTCCTTTGTATTGAAGCAAAGAGATTCCAATTTGTATGTATATCTTGTCTTTGAAATATTTTTAATACTCTGTCAAGGAGACATTATCTTGTGCTTTATCTTGTGGTTATCTTGTGGCATAGTTGGGGACTTTTTGTGGAAGTATCTTTAAATTTCTGCTGCCTACAAATGTTTTAATATCTGCAGCAGTTATAGTTTGATGCTTAACATTTATGCAGTGAATATGGCGGTTACTTTTATTTGTAGTGATTGCTATCCTGTATCTACTTCCATTTATCTTTAGAAGATGTTACTTTCCTAAATATTGCTATTAACAATCATGCATAATCAATACTTCCCTGATTTACTAATGAATAAAAATGTCCCTTCTTGCAACCTTACGATGCCCTCATTCATAAACTTTCAAATGTTGTTACTACTGCCTTCATCTTCTTAAAACTATTATTGGCCTATAGCTCCTCAGCGTGTCCAATCAATGACGGTTATTTTACGCATTTAAAAGGTACGAGATTTGCGATATATATTAAATGTGAGTATGAAATTTAAATGAGCATATATACTTATCAAAATCTGTTTATACAATATAGTTCATCTTGATGTTGTGATTTCCTTTCTTTCTAGTGAATAGTAATCATACATAACGCAATAAATTCTTTTATACTACCAATTATTAAATTTTATCTTAATAAAATAAAGAAAACTATGAAAATGTCATTAAAATTAAGTTACTGAAATTCTTTAATCGTGTATATATTAAATTAAAAAATCTATGAGTGATGTTGAAGAATAAAAAACTTGAAATCAAAAAACATTTAAATAAAATATAAAGTAACTATTTTACAATGATATATATTCTTTCGATAAGATATCTTTTACTTTTTTCTCGTGAAGTGGTACACAAGAATAAACATAAGCAAAACGTATGAGAAAGACAATCACGACAGAGTTTCCAATGAAAATGTAATTAAAAAAATCAAATAGTATGTTACTATTGTAATTTGGCACTCACTCTCAAAGATAAAATGAAATTATTAAAATTTTATGAATTAAATATCACTTAACACATTTTGGATGTGTTTACAGTGTTGCCTTTTTTAATATGTGTGTAGCTTTGGAGCATATTTTACACTTCTGTTAAGTATCTCCAAGGTTATGCTGTGATTTTCTGATATTTGCCATGCGTTTATATTAATTTCTCATAATATATCTTAAGAAAATACTTGTTCATTCCTTAAAAACAGGTGGCAAGAATGATAGGGTTTCCTTATGAGAAATATTGCGGTGCAATTATCCACACCTTAGAACAACGTTGTGTTTTTAAGAGAACAGCAATATTTACTTTCGCTTTGCCTAACAAAATTCAAATGAATATTAGTGACTCATTTTCTTACTGATTCGATTTCATCTGCAATATCCTCATCTAAGAATATTTCATATTCCAATAATAGCACTTATTGGAATCGAATATGATGCAGTCATCTGCTGTAATTGTTGAAAAACCGAAGATTGGTGTTGCACTTCTATTTTTGAATACATGTTTATCAAATTAAATTTTGGAATTTTTCTGGTTTCCTTCCTTACAAAATAAAGGTTTAAAATTTTCCGGCTTTCCTCAAAGGATAAGTGAGTATGGCTCATATACGTGGTAAAATGCATTCGTGGTGAATGCTCAAATGCCTTAACTGTCATCGTCTTTTAAGGAGCAAAGTATACGCTATCAAAAAATATGCAACTAAATGAACTGCGCTTACCATTCTCCAAATTAACTTCGGAAGATAGAGAATTAATCATATTTTGGATATAACACTCTTTGTAAAATTTGTATATTGTAGTCTGACAGACAGGTAAAACTCGTGAGCCATCTTTTGATAAATGATTCTATAAAAGCATTCAAGTATATAGTTCAAATAATCAATCGAAAAAAGAACTAGTTTAATATTTTTTTGTAAAAAATGATTATTAGCTAGGAGTTCAATATGATACTTTATTACTTTTATAATATTACCTGTTCTTTGGCTGTTTTTCCCTTATTAAAACTTAAAAGAAAACTTTAAATACATCCAGATTTTGAGTCACTGAAAATTACTAAAATTTATGAAATTAGAATGAATTGACAAATTTGAAACATGAGCCAGCAACAATATTTTTAATCTTCCATGTCAAACAATCAAAGAATTAGAATATTATTGATTAAGGTCCAAGAGAAATATCATACATACTAGGTCAGAAATGCACATCTTTAACCTGCTTTCTAAAATTAAGTTTTTTTTTTAAATGGACACCAACAATTCTATTTCAAAGTACCTACAGTAAACTATTTTGCAGAATTGGCAGTACAATACAATTATGAAAAATACGTACATTTCTTTTTAACATCAGCATAGCCTCGTGGAAGGACAATGCTGTTCTTAATTACTATATTTCAGGATCGTTACTAGTCACTGTTAAATAAAGAAGGAAGCATTTGGTTTTGCTGAATTTTACATGCACATCAGAGTGTCTTGGAATATTTCTGTACCTACTCACTTGAGACATGGGAATCTACACCTCATAACAACCTTCATTTGCAAGGATTCTCATTACATGGTATTAAGGAGTATCTGTTTGTAAGCATTCAGTGTCTGCAGGAAAAATACCTTAAGTTTGATCTTAATTACTGAGACATCATAAGTAATAAAATAAGATTTCGTTTTCTTTGTCCACATCTGAATGCATAGGTACTTTGGAGATCAAATGGTGTTTTCTTTGTGACTTATGAACATTGCAAAAGTCTATGAAAATAACATCTGGGGACGAATCCACCTTGAATGTTCAGAAAGCTTAACAACAGTTTCTTACTTTTGGACTATCTAGCATTCATTATTTTTATGTATGTATCGTATTACATAAAGGGATTAAATGCATTAAGGTAGAAAATGGAATATAATTAATAAATAGGATTGATTTCAATTTCTTTATAGTTTGAGCTCGGAACATATTTGTTAGATTTTTTTACACCTAATTTTATGCAGTTTTGATTCTTTGTGATACAGCATGTTTATTTTGTGCTACTTAAACACATAAAATAAAACTAAATGCTTAGATCATATTCCTTATCCTTACTGTTTACCTTTGCAATATAAAGCAAAAGTATATATATAATTCTAAAATTTATATAATTGAAAAGACATGAGAGAGATTTGTATTAGTAAATCCATATGCTGTAGAAAATATGTTTATGTAGCATGGAAACCAAATGCCAAATGCATTTATTTATTTTAATAAAAATATCTTTTGAATCGATGTCTCTTTCTTATCTGATGTGTAGACCATAAGAAGAGAAAAAGCTTTCTCTTTCAGTTTTTCTATATTTATAAAACTTTTTTTATAAATTTATAATCCTTTTATGATTTTGTAAAAATAGTCATACTTAATTTCCTTTACATGTGCCAACCAGTATTTCAGTCAAAGTTTTAAAAAAAATTTATCTTACTGATATATTTTTCAACATGTCTTAAAAATTAAGAAGTATTTTCAATCTATATAAAAATAATATCAAGCTATTTAGCCATATAGGAGATAATATTAATTTATATACTAAAAGATTATATATTGATCGAAATAGTAATTGAAAAACTCAAGATTTTCTGTAAGACCATTTGGAATGTAAGATATTATTGGAAATCCTTAATCGCACTCATCTCAGAAAATACATCCACTGAAAGTAATACCTTTAATTTGGAATTTTGGGTGTCAAAATATAAATATGAATATCTATATATTTATAGCATAAGTTAATTAATAATTGCAAATGGTGTAAACAATAAAACATTTTAAATAGTGTAAAAAGTATCATATATCATATATGTGTGTGATACTTTTACACTATTTAAAATGTTTTATAGTTTATATATATATGTGTGTGTGTGTGTGTAATTTATTTTATATTTAATTATGATTAGATAGGAACTTGACTCTTTATTTATAAACACATTTTACTTAAAACATTTTAACTAAGACTTACATTTTAAAGCATAAATTGTTTATTTTAAATTTGTCAAATACAATTACGGAAAAAAATTTGCTTGTAAAATAAAAAAAGATTTCGGTTACAATTTGATCATTAGCAATTTGAATCTGTTATATATATATATATATATATATATATATATATATATATATATATATATATATATATATATATATATATATATATATATATATATACACTATTGGCCATTAAAATTGCTACACCAAGAAGGAATGCAAATAACAGAACGGTATTTATTGGACACATACATTATAGTGGAAAGAACAAGCGATTAAATTTACAGGAAATTAGGATGTCAGTACCCAGAGCTTCAGTAACTTGAGAAATCAGTACCCAGAGCAGCCACGTCTGGCTGCAATAACAGCATTTATCCGCCTAGGCATGGAGTCAAACAGAGATTGTATGCCATGTACGGGGATCTCAGTCCATGCAGCTTCAACTCTATGCCACAGTTCATCGACAGTAGTGGATAGTGAGTGATGGCGTGCCAATCGCTCGGCAACCATTGACCACACGTTCTCAATTGGTGACAGATCAGGAAAACGTGCTCGTCCAGGATAACAGTCGAACCTGTTCTGTATCAAGGAAGTTCAGAACAGCAATGGCAACATGCGGTCGTGCATTATCCTGTTGAAACAAAGCATTAGGGAGGCTTCGAAGCTAGGGCAGAGCCACGGGCCTCAACACATCGGAAATGTAACGGAAGAATTTATAGAAAAAGAAAAATTTACAGAAAAAATCACTAGCTAAGTACATTATTAGGAAATTAATATTCCCAAATGTTAGATTTTGACCCGCATCTTTGCCTTTTTCCTCACACTATTTGCATTTATTATACCCTGTATATCAATTGTGCAGAATGGATTACAAACCATAACTTATTTTGTTTCATAAATTGAAAGTTGATATAAAAAGAGAGTCGAAAGTTTCTTCTTTTAGACTAAGTTGTGTTACTTCCGTCCTCTTTTTTTCCCATGAATACAAACTAAAAAATCTGGTTTACTACAAAGATAATATTTACTTGTCTCAAAACTTTTATTATTAACAGAAGCATCTAAAATGTACGTTTATTACTGAACGGAATATATTCCTAACTAACTCGGCAACCTAAATTATATTTAAAAGGAAAAACAATCTTTTGTTATTTATTGAGGCAACTAACCAAGAGCAAAGTACTAAATCAATCTAACAAACAAAAAATATTATTTATAAAAAGAAACTTCTTATCATTCTAAACTTCTTTTTTAAGCTGTCAAACCTTGCCCATAAGTGTCTGCTTAACAAAAAAACTTTTTTTTCGCTCTAACATTTTTTTATTAATTTGTCAATTAAACAAGTAACCCATTGAAGAACGCAGCAATTAATTATTCTGTAATTTATTTTATTCAGTAAATAAAAAGCAATTTACCTAAATCATATACTGCTGGACATTTTAGAATTTTTCGCCTCTAGCAAAAGTAATATTCTTGATTAGAAAGCTTTTCTCAAAATAGACGTATGAATTGTTTATCTGCGTCATCAAAGAATTCGTTTATCATTTAAATGAGTCGGTCAAAAGGAATCAATTAAAAGGATGACTACTTTGTAAAAAGAAATTAAATCATTGTGCTTTTGATAGTCTGTTGTACAAACCAAAGTGTGCATCATCATGTTGTTGTCGATGTCTTGTGCCAGCTAGATAGGTATAATATGAGGTGCGTGTTGCTCCACTTTTTCAAAGGAACCGTAATTTGGTGCAGAGTCCGAATTCCTCAGTATACACATGCCATAGGTACCTGTTTGCATGGTACGCAATAAATCACAACCCATTCATAGGAAAGGACAAATACAGAAGAGAGAGACAGAGAAAAAATACATACATGCCGGAATCGGGATTCGAACCTAGGGCCTCCCTATCCGTAGGTAGGCACGAGGAAAACTAGACAGAGTGGGCAGCATGCATTACTATAAAATGATAATTTTGACTCAGCATTAATTTCCTAAGCAGATTCTGAAAAATGGTGTAGTTAGAACTTTAATAAATTTAAACTTAATTTATTCACTTTTACCCAGAATTATTTGAGAAACACTGTGTATTTAAAAGCGACATTTATTGACTATATATAAGTTGAATTATCCGATGTGGTTTGATTACTTATTTAATCGAATATTTTGTAAGAAAAGAAAAAGAAACAAATACATCCATGATTTAAAAATTCATAAACTTTTTTGGATATTTAAAAATCTAAGCAAGTTGTACAAATTACAATTTTTTAAGATTTACTTTAATATTTATTAAATAGAAATCCCTAGAATTAATAATTTAAAGTAAGATAATTTTTTTTTAAATTATAATATTGCAACAATATCTACCCATATGTTTAAAGAAGGCTTTAACTAAATTAAAATTGAGACCCCGCAGTGCTTTGATTTCATTTATATCTATCCTAAATATTATTGATTTTATAAATATTATTTTAGATTTTTTTAAATGTGTTCTCTCTTTCTCATCCAATTTCTGAAGCCAATAAAAATTTACATCACTGATGATTCAAATTAAGTTGCAGAAATATAAAATTTGATACTAATGCTGGAACTGCTAACTCTGCTTAATTGGACTTACATTTTATGCAGACTGCCATCAATAAAATTAAAAATCAATCTGAAATGATATTAGGAAAATGCTCACTCAAATTATTTCCAATTTATTTCTTCTTGTTCTTTATACTTTTAGCAATAAAAGTGTTTGAAAATATAAAAAATAAATAAATGGTTTCAAAAATACCACTCTTAATTTCAGCAGCCGTAAAAATCCAGCTATTGGACGTTTACTTTATCAAAGTTTTTCTTATCACGAACTCAAAGATACTAAATAACCTAATTATTTTAATTTTAATTTAATTTATGAACTGATAAGCGTCCAATAGTATCAAGTTATAAATTTAGACTTTCCAAGTCAAAGTGGAAATAATAACTTAAAAAGAAATAATAACTCATAATACTGGGAATAATTTTATATAACTCACAATATAAGATATTATATATAACTCATAAAAAAGAAACTCCAAGCCACAGAAAGAAAAATTTTACTTTGAGTCTCATTTCAAGTTTTGAATAAAAACTCTGGTGTCATTTTGCATTCCGAAAACGAGAGGATGAATAAAAGTTGCACGAGATCAATTTTAAATGCGGTGAATGTTTCTGCAAGTCGTTTGAAATTTTAGTTCCACTTCCAGTTCTATTGTTAATGCTTCTAAAATAGCTTCTGAATTTCTTTGCACCGAAAGTTACAAGTGCCATAACAGAAATGTGAACCACATTCTCTTCGCCTTTTAAATCTACCACTTTTATGAAAAACTTTTGAAGAAGAAATTTAAAAGCTTATGCAAGTGACAGCATTTTTTCAACTTGTCTGACACCAGAATTCTTTTCAATATTCTTACAAATAATTTATTCTTGTCTCTCACTATTGCACTATTTTGAATTTTTCAGAAGTTCAGTCTAAAAACCAATATTTCAAATATACTGCTAAAATGAAAAATATGCATTTAGTTAGCTTAAGCTGAAAATAATTGATTTTTAATTTTCTGTTACACATTTACTAATATACTGATTTGACATCAACAGTTTTCTTTTGTTATATATGTATGTGTGTGCATTGCTACGTAAGATAATGGTTTTTATTCTATTCGAACCTCTCACACTATCATAAAAAGAAAACTAATTGATGTCAGTCTGATAAAAGAGAAAATTTAATGTTTTTGTCATGATATTATAAATATACTTTATATAATTACAGTGCATTTTGTTTAATTTCGATTAAAAAACACTTGTAAATGCCTCAAGTAAACTTAGATGAAGTCATTTTTTATTTGTCTTTTATTTTATATAAACATAGGCTTCAGATATAAACACTTCACAATCATTATTTTTCTGTGGTACATTTGTATTGTTTGGAAGTACAACAAGGCAAACTATTCTTGTTTTTTCTATTATTCAAATATATTTCATAAAAAAATTTGGTTTCAAGTGATCATGTTTTTCGATAATAAACACCCGCTGTATTTCGTTATGTAATTTCTTTACATCAATTTACTCTTTATTCTGTCCTATATGATTAAAATGAAGGCAACGTATGTTTCCCTTGTTTCACATTTTTTTTAAATTTCTAATCACATTCTTTTTAAATTTTTTCAAATAACAATCCATAACAAAGTCTATACAAGCAAAGAGTCTATACTAGGTTTTAGTATTTAGACATTTGAGTAACTTGAATGATTCATCTAAACAATAATATTTTCATCATGGATACAAAACTTTTTAATTAACTAAATACACTGGAGAATTTCAACGTCATGAAAAAATTTATTTTATATTTTTCTTTTTAAGAAATCAGAATGTAAGAAAATACTATACCTTTTAATTTGAGTCTATACCTAAGCAAAACTTACAATTGCATAGTTTTCTGCTGGTTTTACTTTTGCGAACAATGCAAGTAGCCACAAACCGAGATAATTCCAAAGATATAACCTTAAAAAACAAAATAGATAAGGACATAAATAGATAAAATATTCAAGACAAATAATTTACTTTTTTATTGAAAAATTTATGACTTGAATCAACTAATTTCATCTAATGTTTGTTTCAGGATTCACAGGCAGAATTTTTAATAGGCTTTGTTATATGAAATCTATAAATTTTGTAAATAATCTGTTACAATGCATGTTTTGAACATATTTAATAATATACAGTTAATTGGGAACGATAAATATAAAGAATTTAATTTTTATCATTTTATATACACTTTTCATGTTAATTTCTTCCTATTTTTAAAATACATAGAGATAATAATTGAACAAGAAATTCTATCTATGTTGTCTACTAAGGCTATATATTTAAACTAACTCATACATTTAATCAAACGCTTATAGAAGAAACATTAATCTCTCATTATTTAACAATAGCTGGAATTATTAAATGTTATTATAATTAATAACTCACATTAAGCAAATATCCTTAAAATAAGCTACTGTTTATTGTTTTTAAGCTATTTAATAGTATACGTAGTAAAGGGTCATTACTTTATTAATTTACATTTCTTAAAATTTTTCCTAACTAGTTGTCACTGATATCCAAATCTACACAACGTTGCTAAGCGGTTCCAAGTTTCTTAAAATACATCCTTAAGAGAAACTAGAGCTATTATTTTAACTATTAATCCTATCATGGCAGGAGTGATTAACATTTCATCATTACAGCTATGAGAATTTTAAGACCCTATTATAACATTTCAGAGAACTTCTCCAGGTACTTAAATGTCGGGAAATATTCAGGATTCTGTAGCTAATGGAAGAGATTTTCTCTGATGACAGAATATTTGCTCAAATTTTGAATAGTGAAAATTATTTTAAGCACTTCTCGTTAAAGATGACTATATTATTATTATAACAACAAAAATTTGCTCATTTGAATGTTTTTGGTATGTAAATTTCAGTAACAATTACTACGGTTTAAATTTGAAAATTATATTAGAAGTTTTAAAATATTTGTTTTTCTAATGTATATTAGAATGTGTGCATTTTTGCTTAGAAAATCATTATAATTTTTTTTTAAATTGTCATGTGAATTTATCTAATTTATGAAAATTTGTATATTTATACATAATTATGTTTCAATTTTTTAAACAGAAGACTTAAATTGATTTATTAAAATTTCATTCGTTACTAAACTTTGCATTGCAAAATTAACGTTATTATAAATGTCAGGTTCTGTTTAAATAGAAATATTTTATCGAATTCTATTGCGAATTTATAAATTTTTGCTTAAATTCACTTTATTCTAACTATTTTCCTTTATTTTAACTTAAGTACTTTATTTTAAATATTTTCAGAATGGTATTTTTAAATTAACAATGAGCGGAATTTATTAGTAAATATATGTATTATATATTTATCATATTGACTTCTGATAACCTGCATAACAACGCTAAATTAACCAATTCTGAAACTTCATCAATCAAAAGAAGGGAATTAATTACACTTTGGAGAGTTCCCCCTGATCACACCCGTGGCACTTCGGCATGCGACCTCGTTGGTGCCACAAGCTCAATATATCGAGAAAACAGCAAATGGTTTTCTCACGCTTTCTGAGCGGCCATATCAAATCATTTACCTTTCACCAAGGCGAGAGGATCTTTTCAGAGTGTCATTCGTGTGGGGCTGTTCAAGACTCCCCCGATCATATTCTTATTTGTCTAAATTTTACAGTGTTTTAGATTTTAAGGGATCCCATTTTATTTTTGGACCTCCTGGTTTTATGGAGATAGTGTAGCTTAGGTATATCATCTGGGATTATAGAAACAACAACATGTATCATATATGTATTATTTTCTTAAATTAGATGTTTGTGTTCTGTAAATGATAAATATGTTATAAAATAATTAAAAACTAATTTTTAAATAACAATATATTTTTCTCACATTCATTATAATAGATTATATGCAATAACTTTTTGCGTTTCCATTTTTTAATTTAAGTTTACATTTTTATGTTTCATTGAATGCTTACATTTGAGATAGTTTAAACATTCATTTGAGAAATGTTTTCTCAAGAACTAATTTAAAATGGGCTTCATTATTTCGATTGTATTACCAGTTTTTCTTTTATACTCCAGAAAATTTAGTTTTTTGTAAAGATTTTAGTTAGAAATAAATTTTCGATAATTATAGTAATAAACAATTCATATTATTAATTATATTTGAAAAACCCTAGTAATGAAAATATACAATTTTTAGCATCAGGTCTTTTCAAAATGTGTTTTCTTATATTATTAAAGTTTTATTAGTTTATTAAAGTTACAAAAACAATTTTTATAAATTAATTTCTTTTACCACGTGTGCTATCTTCCATTTAAGGGGTAGTAATATAAATAAAATATAGAAATACATCTATATTAATCTTAATTCCTTATCAGTTACCAATTCATTTTCTTAATATAAAAACACAATTTTATTTTCAGAAAATATTGTCGATTGTAATTACTTAATTAATAGGTTATGACAGTAAACTGATAATTTAAGATAAATTAAAAAAAGTCATGAATAGTTAATATATCCTTAATTAATATTTATTCATTTATTATAAAATAAGCATTGTTTTATTCATTTTAAAATTATGAACATTTTAAAATTTTGAATTATGAAGTGATTAACTTAATATCGAATTGTTTTTTTCCTTATTCCTTACTTAAAATAAAAAATTGTTTTGAATTCGTATTGAAACAGGTTTTTATTATACTACGGGCATACAAAAAGTAAATTACACTGGAACAATGTATGTCAGAAAACACTTTACTTAGAAGTGTGATATAATACAATATGACACACATGCAACAAATCTGCTGATTCTTTTCAGTCTCCCAATGGCTGCAGACATTTGTCAGAACATGGCACTAATCGCTCTATGGCCTAACGATAGAAAATCACTCCTTTGTCCTTGAAACAACTTAGTACAGCTGTCTGAACCTGGTTATCGCGTTTGAAAATTGCTTCCATCTAAATATTCTTAGAGCTTGCCGAACACATGACAGTCGCAAAGCGATCGGTACTTTACAGTGGATGCTTCCAGACCTCTCATCCAAAATACGAAGCAAATCCTGCACTGTGTGTGCCTTGCACACGTTCCACCTGTTCACCACTGCTGGCGTTCCTTGCCTTCCCGCATTGGTTAAATCTGTATTACCCTCTTACTATGCAGCAACGGTTCAAACAATCCGAATGAAATCGCTACAATTGGATATCATGGAACTCAATTATCGTCTGCGCTAGCTAGCTTCGTTCTTCTTTCTCAATGATGCCATCTCTGGTGGAACTTATTTTCTGAACCCCCTTTATACGTATTTTACTTATCAATAAATTTAGTGATACAGTTAACATTTTTAAAGTAAGCAATATTTGTTAAAAATTATAAGTATACCGTGAACAAGATTATTTAATATTTTAGTTGTGAATCTAGAAGTGTTGTTGAGACTTTTTTAATTAGAAGTTTTTTTTTTAATTTAACCGATTTTCAAATGTAAAAAATATTTTTTTATTTATGTTAAACATATCAATGTTTGGTCTTGATATTTACAATTTGAAACTAACGCATTAGAATTTAATACTTAGTGTTCATTTTTTTATCAACACTAGTATTGTAAAGCCTAATTTTAAAGTATTTATTATTAAAAAAGTGTTACAGTCAATCTTATATGAAGGCTAAAAACTGAGATATTTATTATTCATTGAAGATAAAATACAAACAATCCTATCTTAGGACGTTTTAATAAAAAAATAGAAGTACTATCTCCTTTTAATTCATTTTACTAGTTCACACATATTTTTTAATTATGTTTTGAATTAATTATTTTAGATTCTGATAACTTTATATTTTAATATTTTTTATTAAACCATTGTAGTATTTATTTTTGGTTTTACAAACTATGTTTGTAAGACAATTTTATCGAATTTTTATTTCTTTTTACCAAAATGGCTAAATATTTTTAATATTAAAGCAAATATTTGTAAATATTTACGAGATAAAATGTCTCATTCAAAATCAATCATAAAATAAACCGAACATTTTCCATAGAGTTAAAAGTCTCAAGTCTTTTTTGACTTTTTTGCAATTAATTTAGGAATATTACGTGTTTGTGTGAAAAAAAAATCAGCATTTTTGTTAATTCTCTCTTAATGAATCGAAATTTTCCGTACTGTTTCATTTGGTAGAAAGTAGCCGGAATAGAAATTGCTCTAGGAAGATAATAATCTTTCAGTTCATTAACTGTGCAAATATTTTGAATACACTATTTCTGATGCATGGAAATAAAATTTATGGTAATTCTATCAAAACTTAATATGCTAATATTATGAACTATATTTAATAAACAGTTTTTATTTTGTAAATACAGAAAATGAAAGTAAATTGATAACTATGATTGGTAGCAAAGACATTTATCCTATATTTTTAAATGTTTTCTCAGTAATTCTACCCAGAAAATATTCTGTTTTGAGCATTTTTATTCTCTTGCTTAGTAATAACTGTTATGATCTGAAAATTTTCTACCGTAATAAAATGATTATCTCATATTTGATATTACATTATGTATATAAATTTCCTAATGCAAGATTTACATGAAATAATATTAATTTTTTAAGGCAATAATGCAATTTATATTCTTCCCAATACACACACAATACAGGCAGTATATTCTTGGCAAATGATAATATGAATTTATTTATAATTTGGATTGAGTAAGCAGAAAAATATTTCTTTTTGTATGTACATTGAGTCATCTTTATATTCTATAATTATCCAGGAAATTGAACCAGAACGTTTAATTAGAACATAGGAATTTAATTTTTTTGTAATAATTTTATTATAAATTTAAAACTTTAATACCCTTATAGATAAGTTAAAAATATTGCATTGTTAATGTAATGTCTCCCTGTGCTCAAATTATTAAGCAAAAATATTTCTAAAAGGAATTTAGATGCAAATACAGCATAATTTTAAGTTTCAAAAATTTAACAATTTTATCAAAGTATAATTATAATCGTAGTAAAAATTATAATCATGTATAATAGTATAACTATCTTAAAATAACAATACATAATATAATAACAATTACAAATAAACAACTTTTTTGTTACATAAAAAATGATAGATTTTTTTAGTTTATTTTAATCTTTAACTTATTTTTCATTGTTATTTCGCATGTATTCAATCCTTCTAAAAATCAGTGAGTGCTTAGCTCATTGTCAGATAACTATCTTCATTTTAAAGCAGCAAGTTCTGATCTCTATGGGAAAACAAAGAAACAGAGCTTGTAGTGTTTTTTCTTTCATAATATCAACAAAAGCGGAATTTAATATCTTCACTTTTTATGTTTTTAAATACTTGTAAATTCACAAAAAAATTACTCTTGTTTATATATTTAAGTGAATATTTAGTCGTTTGTAATGTTATGAACAACTTTATATTTTTATATAAATAAGATTAAACATATTTTTGATCTTGTCTGTAATTTTTGGCCACTTAAGGGCTTATCAATTTGGGAGTCATTAAACTAAAACAAAAATATAATATGTATATTTAAATATTATTTTTTACAATTTGATGTTTCTGCAATTGACTATAATTATTAGCATTCAAATTTCCGTAATTTGTAATATCAAGTTATTATTTTAACTTGTTTTATTATTCACCTTATGTAAGAAAAGGTATTAAATGACTTCAAATTTGTCAAGCTAGTTGTCGTATTAAACTAATTCTAATACATGTAATCAGTTTAATTTTTAATATGAAAAATAAATTTTCATTTTTATTATATTTTGAATAAAAGCGATGCGCTTTTTTAAATATCTTATTAAAAATAACAATAAGTTTATATAAATTTTTAAACTTACAATATTATGGGATAATTGGAATAATAAAATTGCCACTGAAATTTAAAAATAAGCAACTCAAATAGAAAGTTTCCAAAAAATTTTTTAGCTTCATACTTACAATCAATTCATTTTTGTTATTTAAATTTTAAAGTTGAACTTTTTAAAATATATAATTCGTATATCAGTTGATTTCTTTGCAAGCAAATATCATTCTTCGATAACATTCTTGAAATTTTTCTTATTTTTATTATAAATTAATATCTTAGATTAAAATAACAATTAATTCTTAAAGATTAATTTCCAAGATTTTAATAACCATCTATAAAAATGTCCTGTTATTAAATACTACTTGGTAATAATATTAAATAATATTTTAAAATAATGATTTTTTATCGTTTTTTGAAACATTAAACAAAAAAAAGTTTGAGAAACTGATTTCTCAATCCACTCACAAGCTTCATATTTATTGGCATTTTTAAAAGGCTTCTTTAAAGAAGCCTTATTTTTATTTCTTGTTTCTGTACTTTCCATCAATAGTGCCACAGTAATTCTATTATTTGTAACATCACAGGGACTTTTAAATTAATGGGCTTATGTCAAATAGATTGCGCATACATTTTTCATATTTTCCAAGCATTTTCTCTTTTACACAGCTAAAAACATTTTATTATTCCCTTTAAATGAAAACATGCTATCACCATTTAGTACATTCTTGCCATAAACATTTTCAATCAATTTAACGTGTTGCACAAATAGAAATTGATTTCCGATCCCCTTTTTCATTGACTTTTTAAATTTACAAAGTTTTATCGAACAGAGCTCCTTTCACATAAGTATTTGAATTATGGATAGGTTGTAGCTGAATTCGAAACTATAATTATATCTTCTCCTTGATTTAATGAAACATTTTAAAATATATACATTGAAATTAGTTAAAAGCAAATGTTGCTTAGTTTTTAACATTATTAAATAAGAATATTTTCAATGTATACATATGATAATATTGAGTATTTGGAGAAAATAAATTGTTTAAAATACATTAAAAAGAGTTTTCGATATATGAACATAAAGCTGAATAAATACTAATAAAAATACGAAATCAATGCTTTTAGGACTTGTGTAACATAAAAAACCATTTTCTGTAGCATACTTTAATAAGAATGTCTTCAGTTATATTAATCAACTTTCCTGTTAAATGTTTATAAATGTGGTATATAACGTGTTAGTTAGTGTTAAATCTTTTAGAGGAATTCCTAGGAATATATAGCATTCAATGTAATTCCTTTTTCAATCATTACAAATGATATTACATTTTTTATAATGTGGAAAATCCTAAAAACTCATAAATTATCTCTTTAAATTAATAAAATTTATCAAATTTCAAATTTTTAACCAAAGCAGATATTTTATCACTTAGAAGTGCTATTATTTTAACATTATGTATTTAAATTTTAAAATGGGGGATGACATATATTTTTTCATATTTTTGTAGTTTTCAACACATCAAATTAAAATATTCTTTTGTAAATATAGTATAGCTAAATTTCTGTGATTGTGTTTACCAAAGATGCAAAAAAGGCATAAAAACATCCATCAGCTTTTGAAACTTTCTTTCTTTTACATAATTTCAGCCAGAAGAATTATTACTTGTAATATTTTTGTTGTCTTCAGTTGTATATATATATATTTTAAATATTTCTTATATTTCTTTACATTAAATAATATTCCATAAGCTGAGATAGTAAGTAACTATATGTTAATTTTAAATTTTTTAATCATTAAATTTTAATTAATGCATTCATAAACATTTGCATTTTAAATTAAGAAACTTGTTAAGAATCTACAGTGCATAATATAAAGCGTCTTAAGAATATTTATCACACGAAGAAATTAAACTCTGTCTTCATTATAAACACTTGACGCATTTCCTCTGAATACAAGGAAAGCTTTGATAAGCTCTGAATAATGAAGCAATTTCATGGTGACTGAAATTCAAAGATCAATTCATTTCTGCCATTACTCGCCGTGATTTAGGGAGGAGTGTCATTCAATGAATTGCATCATGGAATTTAGAATGAATAACTCCTATCTAGAATAGGATATGTAATCACAATAACTAAGAATCTGTGTTTGATTGGCTCTTTAGAATTTTATTTATTCACATGTATGGCAAAACTATTGCCAAAAATGTCTTCCATAATAATATTTAATTTTTTAACATGTTATCCTGATTATAGATTATCAAACGATAATTATAATTTTCTTCCATTTAATTATGTTTTAAATATAGATATTTATGTTTGAATCTTAAAAAATAATTATCTTATGAAACTGAATATAGAAATGCAATGGACGAACAATTATTTTTCTAAATGGATGTGCTGCAAATAGAAAATAATTTGTTGATAACTTTTTAACTTATTTTTAATTTAATTGCACATGTTGTAACTTTGCACACACATTCATACATCCTACACTGGTGGAAATGCAATTAAAGACTCTCAAAAATTCACTTATTTTTCATTTAAAAGTACATGATTTTTTTTAAATTACCTTTATTTGAATCACATTTTTAGTTTTCAAATATTCAGTGTAAACAAATTGCAAGAAAAACTTAATTTAGTGAGAATTTAGATCATTTAATCAAAAAATCAGAAATTTCGAGTGGAAATGCAACTAGACCCTTGCTGTTTTTCGAACAAGTTTATTAATTAATAATGAGTGACACCTCCATTGCTTACAGTTACTTTATGCATTCTATTTGACATCGATTTCACAAGATTTTGAAGGTAATTTAATGAAAAATTTGACCATGCATCACGAATTTTGTCTATTAAGTACATTACTGACTCAAAGTGGCCGTTTTAATAAACTTTTTGTGTTATCAATCCCCAGATGTTTTCAATAGGGTTCAGATTGGAACTTCTAGCTGTTCAGTCCATAACCTTGATGTTTCGCTCTATGAAAGAGGCTTTTGTTGCTTTAGAGTTGTGAATGTTTGCATAGTCTTGTTGAAATATCCTGGAATCTTTATCCATATCTTCGACATAATTTAACAAAACGTTATCTAGGAGTTCAATATAATTTCTTAGGAATTCATTTTAGGTGTGATCCAACAGATGTGGGGGTTGTTCCATAGCTCGAGAAAGCTTCCCACACCATCAATGGGCCTCCACCAAAATTGCGGCTAGCTAAAATCTCTTTTTTGAATCCTATGCGATGCTAATAATACTTGTTTCGATCTAGTCCATCCAAATTAAACATTTTCTCATCACTGAACACCACATTCTTCCATTGAGTCCCAATTCGTATGTTTTTTTGCAAATTCCAAACGAGCCTTCTTATGCTGAATATTTAAGAGAGGTTAGTGATGTTTTTTTGCTCATTTAACAACTCCAGATTGACTGATTATTTGTCTGATTCTTCGAGTTGTAACAAACCTTGCGCCATAAAACCCAACCAACCAACCAACCAACCAACGAGTTGTAACAGATAGACATAGATCTCTTCTAATTTTAGTGAAATTTACATTAGGTCTTATTGCCTCGTGAATTATCTACAAATACCTTGACGCCTCTTATCATCCTACGGATCACCTAGATTTGAAAAATCGCACACAACAGTTGGAGAGCGATTGATATTCGTTGCAATTGACCTGTTTGAATTGCCCCCTTCTTTTAAAATTCGAAATTTTTATCGCTCTTTCTTTGAAAGCCCTAATGTTACGTCACATTCTATAACTGCCTTTGAATAATAAGTGTTTGAGCCAAGATGTTTCGAAATATTTAGTATCTAACACACCATCTTGGATCTGTGGTTATTCCAGAGTGTCAGCCTGCGAAGCAGGCTTTTACTCTTTCATCTGAAATAGTTCCGAATGGAGAAACTTGACATTATTAACGGAGAAGCGCTGAAATGTACAGCGGAGTAAGGAATGCAATGGAATCCTAATATCCAATCAGCATGAAGCTGTCCTAGTGGTCGGAGCTTGAACAAATTTCAGTAGAAATTCTAAGAAAAAATACTTGCAAGTGTTGAAGTTGAAAATATACAAAATATAGGAGAAATACAAGATGAAAATGTAGAATATGTACACTATATACAAAATAGCTGTAAACACTTATAAAAATTCATTTTCACTTAGAAAAAATTGAGTAGCAATAGGTCTATATTTGCTAAGTTCAGGAATATATTTATAATTAAAAATCTCATTGAAATTTGCAGTATTGCAGAGTTTAGCTTTTTCATAGAAATTCTTATTTAATTTACGAATTTGCACTAAAATGTCTTCAATTTTGAGGTCTTTTTCAATATTTTTGTTTCTGCACATAGTAGGGAACACCTGCTATAATTCTTAAAATTTTATTTTGAAAATTTCGAAGTTTTCTTTCTTTCATTTTTGCCAATGTTATTCCAAACAGGGGAAGCGTAAGTGACAATGGGGCGAATCATAGATAATGTATAATAGTCTTTTCAGTTTTCTATTAAGTTTTGATTTCTTGCCAATAAGATTTTTTAAGCAGCCGAAAGCAGCATATGCTTTTTTGGTGACATTATTAATGTGTTTGGTCCAAGTGAATCTAGATGTGAGAGTGAGGCCAAGGTACTTAGCTTCTTTAACCTGAGGAATAGTTTTATCAAACAATATTAATTTATTTGTAATTTTATGTTTCATTTTAACTCTTTTCTTTCTTAAGAATATTATAGTTTGAGATTTATCTGCATTTATGACAACACGCCAGTCTTGACACCATTTTTCGATTTTGAATAGTTCGTTTTGTATTTTCTTGAGAGCATGATTAGGATTTGCTGATTCTGCTAGGATAGCAGTGTCGTCTGCGTAGAATGCGATGTTTATTGTGTTATTAGTAGAAATTGGGAAGTCATAATTAAAAAATAGATATAGAATAGGTCCAAGAATACTGCCTTGGGGAACGCCTGCATTAATGTTAAGAGTCAGTGAGGTGACATCATTTTGCTTGACTTGGAAATAGCGATTTTTAATATAATTGTGAATTAGATGAATGATATCTGAGTTTAAATTAAGTTTGATAAGTTTGAAGATGAGACCATCATGCCAAACTCTATCGAAGGCTTTAGATACGTCTAACATAGTCATGGCTGTATAGAGTTTTTTATGCATATTATTTCCAATTATTTCGGTTATTCTGACGAGTTGTTTAACAGTGGAGAGGTCTTTTCTAAATCCGTACTGTTGAGTAGGAAGTAATTTAATGTATTCAATCATTCTATTAAGAATTATTTTTTCATATATTTTTCCTAAAGTAGGAAGTAAACTAATAGGTCGATAGTTCTCAGGTTTTCTGGGGTCTTTACCAGGTTTAGGGAAGAGGATTATTGTTGCAGTTTTCCAAATAGATGGGAAGATTGAAAATTTAAGGCAGATGTTGTAAATGTTGACTAATTTCTTGATATAGTCCAATGGAAGTTTTTTAATCATGTTATTGGTGATGTTATCAGCACCTGGCGCTTTTTTAATTTTGATTTTCTTGATAATTTGAGTTATTTCACAGAGGTTCGTAGGTTCGATACTGGTGTATAAGGGAGTATTGCTTATAAAATGAGTTACAGTTTGTTCTATGGTAAAGGTGAAGCTAGTATTAATATTTTGATTTGGTTGGAATTGTTTGTAAAGAGAATTTGCAAAAATATTCAGCTTTTCATTGATAGAGTACACAGGTCCATTTGGTCCAATAATGTGAGAGTTTAAATGATTTTTATTTTTAAGTTGTTTCGCAAAAATCCAGACAGAATTATTTTCAGTACTTAGATTAGTGATTTTATTATTCCAGTTTTCTTGCCTATGTTCAGCACATAATTTTTTGATTAATTTATTTAATTTATTATTTAAGGTTTTATAATAAGGATTCCAAGTTTTTTGGTATTTCTTTCTAGTGCGGTTTCTTTCTTTGATGAGGTTTCTGATGTTTGTAGGAAGTTTTAGGTAGTTATCTTCATATTTAATGTTAATTGTAGAAGTATTTTTCGCTTCTATAATATCTTGATTGAATTTGTTAATATTATCTGTAATGTAGTTTTCCAAGAGTTGTTTATTTATGATGCAGGGTTCACTGATATGTAAGGTATCTTGCAGTTGAGCTTGTTCTTTATTAGCTTTATCTTGTAAGATGTTATAGAAAAGTTGCCAGTTTGTGCGGGATATGAGTTTATTAATGTTATTATTTTTGTTCAGTCCAATGCAGCCAATAACTGGTAAGTGATCCGATGAAAGTTCAATGATGGTGTTAGCAGAGATTGGAATGTTGCTATTTGTTATGAAAATGTCTAATATATCTCCGTGAGTTAGATGAGGGCTGTAGTGGGTGGGTTCTATTGGAGCAATAATTTTGAGATTATTATTTTGAATGATAGTCCTGAGAATTTTACCATTTTCGTTAGTAGATCTGCATCCCCAAAGTTCATTTTTGCAGTTTAGGTCACCTCCAATGATAGTAGGAAATTTATTGTCCATAATAGCAAGAATGTCATTAGCTGTAGGTACACTTTGTGGTCTGTTATAGAGACTTGTAAATTTAAGATTTAAGTTATTTGGAAGATTAATAATGGCAGAAGTTTCTTCGAATCCATTTCCTGTAGTAGAACTGAAGTGGGCGGAGTTATATGAGTTTTTTATTATTACTGCAGTTCCTCCTCCTTTGTGGTGGAGTCTGTCCGTTCTGTAAATTTTGTAGTTGGGAATTTTGAAATTATTTTGAGGAGTCAGATGTGTTTCAGTAAGAAGAATGATATCGATATTATGTTTATCAATAAATTCTGCAAATTCTGAGATTTTATTAGCGATTCCATTTGCATTCCAAGTAGCGATTTGAATTGGAGAAACGTTACGATTCAAATTATTCATCGTTGATTTGGAAGGTTTCCTGTTTCTTGGCAATGGCCTCGTTTAGTTGTTTAACTTGCGCAGTGAGTTCGAAAATTCCTGAGCCTTTGACGTAATTAATCAGAGTTTGGAGATCCGCTATCACTGAGTTTGCTTCATTTATAATATTTTTTGTTTTATTTATGGTTTCGTTATTATTTACTAAAGCATTAGCGTATGATAAGTTAGGATTTGTGCTTGGCACTATTTTGCTTTTTATTTGTTCAAATGAATTTTTACTTTTATTTTTGGGAAATTTGCTACATCCTCTGTAGCTTGCAGGGTGATTATCTCCGCAATTTGCACATTTTGCAGGAGTAGTAGTAGGTTTTGTGCATTGGGAGTGATGATGTTCTCCTGCGCATTTAACGCATTTGAAATTATGATGACAGGAAGTTTGTGCATGGTGAAAACCCTGACATCTGAAACATTGCGTAGTACCTTTGCGGCCTCTGTAATTTTCAACTTTAATAACCAAATTAAATAGATGAGTTATATTGAATATTTCTTTAGATTTGTCGCTTTTAGGTAAAGTCACTATATATAATGGTAGGTTTATTTTATTGCCGTCGACTTTTTTACTCATTTGAGTAGTGTTGAGGACCGTGAAGCCTTCAAAAATTAATTCGTTTGTAATTTCTTCAGGAGTATAAATGGGAGGTAGATTTCTAATTACAATTTTTAAGTTTTTGTCTTCAGGGAGTAGAAAAGTATGATAGGAAGTATTGTTATCATCCAGAAGTTTAGTAATTTTGCGATAAGTATCTGACGACTCAATTTTTAATGTAAGAATTTCAGATCCAGTCATCTTGCCAGAGTAACCAGAGATATTATTAGTTTTGAATAATTCTTGTAATTTTTTCCAATTGATGTTTTTATCTTTTATAGCAATGGGTGGAACTCTATTGTTCTTTTTAGCAGGTTGAAATTGAATTTCATCATTTTCGTGGTTTTCTGCTTGTGAATTTAAGGCATCGTTCGTTTTTTTATTAGTTGTGTTGGTTGGTTCGTCATTTTTTCTTTTATTGAAGTTAATTCTGGATGGTTCATGGGTGATTTGAGGTAAAAGAGGGAAGTTTTCATTTTTATTAATTGAATCATCTTCTTCAATTTGCATAAACGGTTCGAATCTGTTTTCTGTAGGAATTGTAAAAGCTGGAGGGCGATTTACTATTTGAGGTGTAGGTTTAAGAGTTTCTTGTTTGTTGTCTTTCCTGAGTTTATACTTGGTGAGTTTTTCCGTTAGCTTAGTAAGCTCAAGACTATGAATAAGTAACAGTTCAATGTCATTTGCAGACATAGGAGAGTTGCTAATTTTATGAATGACTTCCGTAGTGAGCCTTATTTTGCTGCTGATAGCCTCGTACTCGATGTCCATATCCGATTCCAGAGGTTGTGTCATGGCCCTAACCGTGGTGGGGGCAGGAGTGCAGTCCCCCGCGCCATTGTCAGCAGACACCGGCAACCCTGAAAAGGGCAAACCATCTAACTGACGACAAGCGCCTGTGTTCCCATCTCCCGAGGGAGAGGACGAACAGACATCCATGTCTATTCAGTAGAAGTCTTCTAAGGGAGCAAGCGAAAGAGCTGTTTCCCCCACGAAGGACGAAGCAAGAATAAAGTTGAAGTCTCCTATTTTCTTTAATTAAATGCACAATTTTCAGTTTTTTTCTTTTTCCTTTACTACATACACACTGTATTTAAGTTGATCAGAGGACAAACATCGGAGTCAAATCCCACGACAGACTGCTCTAACACACCAAACAACAAACTGCTCCTTTTAAGCACTTTAGAAACATAAATGAAGTGGTAGATAGCTATAATTCTAGATTTAAAGTAAGTGTCTTTAATTGCATTTTTACTCAAAATATTGGATTTTTTAAACTAAATAATGTAAATACTCACTAATTTAGCTTTTCTTTGCAAGTTTTTTGCACAAAATGATTGAAGACAAAACATTTAATTCAAATAAAGTTAGAACAAAAAAATATCAGGGACATTTATATGAAAAATAAGTGAATTTTTGAGTGTTTTTAATTGCATTTCCACCAGTGTATAGGTAACTAACACTGTCATTTTTACATGTGATGAAATATGTGTGAGTTAAATATTTAATGTTGTTCATTAAATTTAACACCAAATTTATTATATTAAATGGATGGTAAATTAAAAGGCAATACAAGTTTAAATATAATTAATTATTTTGAATCCAAGGCTTTTATTAACCATCATATACATATCAAAACATTTTATCACTGCTCAGAGATTGTATAAATAATGTTACAAATTATTTAATTTTAAACAGTTTTAAATTAATATTAAAAATGCACAAGAAGCAATATTAAAATACTTAGCTAAAACCTGATGAAGTAATTTTAAAAAGCGGAATAATTTACTACTCCATGTGTTGAATAAAAGGTTTCATTTAGTTCTTGCCAAGTAAAATCCTTAACTAATAGTAAACTTATTAAAATATTTATTTTAAATACTTAGATAGAAATGAATTTTTTAATAAATGTGGCACAGTTTAAATGGAGTTATTTACAATATGTAGATGATTTTCAAGATACAAAATTAATATTTAGGAATTTGATTTTTTTATGATCAAGAATTTTAATAATCTATATTTATAATACTCCAAAATCTCTATTATGAAGAATTTTCTTTAGATAATATTATGTTGATGAATAATAATTGTTAGTATTCTAAATTTGCAAAAATGTATTACAGAGTTCTCAAGCGCCTACTCTGCAACATAGTTTTCGAATCATTTTTATAACAAATAAATTTCCGATGTGGAGCTACAATTTGATTTACAATTTCCTGGTGTTGATCTGCAATTATTTTTCAAGTTAACATTTATTAAAGTACCTGTAAAATGAAAAAATCAACGTAAAATAGTTTCGTTGTTATAAAAAAGTCAGAACAAATTAATAACTTAAAATAGAATTTTATCTTTACAAAAGGAGAACGTCAACGAACTCATATCAATCAGATGAAAGCTATTAGTTGACATGGCATTCGTTTACGAAATTACTACTAAATTCTCATGTAATTCCTTGAAAAGTTCTTTCTAAGTCTTCAAATTTTCTTATTGAGATAAATCTTCAGAATTTCGCTGAAGTTTCAATCGTACTTCCAGAATGTACTGGATGTGCCTTAGAGGAGAAAGATCGGATAACCTGAATGAGGGCAAGACAACGTTGGGAATGCTTAACAACAATCAATAGAATATTTCTCGTGTGACATCGGTGTTAAATACCTATTATTAGTGTTTAAAAATAGTTTTTTCAACTTAAATAAATATTATTTTTTAACACTGAGTTGTGTAATTGCTGTTTTCTTCTCAGTTTCGAATCTGAAAGTGGATGAAGAAACTGATTTTGATTTTGTAAAATGACTTTTAATTTAATCATAAATTTATCAATCTATTTACTTATTTACAAAATTTATTTACCTATGTTATTTCAAATATTTATGGGTTATTACTTATCCACGTGGTATTCATACATTACATAAATTAAGGTAATAACGTAAATGTTACAACTTTAAAAAATACTGGTGGGAAAAGCACATCGACTTAGGGAAAGCAATCATAATTTTAGGCCTTTTGGTCTGATGACTTTGAAGGCATGTTCCGTTTATTCATTCGATGCCATTTCCTTCACAATTTGGATCCATATTATAAATTCCCATTTAAAGTAATATTATTCATCTTTTGTATTTAAAAGTGATCACCATATTAAATTATTTCAAATTTGTTATTTGGTAGTTTCGAGGATTATTTAGAACACATCAGACTTGAATGCTAAGGACTGACTCTATACTTACAGCGCAGAATTCTTTTTTTAAACTCTTTTTTAGGCTCTCATCTCTGCATTTTCTGCAACTGCCCTTACATCCCTCGAACTGGCGACTGTTTTCAATCTCGTCTCTTAGCTTGTTCTGGAAATGATTTCTACAAGTGTTACGCTAGTGCAGTGCATTTCGTTGATAGGGAATGGAGAAACAATAAGGAATACAAATTTAAGAGAAAAAGGAAATATTAAAAGAATTCCATCCCGAGGAAAAAATATGGGTGTTCAGTTAATTTAAAAGAATATCCAACAAGATTGAATACAATAGTGGCCATTATCTTGTGGGAAATAAATGAAAAGTTATTTTAAAATGAAAGAACCCCATCTAGTCTAACATGGTTAAAGTGATATAACAAGTAATTAATGTCATATACATACAGTTACTGAAAATGTGCCAAAAGTGACTATCTGTGGATTTTGGCTATTAAAGGTTACTATAGAGCAGACTTATATATTGTCCAATTTGATTATGTGGGAAGTGGGATCACTAGAGCAAGATGAGCATTTTTCTCAGGGTGCCTCAAAACACATTAATATTCAATAAGAGTCTTTTCACTGCCGGTCTTGAGTGAATGAAATTTAAATTGATCAAACTAGACATCAATGTGCTCGGTATTGAACTTAGATAGACTTGGATGGTATTTAGTATATTAGTGAGAATGAATGTAAATTTGATTTACTCAATCGTCTAAGAAATATTTTTATGAAGAGATTGTGAGATGTATACAAGGAATCATTTTTTCACCTCTATTTTGGTTAACATTGACCTTCGTCTTTCTGGTATTGACATCTGCTATTGTTAAGTTACTTTTCAACTGACATCTACATTTTACTAATTTGTTCACACATTTTGTCTCATATATTTTCGGAATGATAAAGTGACTTTATAATATGTTATTAAAAGACTCGTTTAAAAAGTTTAGATAATATTCAAATTACAACATTCAATTCAGTTTATTTTCAATGGGAATCTATTTGTTCAGTAATATAATCTATAAAATGTTCCATATAAATAAAAAACAGATTATTTTAAATTAACTGATCTTATTATTTTCTATTGCTTGAAAAAAATTAAAGATTCAGAACCACGAATTAATTCGAAATAAACATTATTTTCCTATGTATAAAAGTTTGAAGAAAAAAATTTCTTCCAACTAAAATCAAGATTTTCTCCAACAACATTTATATCACTATTTATATGCTATACAACTGTGTATATTCACCATGAAATAAAAATATTCAACTGAGGTTTCTGCCCATAACAGTTTGTTGATATAAATATCAAAGTGTTGCAAAAATGTGTGTGTGTGGAGGTAGGAAAAATATTAATGCAATTTATCCGCTTTCATCTGTTTACTGCACATTAAAAATCATAATTACTGCCAAGAATTTTGTAGTTTATTCTTGGATAATTAGCGGATTCTGTTAATTTTAATTTTAAATCATCAATATAGAGTTAATTTAAGAAATAATGTGAAGCAAATGCATTGTTAAATATTCCAGACTTCTTATTTATCAATAATTCATTAAAATAAAACTCGCCAACACTAAATTTGACTAATTGAATCTAGTTTTGAATTAGCATTGAACTATGAGCATGACACTCGTGCTGAGGTAGTTCTTCACAAATATTCTACTCAAGAACATGGTACCCTTGGAAAATATAACTTACAAAAGCCAGTCTCTGTACGTCACTCTTTATTTTGTCAAAGAAATGTAGGCAATGCGAGAAGCGGGTTTACTTCTGTTTTCGGCTTACAAATTATAGTGTGTTCTTCCAAGCCTTCAGGTTTTCTGTCTTCTTAATATGAATCCTATGCTATAAATGTCCATTGGGAAAGCAAGATATAATTTATATTGATAGGAAAATAAATCGTTAGATATAAAGCATTTTGTTACTTGTTACGAAAAAAAAAATGAATATTATATAATCGCAAGGTAATCTATATGTAACACAATTTTTGTGGACTTGCTTCAATCATTAAAGTAACTGAAACTCTTACATTTGATTTCAAAGTTCTACAAACTTCGAAAGGTTACATTTTATGAAATATTAATTTCATTGTATCGTTAAATTAAAAGAGCTGGTTAACATTTCTAAATCACTATTCATTTCTTTCATTTTAATTCACCATTTTTTCCCACAGTGAGTGATATGTAATGCGATAACTTTAATTAATGTAAATGCTTTGAAATTAAAATAAAAAGTGTCAGTTAATAACACTATTATCTTAATCATAAATCCCAAGAAAATGTTCTAGTAATTATTTAATTTTATTATACAATTGCCAATAATATCCTTTATGCCATTTCAATCTGAAATAGATCAATAAATATGGGAAGCTGGGAATGGAATAAAGTGATCATTATATAAAGGAATGTAGGATGAATTGCAGTTGCTTAAATGTTTTCTATCAATATAAAAATATTTTCTAATTCAAATCAGATTTGGACTAATTAGCTTCAAATCTAATTTGATATCTGCTTATAGATCGTTTCAAAAGGAAACTTCAGTTATCAATTCTTGAGCAAGATATTGAATATTTGCTAATAAAATGAGATTTCTGGCATTACCAGAAGTATTTGGTTACCTAATAATTGTAATGAGTTATGTGAAATTCGTGAACAAAATATTACTACTGTTTATATATTTCTCATTCATTCAATATAATTGAATATAAAGTACAGATTTATACCACGATTCCAGTAAATATCTAACAATGTTAATTCAGTTTCCTATGAAATAAATCGGATTAACTTGGAAAATGAGGAGATAAAATTTAAATTCTCTGTAATAGAAGTAAATGCATTATTAAAATACACGTTAATTTTGGAACAATTATTGTATTATTTACAATAATTTTATTACTTAAATAACTCACCTGTCATTATAATAAATTCATATTTTTTGTAATAATTATAAAATTAAAACTTAAAAAGTGATTATATTTATCATTTTAATAGAATTTTAAAACATTGATTTTTATGTAACTTAAATTAAAAAATCAATAGTCATTCACAAAATATTTCTCTTAACTACTCTTAATTTCAATTATTTTTTTATGTACTTACTGTTTTTTGAATGAAAAAATTTATTCAGTTTACTATAAGCTTAAATTTTCGATTTATAAACTTGAATAAAACTATTCATTTAATTCTAATAAGAGGAAGGTGAATGGTAGTAATATGCGTATTTATAAATTCATATTTAAGTATAACAACATTAACGAAATTAACTATTTATAAATAGGTAAGTAAATGTAAGTATTTACATATATACATAATACTTATGTAAATTTATCAATTACGTCAATTTAAGACTTCTTTATGAATATTTTTAAACTTGGAAAACAGCATGTTAAGGTAATAAATACCAAAACTAGTACAAATTATTATTCATTTATTTATACTACAACAAACTCTGAATTTAATTTAATATTTGCACAAGATTTAATTTCTTATAGCAATAAAATATACACTATTGAATAAAATATTGTTTGTAAAATATATGTACTAAGCATTCTTAAGTTTCATTCGTGAATCTTTTAAAAACATCTAATTATTTTAATCTGAGTAAATTACACAAAATAGACTAAGAAAATATTTTACTAGAAACATTTTATTTTTCAATTATAAAAGGATATTTAACTATCACAAAAATTTGTTACACTAAAATTAAGTGATCGTAATCTGTATGTAATTCTTCCTCTAAATATTATGTATTAAGGAAAAAGAAGGATTAAAATAGTATTGAAATTTGATTCAGTACTCTTAAGTTAATTTAAACAAACTTGGTATTTAAAAATTTGTTTCTTTACTATATAACAAATATCTGATGAAAAATACAGAATACTTTATAAAATATTGCAATCCATTTCAGTAATAATTTATTACGGATATTTCTTGTAACTTTTATTTTATTCTGTCACTAATGGTAACCAATTTAAATAATAATGACGAAATCAATTATTGAAATCAACTAAGAACAAATTTTGATATATTTATTGATTACAATTATAATATATCTAATGATATATTTTAAATTGTCATCAATAGTCTATAAGTAATAAAATATTAAATAAAAAAGGTACAAAAAAACTGTTATACTTTTTTTCTGCATTTCAATGGAAAGATTTTAATGCATTTTTCATAATCTAGATTCCTATATTTTATAGATTAGCACAAGTTTTAGAAACTTTATACATTATATTCAGTATATTTGGTTTTAAAATGCTTATAATTAATATATTAATTAAATATGCATTCCTGATAATAATATAAAATATAGTGTAAAATATTAATTTTACAAATATTGATATTACTTACAGTAGAAAACATAACTATGCTAAAGTGTAAAAAGAAATAAGTTTCATCCATTTTCAATTAGATTCTAAATTAAATCAGTAAGCAGATTTTCTATAAAGAAATTTTCTTATCTAACTCTTATATATATATATATATATATATATATATATATATATATATATATATATATATATATATATATATATATATATATATATATATAACAATTTATACAATAAAAATTTTATATTTTTGTGAACATTATTATATCGATATTTTAAATGACAGTAAATTGCACTTAAATTCCTAATGAAACAATGTAAATCTTGAAGGAAGGAAAAGCCAAGAAGATATGTTTGTAAAGAGAATTAAAAACGAAATATTTTCTTTAACTATCATCGACTTGGTAGTTGAATCATAATGATATTGTCATACCTTCCATTAACTTTACTTTCACATCTGATTCTGATGCATTGAAGGACATTGGTATAGTTAGATCAAAAAAAAAAATCAATAGGAAAATTATATTTGTGGTGCAATTGCATTACAATCTGAAAAGGATTTTAGTGCTAAAACGATTTGCAATACCATCAATTCAAAATCTATTCAGGAAGACTTTTTTATCAGATCATATTGAGCATTCTGCTGAACATTCAACAAAATTTTCTAACTGTTGTTCAACTAGTTACTAAACTGTGTCAGATAAGCATGCTTTATTTTAAACTTCCAATGCTGGGACATTAACTGCAAAGCATCATAAAAATGAGATTATATAATCGTATATTTTTCAGGAGATCATTCGGACTTAAGTCATTTTTGTCGATGGCAATGCTCTATCTCATGGAATTACACTTGCTGATGGTTAATTGGAAGTAAATGATGTTAACTGTATGGAATAGTTAGAATAATCCTTTCTCAAACTATTAAGCGCACATTGAATTCTCTAAGAAAATAAATCATACAAGGGACTTAATCCCAAGTATAGTACCCTATTGTTAAATTAGTAACTTTGCTAAGAATGTGTATTTCTTGCACTATCATCTATTAAAAACAGATTCAGAGATTTTTAAGTAGTTTCAAATTTTGATCCTCAGATAAACTAATAAATTATTGCAGAATATCGTTTTTTGATGAACGAATTAAATTTTATATTTAATTCAAGTAGATCTCACAACAAATAAATCATGCTCTAATTAAATGTATATTTTTGTTTCAGGTTAATATGTATTTTTTTAAATGTTCATGAATGTATCAAGAAATTATGTGTTTTCAAACTTAAATTTAGATTTATGTACATGAAATGAATGATTCAGTAAAAATTTTACATGATTAAAAATTGGAGATTTTGTATAATATTTTGAGTAAAATCAAAATTTTTTTCCTTTCACTATTTAAAGAATTTTCTTGCTTTTTTTAAACAATATAGCTTCTGATTCAGTAGTTTGCTTTTTCGATATTTTTTTATTAGGCTAACATGACATTGATCAGGCTTGTCATTAAATAGTCTTGGGCTACCACTTCTAATTTTTGTTAGAAGCTGTGGCCAAAATCAGTTATTAGTCCCCACAAATATGCTTGGTAGATCTATTTTACAATATAAATTTATCGTTACTAATTAATGTCTTTGTTGTAGCAGAACAGAAAAAGTTGTGTTTATCTGTTTAACTTTATATTTTTAAATTTCCCATTCCCTTAATCAACAATAAATACCAATATAATTTTGAAAAATAGCATCTCAAAAATCTCAATCGTAATAAAATCACATTTTTATTTATAATTTTAATGTATATTAATGTCTGTAGACATAATATCCACTTTTATTTACTCTTTTTTATTAACACAAGATTCTGAAAAAAGAAGCTTCTATATTAAAAAATATCTTACTTTAATAAAGCGATCTTTTTTTAAATTAAATCAATCATCATATTTAACTTAAAGTAAATCATTTTTAATCAAATGTAGTTGAAAAAGGTTTACGACATCCAATAGAAACTAGTGCAATAAAACTAATTTATGTTAAATGTTTATAAAAAATGAAAAATTTAATGAATTTTCTAATTTTATATTTAATTGTGATATCGCATAAAAGTTTCACTAATTTTTATTGTATTTTGAATGGTAAAAATGTGAATTTTTTACTCGCACACTTATATATTGACAAATTGCCTTTTTTTAACTATAAATTGTTTCCATTTTTGTTATAAGCGATTCCGATTTTTATTTCCATTTACAATTTATACTATTTATTTTGGTAATTTAGATTCATTGGCATTGTATAGAACAGAACCATAATGAATTCTTATTTTCTGAAAAACAATTTTTGTTAATTTGATGGTACCAAATATTTCCTTCATATTTTAAATGCCAAATGCCAGTGTTAAAGAGAGTTGTCAACTTTGTCTTGAACCTTATTTGATATGGTAGCTTGAAATTAAAATTTAAAACAACCTGATTTTTTCACATTTTTAAAAATTTATATTAACAATAATATTTTTTCAGCACCATGATTAACTATTTGAATACGTGTGTACTGTGATAAATTAATTACATGTACATTTTATAAATACTTTTTGCATTATTTCAGTTTTACACTGCTGAAAACGTTTATTTATCTGCTTTTGTTTTTAACGTCATAGCAATTATTTTTGTAAAAACATATATCAATTTAGCAAGGTATGCAAATATAAAATAAATTTAACGATCTCCCTTATGTTTACATTTTCAACTTTATAAAATGTTAAACATGAGATTAAGTAATTGATAATTCTCTGGAAAAAAATTGGAAATATTATAAAGCTTCAACTAAAAATTAATTAGAAACACTCAATTTTTCGTGTCATACATTTAATTGTAAAAACGTATCAATGTAAATTTATCAAATATCCTATATAAATTTTTAACAGAATTTGTTTTTCTACTTCAGAACATCAAAGCCTCGTAGAAGTTCTTAGCAACGCAGACATTTATTTAAAAAAACTTTCTTAATCAAATATTTGCTTTAAAGAACTAAGTATTCATTGCACAATATTTTATTTTAAAAATTTGAGCCATTCTTTCTGGCTAAGTTTGAGGAATTTGGTGTTAAAATTTTATAACCATGCCAAAAAAAGTATGAAAGATTAATAATTACTTAAAATCCTTTCAAAAATTCTTTCCTTAACATATATGTGAATAAAGTTTATTACTTGATTCTGACAACAATTCTTATCATACTAAAGAAAAACTTCTATTGATACTTGCTTTACAACTTAAATATTAAATTTAATGCTAAAATGATGATACTTGTATATTTGAGCTTTCATTACTAGATTACTTAATTATTTTAAAAGAAAATCCCTATCTTAAAAGGAAATACCTATGATTTCATTAAACGTAAATATACCACTTCAAATCATTATTGTTAATATTGAAAATCTAACCCTTCATTAGGCTCAAAGATTTAAACATAAAAAATAGTTTTAGTTAAGGATTTTTCATAATTTCAATAATTCAGTAGCCTTCACCAAACGAAATCGCTCAGAATTATTAAGGCTAATTAATATTTCAATCTCATCAGTGATTTTACTTATATCTGGCTTGATTCTTAATGATTATTTATATTTCATAAGATACATGCACACATTGTAATATTATGTAAAAAATTTGGAATGATAAAATATAATATAAATTTCTTAATTTAACAAATTTTTACAGATTTGATTCAGAAAAAGTTTCAACATAAAAATCGTTTAAAGTATATTTGAACATACCAATTTTACTTTTAGAATGAATATAAATAAATGTACTTTTAAAATGATTTCGATACTTCTCGCTTTTGCATTTTCATTCATTATAGTTTGGATAGTTGTTTTTTATGTACTTTCTGCTTAATTTAATGATCATGACAATTTTCTGCGCTTGATGAAAAATTTAGTTTATTGAATAGTTACATTAAAATAAACATCTTAAAATGATGATAAAAATTTGGAAAATACAACAAGAAATATCAGTCCAGTTTACAGAGTTTCTTCTCAGTAATTTCCACTTAGTATTTCATATTAACGATATTATCACCAAGCTTATTAAAAGCTTTTATCAATGCATGTAAAAAAATTAAACACTTGGTGTTATCAAAATCAAGACCCGATACAGGGAAGATATAATCATTTGTAATGAATAATGGATTAAATGATTAAATTGAATGCAATTTAAATTTTAAATATGTGAATGTAAAAAAGTAATGTAAAATTACATCGATATTTCAAAATATAGAAATATACATGATAGGTAATAAATATCAGAACAGAAATAAAAATAGACGTTTACGGATTTTAAGAAAGATAGTTTTTTTCATTCTTGAGCTGAAATTTTTATTGTTTAGGGCATTGTTTCATGTTTGCAACAGGTATTTTTCCATTGTCTTGGAAAACTAAATTAAAAAAGGAAAAACCCAATGTTTTAAAATAACAAGTCATTCATGATTTAAAAATAAAATTGGATTTTTTCATTGCTTAGGTCAACACAATTACTTTTATTTATAATGACACACATTTTAGTTATTAAATTTATTTATACTGAAATAGACTTCAAATAAATTTTTTATTAATAATTTTTATTATTATTTATCAATATAATTTCCATTAGCAAAAACGTTAAAATAAATGTTAAAAATCATTTAAATTTTCACTAAATTAACCCTTTGACCGCATTCGATGTATCAGAACGTCATGCATTAATTTGACCAAAGTCGCACATGACATTCTGATACGTCGTTGAAAATGAGACAATATTTAACATGTTCATTCTTGTTTATTTCAAAGTAACAATGATAGTGATGATGATAGTAAGATAAGACCAAGATGCAAAAGACGTACAAGATACTTATCAAGCAGTGATAGTGAATCTTCTCCTGAGAAATTAGATCAATGGATTTGGGAAGAAAAATACAATATACCTAATGTAAAACGGTTTCGTGAAGTGCCTGGAATAAATCTTTTGTGTCTGCGAAGGCTAGGTGATAAACCTAAACCTTTGGATGTTTTGAATGAAGTTCTAAATGAAGATTTTTGGAATAGCATAGTGGAAGAGACAAATAGATATGCCAGACAAGTGATAGAAAAAGGTTTTGGAAAAAAAGAAACAAAAGGTGAGAGCCAATAAATTCTAATAACTGCATAAAATATGCTAACAATGTGTCTAGAATAAGCTGATCTATGGTAAGATATATTTATCTCCGATAGTCTGTCACATCCTCAGCTCTTATTCAAATAGGATATTACAGGATATGTTTCAAAGTTAACTTCAGCCATTCCTTCGAACTTCTAAGAAATGAAACTGAACTTTTTACGATTGTAGCAGAATCTAACTCAGATGGATATTCATAACGTAAAAAATCTTTTCCCTACCAAAAAGTCAGCTTTATAGCCATCTAGAGTGTCTTTTCCAACTAATAAAATTAACATTATCTTTGCCTCTTGGTGGTAAAGTATTACAATTTTTACGAATTTGCGATAATTTGTTCATTTAAAGAAGAACGATATTTAGGAGTGCAACCAAAATGTTTGTGGTTCGTGAATAGGGAAAAATTTTTTCCCCTTCTTCCTGACAATAAAGAAGTTGAGCCATTCTTGCTCACTTTCTTGTCTTTTGGCCTCCTGTAGGTAGCTGTGGGATGAGCAGGATCTGATCTATGGAAATCTGGCACGTCGAGCCATTTTGGGCATGTTGTAGGTTTTTATATACTAGGAGGACAAGTAACAACATCAAGGAAGTATGATACGCATTTTAAGATTAATGGTTACACCATTATTTCTTTTTAGGAGCATATTATTTTTTACATAATGCATTAAAGCAAAGGTTTATCAAGAACTTAGAAAAAAAATAATGAATAAATGATTTTGTCATAAAAACATTGAGAAGTACTTATTATAAAACATTTTGAAAACGGTTCAACAGCAGTTCTGAATCATATGCTTGTTTGATAAATAGATCCCAAATAAAATAATTAGTGTAAAAATATATGTGCAAAAGTTTTATTTGTTTTCCAAAGATGTAATTGTTATAAAAGAAAAAATGCATTTTCCAATGATATTTTTATTGGAATTTCTTTTGCTTATTTAAATAATTTATTTTTATTTTTATTTTATTTTTCATTCAAGCAATTTAAAAAATAAAAAAAGGATTTCTCCTATACTCATGTCTCAAAAATTTTGTTTCTGAAACGAAAACTTTCATTTGATGCTCTTGAATTAGCATATAACATTTCTTTCAATTAACTAAGAATAATTACTATAATCAATTTTATGTAAATGGTCTAATAGAAGAATAAAATTCTAAATTGATTATCTGAAACAATTTAATGATCTCTTTTTACGTTGATGATGCGATATAATAAAAATAAATAAAGTAATAAAAAGGATGGGACATATATGAAATGAGAAACAAAACAAGCTTTTTTTCTATTTAAAAAGTTCGTCCCTTAATATTCAACTTTTCTTTTGTTTTTCTTCTATTAATTTGCACTGAAAGTGATCTGCTCATTTTTGTTATAGTTTTTAGTTTTTTCCCTATATTAGTAAGTTAAAGGATCCTTTCATCTAAATTAATTTTTTAATAGTTTTCTGCATATTTTTTCTTTTTTTCATAAGTTATTTTGCTTTTCTAGTTAAATGATGACAAGTAATCGGTTTGAATACATTCTGTTAAATGCAAACAAATAAATAATAAATACTTTCTGCATAGGACTTTTTCTAAAATAATAAAATACAAGAATATATATTATTTAAACAGAAATTTTTCTTTATTTTGATTTTTTCTAAATTAATGCCATTTTTTTATTTAAGGAATGTTGATGATATAAGCGATTATCCTCAATAACAAAGTGATCAACGTTTCCTGTGTCACAACTGATTTTTAATATTTTTGTCAGCTCATCAAATTTATCAAGCAATTAGCATTTTAAAATTATTTCTAAAATATAATTAAATTTTTCTCTGCAAACATAAATTTTTATTAAATTATATCAATAATAAAATTAAACATGAAAAGAAACTCTGATCTAATTTAAAATATGTACTAAATTCCAACAATAGCAGCTACAAAAAACACATTCCACATATTATATTGCACTGCGGCTACGTAATTTATTATTGATGGTAAGCATCCCATCATTGATTAGGAGTATACCCATAAGAGTTATAAAATTTTAATTAATTGATTTTGCTGACATCTGAGTTACAATTCTCTTCCACAGGTTTATCTCTTATTAGCATTCAGACATTAGACCTAAAACATCGACATAAATATCCTAGAATATCAAAAACATATACAAATTTAATAAAATTATAAAACTGCATTTAAAATCACTGAAGATAACTTTACAAGAATTTTAATCTGAGCTTATGAACTGTGTTTAATTCGATATTAAAATACTAATCATTCTTCTTTGAACGAAAACTGAAATTTTATTTTATTCCTAAATTATTTATTTAAAAATAAAAAAATGAGTTAAGAATACATTTCATTTGAGTTTCTTCATGAATCTTCTATGAAAAAATTAAAAATAAATTTTTATCACTAAATTAAACTTTATTATGAAGACCTGTTTGCAAAAATTGACCGATGTTGATAATGTGTCGTCTATTAATAATGATTCCCTTTTTTACTCAATGTATGTTAAAAAAGAGGTGAATTGTTATTGTTTCACAAGATTAGAATCATTACTATATTGCAGATTTTATTGAGTTACTTTTCTGTTTGTATAGGGAAAGGATTTTAAAGAATTAATCTAGGCATCATTTATTCACACGCATTACCTTAATTTAAAAGCAATTATTTTCAGTTTCCTCATTAAATCATCGCTTATTTTCTTTATATAAAGCATTATCTAAATGTTAATTATGTTTAGAAATTAATATAATCTGAGAAGTATATCATAATATTATCTTTTTCTTCATGAATCGCATAATAAAATGCAAGATTTTCGTTCCAAAAAAATATTTGTATTGTATTATTATAATGAAAGATAAGCAATACATCATTCACACAAAAATAAAAATATCTTACAATATTAAATTTTTCTTTAAAATATCCATTATTTATAGTGAATTATTTGCAGGAGTAAAACGCTTTGTAATGGAGTAATATAAGCCATTCTATTTTCATTATTATATTTTTCCCTAACTGTTAATTATTATTATTTAAAGCTAAAAATCCAGTGTATTCAATGTATTCTTAAGAAAATCCCCTTTTAATAAAGAAGATTTAATCTAAAAAAGATTTATCTAAAGAAAATCATTTTTAAAAAAATAAGAAAATAAAGGAGCAATCTCTGCAGCTCCTGAGAGTGGAATATTGTCATTATAAACCTGTCAAAAATTTAATTTTAAACTATTCTCAACAGACGATAATACAATATGAAAAGTAATAGAACTTCAATAGCTCTTTAATGTTCCATTAATATTTCATAAATTATAAAAGTGTTAGAAAATGCTCATCCAATTTTTTTTTAAAATTTTGATAATAATAAAACTACAAAATTTGGGAAATATTCTGAAACCTAATCAATTTTGCTGTGATATTTTTGTAATTTTTTTCTTTAAATTGGATATATTTTGTTTCACTTTGAATAGGAAAAAAACATTTATTTTAGCTTAGCAAAATAATTAAAAAAATATTTTTTGAAAAGTAATCCAAAAGTTTATTTTTTTTAGCCAAAGTACGACAGATAAGAATTATAAATAAGAAAATTTTAATTTTGCTTATTTTAAATTGAAATTCTATAATAGGAATTAAACTTAATTTCTTTAATATATTTTTGAAATGAAAAAGCTGAAATTTTCATTATGTTTTGTAAATTTTGATAAAAGTTGTTTTAATTTACTTATCTTTGTACAAAAGGATATGCAAAACCAATTTAAAGATTTGGATTGTGAAAAAAATATTTTTTGATAAAAATCATTATGTGGATATTAATTTTTTTCTCTTTAAAAAAACTTATTATTCATTTTTATATAATTTTATAATCTCTAGAATATAAAATTATATCCTCACTATTTATTTCACTGTAAAATATTTAATTTGTTATAGAATTATTCTTAAAAAACATTGCCTGGCAATTTTCTATACATAGTTTATACAATAGTTTTACAATATAGTTCCAGTTTTAAGTGTTATATTATCAATCTCTAAATTTGCGTCTTGGAAGTTACAAACTTAGCAATCTTCATACATATTTATTAAAATGATTAATTTAGAGTTGCGATGAGGAAATAATAACTGTTAATCAAAAGTACAATTCTGGGCTCTTCTACATCAACTTGTACTTGTAGAAATTTACTAGAATATCTATCTCTGAATTAGCTGGAATATGAAATATTTAGCTATACATAATCGAACCCACCAACATAATCGCATTCGCAGACTATACTCAAGTAGCAGTTGAAAGAAGAACAAAGCAAATGTTAAAGAAAAACGTCAATGAAAGTCTGGATTTATTTTCTCAATTGTTCCATAAACGTAAATTATATTCTGTCCCTGCAACTCCCAAATTTCAGCTTCAAGCCAGAAACTTAAATCCTGTAAATCAAATCCTAGCATTAGCTTAGACAATAATAATGTAAAACATTCAAATACCTATCGTACATGGAAACATAATAACTCAAAAATTTTCTTTCCTTCCAAATATCCGTCTACTACAAAAGAAAACTATGCCTATTGTTCAGAAGCTCGCTCATTAATTGATAGAAATTGGAGTTTGAAAAGAAATATATACAAAACATTTACCTGTCAGTCATGGAGAAAATTATGATTTACTGTTCAACACTGCACACACTTCCCATGACTTCAAAAAATGTAAAACAACTAAATATTCTACAATGATATTTCACCATACTGATTACTAGGAGTTAAAAAAATCATCATGATAGAAATTTGAACACTTACACACTCATTAGCTGAACACTCACCTTTTCACAAAACCCCTAAAAACAGCTATGGAAATAAATGTTTGACAATTACAGTCAACAACCAATTTTGGACAACTTCCAACTAAACAGTCATGATCAAGGACAATATGTAAACAATGACGTGACCCACCGAGCAACCAGACTCTTAGGCATTTTCATATTTAATATCCTAAATTGGTCCTAAACAGCCTATATTTGCCGTTTTTCACAACCGACTATGTACATTTTCACTAACAGAGCTAAGAACAAACAGTAAATGGATAATGCAGTAATCTTTTACTGGAACAGTATTATACTACTGGAGCACAAAATTAAACTAAGGGATAAAGACTCAATTTTTCAAGCTGAAGTCATTTCCTTCATTCAGGCAATTGATCTCATAGAAAAAACCTGTTTCAAATCACAATATGGACTGAAAGCCTATTGGTGCTATAGCTCTTCTAAGACACCTACACAACTCCCTTCTAACTATCCATATTCAACAAAGACATATTACAAATAATTCCAAGATCGAACTTAGTTGGATAAGATATCACCAAGGTTTCGATGGAAATAAGCAAGCAGATTCTATTGCTAAAGATGACACAACGCTTAATATCTTTCAAGAAACCCTCCTACCAGTTCAACAATTTTACTTGAAACGCTTCCTTTACTTGCACATTCTTAAGCAATGGCAAATCATGGAACAACGCAGCATATTTCCGATTTACAAAACTATTAATGCGAGAGTTATCAAGCAAGTTAACTTATGACAATTCCAATTTAAATTAATTCTTACCTCTCATGGGGCATTCTAAACCTAATTATTTTGGATCAAGAAAGCGACATTGTCAACCTGCATCTATGGAGGCATAGAATATCCATTGCATTATATCTTACCCTGCCCAAAAACACAACTTTACCACCTCAAGAAAAAACCGCAGCAAATAGATGCTCATTTTTTAAAATTCTGCTTTGGGAATAATCATTGGTCCTAAATACTTATCCAATTACTGAAACACCTATTCGTTAGAAGCTTTGATCTATGCATTAATGTCTGGAGTAATCATGACAACCTACAGGACTGATCACTTTGTCCTTTTACATTGTAAACTATTCAATAGCTGTTGTAAAACTATTTACCACAAAAGTTTTGTAAACTTTCAAACGCTAATAATTAACTAGATTCCAAGTGTTATTATTTTGTCACCTTTTCAAAGTATTTGATTAGTTAAATCTCGTTTATGCTTACATCCATTTTGATTATACATACCCTTCCATGTATCGGAGTAAAATGTCTCTGATTTGTACATACTTTCTCCTTAAAATAAATATCCAGATAATGCCAGAAATACGTAACCCGTTAACTTGAGGGTACAGCTCGGGGTCTCACTCCATAGCTGTCTGTATATAAATTTGCTGAAAATGCTTGCATCATTCATGCATCTTTCTCTGAGCTCCTTTCTTACATTAGAGATAACTGTGGTTTACTTAAGGTTAAATTCATTTCTATGTTCTGCATGAATTTAGATTTATGTAAACCACATTCGTCAGTAAAGTTTAGTTCTTTATCACAATATACGAGGTTTGTCCGGAAAATACGTATAAAAGTTGAATAATAACTTTATTTTACTGTTTGCAGACACCGCCAGGTATCACTACTGCTGTAACCAATCCCATCAACGCTCAGTTCGAGTCAGACCACTCTGTGTGTAAGTAGGAGTGTGCGGCTGCTTGTTGAAAGTTACTCTTTTTCACCTGCCGTCGGCATGGAGCTCTATCTGATTGAGGAACAGAGCCAGAGAGTGAACGGAAATTTTTAAGTTGAAGTTTTGACACGTCTCAGAGCTCGTGTGGCCCAAGTTCGACTGGATTTGGCAAAAGGAGGCAGGTAGATGCTTCATAATGACAATGTGCCCGCTCACACGTCGCTCGTTGTGCGTGACTTTTTGGCCCGAAATTCAATCACCAATACAGACCATCAGTCTTATTCACCCAATTTAGCCGCTTGTAATTGCTTGTTCCCTAAATGCAAAATAGGGCTTCGGGGGCTGCACTTGGTAGATATGGAAGGCATCAAAGCAGAAACGACACGGCAACTGAACAGCACCACAACTGAAGACTTTCAGCAATGTTATCAACAGTGGAAACGGCGTTGGCAGAAGTGTATCTCGTCCCAGGGTGAGTACTTTGAAGGAGACCATATTGTATAACCTGAATCTATGTAAAATAAAGTTATTATTCAACTTTTATACGTATTTTCCGGACAAACCTCGTACATGCATTCTAATACGTTATTATTCAATCATTACTCTATAAATTATAATAATGCATATGATTTGTTGTTGATGAAAGTGTGTTCTGCATTTCAATTACTATTTATGCATTTGATTATATATTATAAGTAAATGCACCTATTGTATACATATTATATTGTTCATATTATAATCATATTCTTAATATATATATATATATAATTGTTCATAAATTATAAACCTATTGTATACGTATTCTGTATTTTTCTTTTTAATTTTCTTATTGGTGATTAAAGAATTGTTTGTGGCCCTGTTATATTACTGGTTTAATTTGCAGAGTTATAATTTAATAACATAATATGCAATAATATTATAAAATTGTTTAACTAAAATAATATTAATTCATAACTTTTTACAATTGCATAAAAAAAACTACTTAATAACATTGTTCTATGCAATTACAGTATAATTTTCAAAAACAGGATTTTATTTAATATTCTCTTGAAGGTTCCAGCAAATGAGCTTCTCATTTGAGAAAATAATCTGAATTGGAATCACTTAAGCGAATAAAAAATTGAAAGTTCTTATATTTAAAATCCTGGAAAATTCAAACATACACGCCAAATAAATGTGCGTTTTTATTTATAAAATACTAATGCCAACCAAAACATTTGGTAAAAAAGGAATATATTTCGATTATTATTTGAACGATTATACATTAGCATTTTCATGAGATATCTTTAAAAATAGCTCACCGGTGATCACAGGTAAATCCACTCACTTTGGAAAGAAAAATAGCAGTTTTAATCCTAGCCGCTCCTGAAGAATGGCATGTGTATTTTGTTTTTCAATCCTTTTGTGCATCATTTTACTGAAGTGGGCGCTTGGGATTTTATCCAAAAAAAGTCTAACCGAAATGCAAAAACGCAGTGAAAATTTAAAGAACTCATACATCAGTTTTTCACTATTTGTTCACATTGTGAAGTGCTTTCAGAAAAGAGCACGTCTATAGGTATAAATGCAATTATTTTGACATCAGATGCATTGTAATCAAGATTTATTAACGCAAGTTTCTGTTTTAACTCATAATTAATAAAAAAATATTATTAGTTGCCTTATTCAGTCATTAATTACATAGTAAAATAACTCGTTGTAGCATAAGAAAAAGAAAATGTAAGACTTATTACTTGTTTCATTAAGTTATTTGCGAGGAGCTGCAGATTTTCAGCCGCAGACTCTTGTAAAACATTTTGTGTAAAAAAATGTTTCTTCCAGCAAAACATTTCAGAGAATCAAGGATAAAACTCATGTAAGTCAACGAAAAGAAAACAGATACCATACTTATTTGCATGGAAAAATTGGAAATACAACATCCTTTCACGTAGTTTAAAAATATGGGTAAAGTTAAAATAATACATTCAACTACAATGCCATCGTGAGCGTTAAGCTCAAGTTTGTTTGAGGAAAAAGCTTATAAAGCAGAGAACCAAATATTAAATTTCGAAAGTGTGGCGGGCAAGATTCATATAAAAAATGTACTGAATTATTATAACATTTTATTTATTTAATTATATAGTATATAATGTACGGTAGTTAAAAATCCTATCAAAGTTATAAAAGAGGATAATTATTTTGAGCTCGAGGATCCAGATACCCGACTTCTCTTGTTTTTGACAAGATGTCATTGATGTCAAGTATCATATTCGTTGTAGTTAATTTGAGAATTGATTGGAGATGTTCATTTGTAAGTCTTGTGTGATGTTTGATCTTATTTATTTTCATGATGGAAAACATCTGCTCACATAAATAGGAGCTACCAAACATGCACAGAATGCGTGCTGCATGCTTTTTTAATTCCGGATATTTATCCAAACTCTCTAAATATTGTGTATAAAATGTAAGAGCACTTATCTTTTAAAATATTTTTCAAAATACTGTCCGATTGAAGATCTATCAACTCCATTTGTAAATGAACTGGTGCCTGTGAAGCTTCAAAATTGAAAGGATTGTTCAAAATTGGGAATTCCACTTCATTCATTTTGTGAAAGCAGTCAAAACGAATGTTGAATTGAGAATATTGATCCAATTTTTTGGTTCACTATGCTAAATGATTGTAAATGAGGGAAATGATCCAAAGTTTGATTTTTTACTTGATTTTTCCACAGCCTCAGCTTTGTTTCAAATTCTTGAATACATGAATATATTTGAGTGACAATCAGATTTTTACCCTGTAACTTTACATTCATGTCAGTCAAGTGTTTATTCATATCTACCGAAAAGGCACAATCAACCCACCAGTCAGTACCATAATCAATTGGGTTGCCTTTTTCTAACATTAAAGCTTGAATGGAGTCGAGTAATATACTTCTCAACTGAGCCAACGAACTTCGGTGAAATAAGGGACATCAGAAATCTTTTCGTCCAAATCTAGTAAGAAGTGCCTGAACTGTCGGTGATTTAGTCCCTTGCTCCTTATAAAATTTATACCATTTTTACATGTTTGGATGTCAATGGTTCCTGATGAATTATACAGGGTAATCCCCCAAAATTACCTGATGTTTTTTTGTCTTAATGTAGTTACGTTACAACACCCGAAAGTTTGCTAGCCATGGCAGGAGTGTCATCCATAGTTGTGCTGCTAGGTATATTCCAGTCGAGTTCATATTTTGCTATCAAATGCTCAATTGCAGAATAAATATCATTTGTGGTTGTAGAACCTGTCAATGGTACACACCTTAATAGTTCTTCAGTGATTTCAAATTTACTGTTAATACCTCGTATAAAAACAGGAAGTTGAGCTGTACCAACAGTATCAGTGCTCTCGTCAACAGCCAGTGAAAAGTTTGTAAATTCCTTAATTTTCTCATTTAGTTGAAGATCCAAATTTTGAGATAAATCATTTATTCTTGAGCAACAGTATTTCTTGGCAACGAAAAATTTTGAATTATTGATTTTTGAGATGGTAATTAAACATCGTCAAATTTCAACATACAGTCTTTAATAAAATCACCATCAGTGAAAGGTTTTGATCTCTTCGCGATTTCTAAAGCAATAATAAAATTTGATTTCAGGGCATCTTGGCTCTCAGTAATAGCTTTAGTAAACATTTATTTTTTGCCTTGAATTTTAAATTTTAAAGAATACAGTGTGTCCATTCTTACTTTATCAGTGTAACAATTGAATTTCGATTTATGATTCGTATAGTAGTGTCTCTTCAAGTTAAACTCCTTACTAACAACAACTGTTTGATTGCAAATCAAATACAGTGGTTTAGCTTTCCGTTCTATGAAATAATATGAAAATTTCAATTTAGACTGAAAAATTCTGCACTCACTATCAACTTCACGTTTTTCTGGAACTATGCCAAAATCGCAACAATTATGGAACTCGACACAACAATTATGGATATCTCACATGCGCACGACACAAATGCACAATACCTTTGCAATCATTACTTCGCAGTACAACTATTGACATATTGAAAAAAAAAACAGACATATTGAAAAAAACATCCGACACACAAAGATAAACTCTTGAATATTTTAAAAGAAAATTAGTAGATATAAAAAAATGTAGCCATTTTCTTCTTTTTTGACATCAAACGAAGATAGTACAATGGCCCTTGAAGCATCATTTTAAATAAGTTATAAAATTGCAAGATTGAACAAGCGCATGCAATAGCAGAAAATTTAATTGGACCATGTGCGAAAGATATCGCCAAATGTATACTTGGGGAAAAGGCAGCAAAGAAAATTGAGCTAGTTCCTTTATGAAATAGCATAGTGTCGCGTAGAATTAATGACTTGGCTAATTATGTGGAGAACGAAGAAGAATAAAATTGAATTATTTTGCGATTCAACTTGACGAATCGACGGATATAACAAATGCCGCAGTTTTGCTTGTCTACGTTAGATACCTTTTTACGAATATTGTTCCAGACGATTTACTATTTGTAAAACATTTGAAGACCTTCACAACTGGAGAAGCGATTTTTGATATGATCAATGGGTATTTTGGAAAAATGAAATAAGCTGGTCTTATTGTGTGGGTGTGTGTACGGATGGTGCAAAATCAAAAAGGAAAATTTTCTGGTTTTGTGCCACGGGTGAAGATCAAAGAGAAAATTCAATGGACTCATTGTTGTATTTATAGACAAGTTTAGTATGTAAGCGCATTCCTGTAAAGTTATCTACCACTTTAAATGATGCTGTGAAAATTGTGAACTTTATAAAATCGCGTGCTACAAATTGCCGCTTATTCCGTATGTTTTGTGGGGATTTTGGAAGTTTCCACGTTTCTTTACTACTTCACATAAAAGTTAGATGGCTTTCCCGGGGTAAAGTTTTGACTCGTTTGTTTGAATTGAATAGTCTGAAGTTCAAGCATTTTTTATTGATCATCCGTTTCATTTGTCTTCTTTATATACAATGTTCTTTGGCTGCGTATTTAGCTGACATTTTTTGTAAACTGAATGAATTAAATATGTCTTTACAAGGCGCTGGTGTCATAATTTTCAGTGTACAAGATAGAATTGAGGCTATGTTGAAAAAGATCAATTTTTGGATTCAATGCCTGCAGATGAATGAGTATGGATGTTTCGATTCTGTCAGAGAGAGCAGTTTTTAAAGAAAATTCAATTAAAATTGACGAAAACATTAAAAGGAATATATGTGTGAGCTTCTAAGCTATCTTCAATTAACTTTTGACTATTTTTCCAACAGATGCAATATATCCATCTCAAACAACTGGATATGTAATCCATTTGAAGAAAATATAAGTTCAGAAACCTCTCTAAATATACTGGAAAAAGAAAAACTCAGAGTTATTTTGTGACAGTTCTCTATGGAAGCAATTTTAATCTATAATCGACTTCTGGCTTAGTATATAAAATGAATACCCTGTTCTGTCAAAAAAAGCCATTGAAATTCTATTACTATTTTGCACAATATAATTATGCGAGAAAGGGTTTTCAGCATATACTTATCTGAAAGATAAATATAGAAATAAGTTAAATGCAGAACCTGATTTAAGACTGAAATTGTCAGATATTGAGCCTAACTTTGAATTGCTTTGTTCTATCAAAAAGCCACAAATATCCCATTAAGAGTTTTTAAGAACGTAAAATATAAGAGCCAGTTAGTTAAATTTATATTGTTTTCAACTTTTATAGACATCATTTTAGTCTTATTAATGTTTCATTTAAATGTTTCACAATTATAAAAATCTTCTATTTTGCGATATAAAAATTATATATTCTATCAAATTTAATGCTTTTTTACCAGTCATTAATAATTACGTAAGGGGTTCGTCAATTTTTTTCAAACCTTTCTTTCAGTTCACGAGGCAAAATGGTTGGGAAATACTGTTCTATAGTAACTACCTAAATATAAACATTGTTTATTTTAAACCTATAGAGAAAATTGCTTTCTTTTTTAGATAACTAAAATTTGAAAATTTGAAAGTATTCAAATTTTCTTTAAGCTATGAGAATTGCTTACCAAATATAACAAAAAAACAAAGAGATATGTCGCTGCCTTTCAAAAAATATAAACATACAATTTACTTTTTCGAAATATAAATATTGAAAAACACAAATAATAAAAGCAACCTTCTCTTCCAAACCTTTATACTTTAGTATCCATTAAATATTTCAAGAATGAAATAACAGGCTGTTATATTTTTTACTGACTCTCTGATAAAAGCCTTTTAAATAAGAAAAACCAAATTACCGTCATAGTTTCGTAATGGGAAACGACAACAGTAAGGAATTTATATTAAGGAAATAATTGCTGGTTTTTTTGTTCTTTCCAAAGCACAAATTCCCCATTACTTATAAACTAGCATTTGAACATCAAATTTAATTTCGAGTCAAAAGAAATACTTCTGAGAAATATGTATGCAAGAGAGCTTTTAAAAGTAAAATGTATTATCTTAATTAAATTTTTGTAGTGTCATCAGTGTTAGTCAATTTGAATAAAATATGTGACTTGGATTGTTTCCTTAGAAGCGCTTTCCTTTTATAAGAAATTTCCATTCTGAATAAAATATATTCTTTATGTAAAAAAATGCACAGAAAAAAAAAGTTGTTTGAAAAAAAATTTCCAAAACTAATTTTGCAAAATTAGAGATATCATCATAGATATACGCGCGTTAGATTTGTTGTTGCAAACATGTCAGTTATTCTTTGCAGTAAACATTATATATAATTATATACAAACACACTTGTATATGTGCAACACACACTTTTATATATGTGCAACACACACTTGCATATATGTGCAACACACATTCGCATATAAGTATATACACTGTATATACTGGTAAATATGTATGATTGTGTGCATATATATCTGGATTATGATGGCATATATAAACGACAAGTGACGTATAATTGTTTTATTTACATAATGTAATAAAAAAATTACTTTTGAATGGTAAAATAATTATAATTACAAAATATATAGCTTAGTAAGTAGATTTAATAAAGACAAATTAGTTTAAAATTTATTTTATGATGTCTAAATTTTGCATAATTACAAATTTTGTTGCAAAAAATTTTACAAATTTTGCAATATTAATAGAAATACTTTCAGAATTTTTGCAAGCTTTGATTGAACTTTATTAATTAAATGGATTCAATGAAAATAAAAGGAACTACTACCGCTAAATTATTCGTATTAAAGCTATGTAAAAACCTATATTTTTAAATAAACTTCTTACCAGTTAATTTTAATTGTACACTAATAAAAATAATCATATCATATTTAAAAAATTCCCTCAAAATAGCTCATTGTTTTATTATTTATATTATTGGTTCAACGCAGTTATTGATTGTAGCACAAAAACTGTAATTAGATACATTAAGAATAAGACTGAAATAGCTATTTTTCATTAAACATTTTGTTGCTTTTCATTCACAAATACTAAGTTTTACAGTACAAAAACGCTCCTAACAAGACTTGATGACAGAAGAATTACATACCCTTGCAAAAAGCCCAAATAATGACATTTTCACTCTATTATTTCCTTCCATCGAAAATATTTCTATTATATTTTATACGGGGGAAACTATTGATGTTTGGTCATAAGAAGTATTTCATCAATATTTCATTGTTACTCGTGTACAGCAAATGATAAAAACTCATCCTGAGAAAAACACAATGAACATACAGACATCTTAAATGTAACACCCAATTATTGTTGATCAGCAGTAGCTAGGGTTAATCCAAGGACCTAACACTACAAAGAGAGACTGCTATTAACCATGACTTATATCTTCTCGAATTTATTATATTTAGAGATGAATGTAATGTATACCATTTTACGAATAAAACATGGCAAATATTAATAGAGGTTTTCTTGCAAGTATGTATATTTCTTATAAAATACATGCAACTTTATACCTGAAAATGTGTTCTGTAAGCCAATAGCATACATATAGTTTATTGGAAACTCATTAGAAATTCAAATGAATGTCGTCCATTGCGTTTTTTTAATCTTTTCGTGAATTTTATGATGAATTATACTGTCGAGATTTATATTTTTTATCATCTTGCCAGCGTTGTTGTAGGTATCTTATTATTCTTAAAAAGTACTATCGAAATTGCTTGAAGTTATTACTCAGATGCTGAATGCTACTTGAATATGAAGGAATTCTATCTTAGCACAATAACTCTTTTACTGTAGATTGGCCTCTCAAATGTCCTCGTAGTTAATTTTCCTGATGTAACTTTTTTAAAACAGTTGGTAAATTTTTAAATGGACCTTGTAGCAAGAATCTTTATCGCTGCAAAAAAGATCGTGAAAATGTTTGATAATTCTGACTCTAATACACGTCACATAAATGTTTATTTGCATCAATGCCCAACTAATGCTATTAAGAGAGTTTTCTCTGATGTTCTAAGCAATTTATTTTTCTTCCATGTTATATAGCGTTTTTCATCCTTTCTGTTGTTGCTTCCTATGATTTTATCTGTATTTATAACGAGTCTGTGGTGTTCTTTGCATATCTAATACTTTTCATTGTGATTATAACTTAATAATAAGTATTTATATTTCCAGTTTTTTCACCACAGTAATTTCTATAATTTGTCTTAACTAAAAAGATGAAACAAACTAATAAATGAAATATAAGTCACAATCATTTCTTGTGCAATTCTATAACAAACTGATATCATCATGTTTAAAATATTAATATCTATATAATTTAAATACTGAAGTAATATAGATTTCAAACTGAATATTATCTAATTTTGGCAGAATCAAAAATTTACATGCAAACAAATGCACTAACTGATACATCACATATCCCTATAGTTCTTGATAAACTTATTTCATTTCACATAATTTATATTTACATACACAGATAATAAATCAGCATATTATAAATGAAAAGTAAATAATGAATACACTTGAAATACCTTAATAGAAACAATATTTCTGATGTAATAAATCAATATTTTATGATTCTTATAATTTATTGCTGGGGTAAAACTGATTGACAAACCAGTAAATCTATTGAAAAATTATCTACCAACTTTTAAACAAGTTTTTATTATTAAAAAAATCGTGTGAATAAACTCAAATAATTGAACATGAGTAGCATTTCAATGGGAAGGTTTTTTCCCCAGGAGGAATATGAATCTTTGTTTAATTTTTTTTCCAAACAATAAGCTGTCTGTTCATCTGGATCTAATTTTAATATATTTGTTGAATTATCCTATTTTAAAGCAGAAAATTTCATATAAACATCTTCTATTTTGCGAGTCCATGTTCAGTTTAGCAACTTCGAATTTGCAACAGAACAAAAAATATAAGTTAAGAGACTGTTTTCAAAAAAATATTTAATTATTTTTAGTTGTGTATTTACAATTACATTAATGAATGTGAAATTGTATTTACGTTTAGTCAGCTTTTATAAGCTTTGCTTCCGATCTGTCAACCAATCATTTTTCTGCCCAAATCCTTCTTTTAAAATTAAATGTTCTGTACGTTATCAGATTTCTACGCAAATATGTCTTCAATACTGTGCTTTATACTCGGTACTTTGTGTACACTGGATTCTGATAAAAGTTCTAATGCAAAAATCTGGGTCTACGGAACAATTTTGAGTGAATTAATTGAAAAAGGCGTAGCATTTGGATATTTTGAAATTTCAAGTTAAATAATTTTTTTCAAAAGAAGCACAAAAATATATTAGAAATTAGAAAAATGTTTTCTTTTTCATTGTAATAAGTAAGCAGACATAATAATTTATTGGATTTTAGTAGATTTAAATATTTATAAATATCAGAGCTTATTTTAATAACAGTTCAGTTACAATACTTTATAAAGTCCATATTTGTACGCAAGATTAAAATATAAAACAATTTGTTGCTTAAGCTATTTTGGTTTTTATCATTTTAAAAATTTTTAAAATCCTACAATAGTTGCAAAACTTAAGAAAATCTTTCAACCATAGGTCTTTGATTATGTAAAAATGTCATAAGCAAAATCATTTAATACAATAAATGTGTGTGTATTCCACAATAAAAATAAATATGTGTGTGGACTTTCACTCATACACCTGTATCACTACTAAACTAGAGAGCAATGATTATTATATCATGAAAGGAGAGAATTCTCTGTGATCTCAAGAGATTTGATAATATATTTCATCATTATACTGTAATACTTTTGTAAATATATACATTTTTAAAATGCAAGGTACTTCATATCTAGAATGAAAATTACTAAATTATACAAAATTAATGCATCAAATTTTCACTAGATCTGATATTTTTCATTTCTTTGTGCAATGTTTTGAATAATTTCGATAAATCTGATGTTGAATAACAATAATTATAAACTGAAATATTTCATTAATTTAAGTAAGAAAAATAAATTTAGAGGACTATTCGATAGGATTTTACATCTAAATGCAGTATTGGATTATTTTTAATTTATCCTATTGTATTCATAATAATAGAATTAAATAAAATTTCTAATGAAGAGTATCTAAAATGCATGAAAAATGCTTTCAACTATAAATATTGAAAATTAATTATAATTTTTGTAACTTTCATGCTCTTAGCACACAGTATCTTACATATTGTGGTTCTTAATATGTTCTTAAATATTGTGGTTCTTAATACCTTCGTAAGTTAAATATCGTAAGATAGTTTTCAAAGTCCTTCCTTAATAAAAACTTTAATATCTATAAAAAACAAGGAAAAAAATACTTCTAAGTAAAAAGAAATAAAAATACTAGAATTAGGTAAAAAATAAAAATAAATAAGAAAAATATATAAATGGGGCCAATATATCAAATACATTCCATTTGTACCAAGTTTATAAATCCATCTACGAGTTCTGTTGCAACTCATTTTTGATTATTTTTTGTATAATAAATACTGTATATATAGTATTGTATTCTATTATATAGTTAGTTTTATTTCGTTTGTGGTCTAAAGTAGGCAAGTGGTTAAAGACTATAAGTAGGCAATAGTAAAATTTGGGATCAAAGATATTGGTTAAATTTTGAAATACGATGTTTATATTCACGTGTTGGTAGTGGGGAAAAAAAACACTGAAATGAAAAGCCATCGACTCTAGCATCTGCACATGCGAAAAATTGAAAAGTAATGTCTATCACTAGTTTTTCAACAGTGATTTGAACTGAAATTTTGATAATCCATTCTAAAGACAAAGAACATGGTCTGGCAATTAAAAACCAAGAGAAATGATCAAAGGAAAAGGATTTAGTAGTCCAAAACTATTGACAAAATAAAGAAAAAAATGGTCTGCATGGTTTTTTCTTGTGTCAAAAGAAGCATAATTATTTCATAGACTGATTTATTTATTATTTTATCTAAAATCCATTTTAGAAATCAAAGCATTTATTTTTTACGTGAACAAGATCTTACACATAATTACTAATGCTCCATCATGAGAAGTATTCAGTAGTATTTACTTTATTGAATTGTTGTAAGATAGAATTAATCACTTTCGAGCATGAAATGTGAGATAGTATTCTATAAAAATGTACTATGTAAAAGTCACAGAGTGAATGAATTAATTTTGATAGTTTTGAAATGTCTTAATATAGATTTAATCTAATCATTTTGGAAAGATAAAAAGATTAATTTCTTTAGTTTAAAAGAATTAATAAAAAGAAAATTTTCGAATTTAAATAATATAACCAATTAATCTGTAAAGTTTGTTAATTATATTAATTTTATTTTTTAGTACTAAATGCAATTGCTTTTGCAATGAAATAGCTTTACTTTCTGCTGATAGAAATGAATTCTTAACTCAAATAAAGTTTATTTTATTGGACATTCATAGATGGCAGCACCAAGTATATAGTTAAAAAAAGGTTTTCTTGGAAATGTGTGTGCTATCTTCCTAGCCAGAGAGAAAGAGAGATGCATATTCTGTAATTTAAACAAATATAGTTATCTGTTCAATATTTTTTACAAAATGGAAAATAAATTTTTTAAAAATTAATAATATATGTTTATTACGTTCCAATATTTGCGTATTTTTTAAATAATATAAGTGTTTTAAAATAGTATTTTTAGTATGTTAAACAAGTTTAATAATAATTTACATATTAATATGAAACTTATTTAATATAAATTCATAATTCTTCTATAATTTGGGTATTCATAAATTTACATTTAGCTAAATTTAAAACTAATCACATTTTGCAATGTTTATTTACACAACAATAATCATTTAAAATTTAGGTGAAATTTGAAATGTGAAAATCTAAGAATCGTTGGCTGTAAATATATTATTATATGCAATGAAGAGAAATATATATTTGATAATTTCAGAATTTTAAAAAGAAGACGTTTATCATCAAATAGCTGTTGTTGTTATTACTTATGATACTAGGACCTACCAAGCTCGTTATTCGAATTTAAGTAAGTAGGGAGTGTGTTTCTTATAACCAGAGCACTACGAAGATGAAAGTACGGCTTTACTCTCAACTCCTCCGAAAGGGGGAACTATCAGAAGATCCACTCCCTCAATTTTGATATTGATTTGAATAAGGCGAAATCAAATATCTATAAATATGTTACTCAGTGTCGCCATCTATTGATGAAATAGATGTTTGTAAATTCACATACATTTACGCTAATAATGGTTATTAAATGTTTTTAATTTTGTTCGCAAATTTGTGATTGATTAACTTATATAAATATCTTTTAATATTATAGAAATAAATTTTATTTAGTTATTTAGGAATTTAAAGGTAAATAAATAAATATATTATTTCTATCGTGTAAGCCAAAATATCTATCGTTATCTATATAAAATTAAAATTACATTTTAAATGAAAAAAATTATATTCCTGTTTACGGAAACATTGAATTTTATTTTTTCTAAGTGATTTCTCTGTGTGGTGAAGTTGAGAATATTCTATGTTCTCCAAATTATCTTAAAAATTGTTCCAAAATCCAATGATATTTTTGTTTCTAATGTTATTGTTATTAGCCCTATAAGCCAACAATAATAATATAAGAAAATATAATTTTATTTATTTTTATTCATCTGCATTTACATTATAAATGTATTTATTTATTTAAAAAGTATTGATGATGAGTGTTCAATGTAGTATGATAATTTTGTTTCACAGCACTTTTGCAATGCACCTATGGTTAGTATTTTATTTAATATATTACAATTATGTATGTAGTAGTTCTATACTGTTTATTCTATACTGTGTTTCGATTCTATTATAGTTTTCATTTGATTTATAGATATACTTCAGTAAAATTATGTTTTTTATTTATAATTTATTCTTTTTTCAAAAAGAAAATATTTTTAATTATTCAGCTACTTATTGCTAATTTACTTACTATATATTTTTGTAGAATAGATAATTGTTTTTTAAATCTAGACAACAATTATATTACCAGTATATTAAAAACAACTTTAAATCTGTAATTTAAGTATCATTATGCAGGGAATATTTAAATCAAATGTGTAAATATCAAAGAATGCATTTATCACTAATAATGATTAACTTACTAAGTTTTATCTATATAGTACTGTGCTAAAAATCTCACTGAGGAAATTATCTGGGTAAATGAAACTTTAAAATCTTCGTAACCCCTTTTGTGTCGTTAATAAATAACTAATCATTTAATCATTTTAGATTTTTGCGTTTTTGACCAATTCTCAATTTTTATATTATATTATTTTTAGGAATTTTACGCATTGAAATGAAGAAAAAACTTTCATCAAGTTTGCATTAACTATGAAACTATTCCTTAATTCAATGTTACTATACATGCATTATTATATTTGCATGTTAATTTTATACAAAAATGCATTCAGAGCTCTTGGAATTGAAGAAGCATGTAAGTTCTATAAATGGAAATAACTCGTAAAGGTTTCCGTTGGATGATATTTTATGATTTTAAAAAAAGGCTCACTCGACAAGAATGCATACAGTCGCTTCGTGTAACTTTTGGTAATGAAGCACCATCAGTAAAGACTGTTTGACAATTGGTTTGCGGAATTTCTTTGTAGTCGTGTGTCCGTCAGTGATGAATCTCGTGAAGGACAACCGAAATTGGTAGTGATTCCAAACATCGATGCTCTGCTCAAGATGATTGAAGAAGATAGAATATTTTGGCATGTCACGAATCGTGAGATAGAAGCACCTCTTGGCATATCACAGACTGCAATACATTCGATTTTGCATGAACATTTAACTGTTAAAAAGATTGGTTCCAGATGGATTCCGCAAAATTTGACAGAAGCTGAAAAAGAGATTCATATAAACTCGGATAAAGAAATGATAAAAAATTCAAATTGGGAACAGCAAAATCCGTATACAAGAACAGGTGATGAATCTTTGATATATTCGTATATGCCGGAAACTAAACAACAATCCACTGTTTGGGTGTTTCAAAATGAACCGAATCCTACGAAAGTTGTATGTTCACGAAGCACTTACAAGAAAATGATTGTTTTTCTTCGGTCTTATGGGAAATATAGCAATCATTTCTTTAGAGGATCGGAAAACTGTTAACGCTAAATGGTATACAGAAATTTGTTTACCAAAAGTCATCAATGAAATCAGGAAAAACAACAAAAACCGCCGTATCCTTCTTCATCAAGACGACGCCAGCTCCCACACAGCACATCAAACAATTGATTATTTGAATGATAAAAATGTCGAATTAATGTCTCATTGCCCATATTCTCCTGATTTGTCGCCTAAGACTTTTTCTTGTTCTCTTATGTCAAACAAAAAATGCGTGGACAGCGATTTTCATCACCTCAAAAAGCTGTTGATGCTTTCAGAAACCATGTTTCTGAGATATCAATCTCAGAGTGGAAAAACTGTTTCAAGAATTGGTTGGAACGGATGAAAAAGTGTATAAGCATATTTATAGGCCAATATTTTGAAAAGCAATAAAATAGTTTGTTCTCAAATAATTCTTTTTTCTTCCTACTTTTTGTAGAAACTTAAAAGGCAACCCTCTTACTTTAGAATGGATGAAATATTGTGAACAAAAATATTCAAAGAATGGATTGCCCTCATCTAGAGGTGTATCTTGCAGAATGCGTGCAATGAAAATCCAAAGGCAAAGGCTTTTCATACGAAATTAAATGCAAGTACAAATCTAGGGAAACTACTAGACAGATGCAAGTTGTTGTAACTTGACATCATATTTATCACATTATTACTACTTGGGCTGTTGAACTTTGTGGTTAGGGCATTGCACTGCCGTTTCTCTTTTAACTGTTTTTTTTTTCATTGTTTGTTTATGAACAGTTAAACGAAAAATAAATAATAGATTTTAAAAATGAAATGTATTATCGAAATTGCAAAAATATTTCCATTTTGTTAAATAAAATTTAAGATAAACTATATTCTTCCGTATACTTAATATTTTCAGAATAGAATATTTCTGCTTCTGGATAACTTTTGCTCAAAATTAATGTTGAATTCTTAACAAATTATGCATTAATTATGATTTATTTATATGGTTTCTTGATGAAGAAATTAACGCTAAATGTAATATTTGAAAATTTTCATCTCGCTGTTTTAACGCCATGATCAGCCAATATATTGCCAAAATATTTTGCTACTTGAGTTTGTACACAATGGAAAGTATTCGTTAAAATTGGGGAAAGTATTGAGCCAATTTTTTCTGATTTCTTTCTTCCTGCTCCTCTTAGCATACCCAAACCGACAATCACATGTATAAAATGCATTGTTTCTTTCTCCCTTACTCGTGTAAATTTAGAGAACATTTTGGTCAGAAAAGTTTATCACCTTGCGAACAATAACTTCAGAGAAATTTGATTTTTGCACATTTAATGGATTAGCTTGTAACAAGAGATAATTTGTTAAATAAAAATTAGTTCCATATTGATTACATATAATACAATAATAAAATAAAACATTTAATACAGAAGTAAAATAAAAAACATTTTTGCACCCCGTAGCAGGCAATCCACGAAATAAAGGCTGAAGAATTTTGTAATACAAGCAAATAACTGTGATTATGAACACAAGGCTAATAGCTTGTGGGATGACGTTTTATTTGTAATGAGACATATTCAAATGTTGTAAAAAAATGCACAATCACCCGACAAATGTGCATGTAGAAAATAAAACTACATCCAAAATGTCCCATTATTCTTATGAGACCATGATCTTTCAAACAGAAAAACATGATCATTCATTTACGATGGTGGACTTGAACATGAAGCATAAATTAATGAATATTTTTTATGATCATCCTTACTCACTAGTTACTAAAAATAGGATGTGATTTTCTACTGGAATTATAAAATCCTTGTGAATAAGGACTCTCAATTAAACATAATATTTTTACATCTTTTCCATTTTCTTCAAATGTAATATGTATTATGAATTTTTGGTGTATTAATGTATAAATTAATGTAACGAATGTGTGTGTATAATTATGAAAAAATGGATAGTACTGACAAAAATATCTTATCCATAAAAAATTTCTCAATAATCTCGTTTTCGAACTGGTTTCAGTTGTTTTTAGATTTTTTCTTAAAACTCACTATTTTCTTGCTTTTAAAATACACTCATAAATTTTTAATACGAGTTTTCATAGTGTTTGTTGAATATACAAGTTCTCCACAATTTTCACTTCATTAAGGACTAAGTTAATCGAAAAAGAAATATAGAAATCATTTCCTTGCAAAACTGATTACTCAACCGACTAATAGAATCATTATACATTGAGCATTTCATTATAACACATCAGTAATAATTTTGAATTTTTATTTAAAAAATGTTGCATGTTTGACATGGTTAATGTAGAATTCGAACATGTTAACTGAAATATAAGGAAACAGGTGCAAATTGATTAAATATCCTCAAAAACTTAACGAATGTTTTGCAACTCGAGTAAGTTTGATATAAATTATTTCACGAATATAATTATTATATTGATCTTAATTTCATCATTTATTAAGAATAATTGTATGTTATTTAAAAATCGATACATAATTTAATAAAACATTTAAAATGAAGTTTTAGAATAGTTGAAATATAATTAACTTATTATAATAATTTGCTCAGTATAAACATAGAACTTTAATCTCTTTCACACCTCTTCTTTCTTCGATTAATAAAAACGTATTTTTTGAACAATAGATCATAAAACTAATTTTAAATCAGAATAATTAAAAGTATCCTTCTATAAGCGTCAGAGTAATTATATAATGGAAAAGAATGGAATATATATTAACCTTCTCGTATCAAATGTAATTTTCAAACTTGTTTCCCCGATGTTGTTGGACATAGTACATTTGTAAGAGGTCACAACTACTTTTTACTAATAATTGATTTACTTCACAAATTATGTTCACTTTTTGAGTAGTATTCAACGGCAAATGTTTATTATTATTATTGTTTCGGCAAGTTATTTTTTTAACAAAATGAGAGCAATTTTTTTGGCGAGGAATAATAAATTAATTATTTACACACAAAATAAATAATTTGATTATAATCTTTTTGGTGAGAAATACATGTAAAAATATATTTTTCTATTTTTACTTATTTTTTTAAAATAGTCAATATAATGAACTCTAAAACTATTTTATACACGTTAACTCTTCGAACAAGTTAGTTTGCTCAAATCAAATTTTTCTTGCTTTATTCAATTTGAAACATTATTCACATTAGAAAATTAAAAATAGAAATCCAGTATACCATTAGAAAATATATAACATTAAAAATAATTTGACTGAAAAGCCAGAATCACTTTTCTGTGGAATGAAAATTGTAAAATAAATTAAAAAGGAGCCTTTATTTAATGAAAATTATAGATTATATTAACATCAAAAATTAAAAATATAACTCGTATAATCAAAAAAAAAACATAAATAAATAAATAAATAAATAAATAAATAAATAAAAAAATTTCACTCTAAATTTCATTTTTTGATGATGAACATACAATGCACTGCAAAAATATGACAAAATTATTTAATTTTTTAAAAATAAGTATCATTAATTTTACTTTCTAAGATTTTATTTTTCATTAGTGATAAAGTGTAATTTTGGATGCATAATTTATTTCTTATAAGCAATTATATATATATATATATATATAACAAAATATAAGTTAGGTTTACTTTGATTGCAGCTAATGAAGAAAATAAAGACTCTTACTTCCGTAAATAGTTTTATTCATTCTAACTAATTTTAATTTTAGCCTAGTCAATATGAAAAAATAATATTTATATTTCCACACTTCCGTTTACTTAGAAAATAATTAGAAACATAAATACAAATGTATCTACTGTATCATAAATTCAATTTTCCTAAATCTTCATATATCGTTGTTTTTTGTATTCATAAGTGTAGATGGCAGCACTATGCATATATTTCTATTGTTGATATTTTTACTAATTCTTTTACATTTTTATTACATCTCCTTCTCAACAATACTTTTGTAAGTTACTGTCCTTATTTTAAATTGCCAATCAATACAAATATACGGTACGTTAAAGTATAAATAAATGCATTTCATACAATTTCATCATACTTTCTTGAGATTTTTTTCAAATGTTCGCTTAGTTATAACTTTAACATTTTCCATTATAAATAAATAAAATTTGAATTGACTTTTTTTCAGATTTCATAAAAAAATACAATAAAATAAAAGCAATAAAATTTTATTAAATTAATCACATAAAAATTGCGCTGCATTAATTTTCATAAAAAATACAAAACAAATAAAGCAGATTAATTTTTTTAAATTTATTTATTTAAAATTGTTAAATATAGCTAATCACTGAAGGATTACTCTATTCAAAAACTTTTAATTGTAATTTATGTGGTATTTTTCAATTAAAATCACACACACACACACACACACACACACACACACACACACACATATATATATATATATATATATATATATATATATATATATATATATATATATATATATATATATATATATATATATATATATATATATATATTATTTTTTCAACCATTCCCCTCCCTAAATCTAGTTCAATTTTAAATTGTGGCATAATCTAGTTTAAAATCTTTTCCCATTTATCTATACGTTAGAAAATCAACTCTATAATAAGGTACTTTATTATTTAGAAATGTCCATCTTCTCACAGTTGCCAATGTGGAACTTAAATTATATTAAAATTATAAGTCCTAGAGAATCTAAGAGATTAAATTTGATCATATATAACACGGCTTCTGCCATAAAGCAGAATTACAACGCGGGAAAGATGAATTCTAAACAGATCTGAATAATTTTAATCATACAATCTACTTTATATTTTTATTTTTTGTTATTTTTTACTGATCTTTGCTTTAAGGGATATTGGTAAAATGATTGCTTATCTTAGCCACATTGAAATCTATAAGATTTGGTAAAGGATATCTCAATATTTCTTCAATACTTTTTCTAAATAAATGCAATAATTAAACATCATGGTAAATGGTTTCTCAAATATTAATTCAGATGTGCAAGAAGTTAATTAAAAGTTTTCTTCTAGAGTATTCCCTAATTTTATTCTAATATACATTCTAACCCCTTTATCACAATAAACAAACAGTTTAAGTTAAATCGTTTTTTTATATATAAATTGTTATAATTTACATAAAAAAGATTTAACTTAAACTGTTTGTTTTCAAATTACATTTGTTATATCATATCCTCTATCAAAGTGATATTGATTTTAATTGTGTCATTGATTATATAAATAGGATATTTATTTTATATTGAAAGTAAAATATATAAGTTTGAAAATTCATCTTCAATTATTTTTAATTCAGAGAAGATATATCCAGTAATACTATACATAGAACGCCAAATCGAAAAAATAATGTTGCAGCGTCAAATGACCAATATTTTTATGAAATATGAAATTTCTAATTCAAACAATATCATAATCCCACAGCATATAAACATTTTACTTCTGGTACCTCTTACAGAATTTTTTTATTTTTTTACATTTATTAATAATTATTTTTTGTTGAGAAGAAAAGTGACAGTCATGTTTAACATTCCTAAATTAAACAATTTTCAAATAATTAAATTCCGACTAATTTAATTTCTTCTAGGCCAATGGAAGTAAACAAATCTATCATTAAAATATGTTATGATCCATTAATTAAGTAAAAATATTGCACACAAATTATACGAAATTTTTAAATTGGTTTCAAATTCATTGTCTTCATACATTTTTCTTTCTTCAATGGTCTATCTGTTTAATATTTAACCTTCAAAGTAATCAGAAACTTGTCAAATTTAATTAAAATCCCTTAAAGCATGGAATAGTTTTTCAATTTTGAATATCATTCGATACTCTTTTACAGAAAACAGAATTTTATTAACGAAATAAATTTTCGAAATATCATGGAAATTATACGCTTTCATTTGAATAGAATTCGTAAAAGAATGTGGAATAAAAAATGGCATGCGTTATTAAATTATCAATGCTTTTTAATGTTTCGAACATTTGCTTATATATATTATTATAAGTTTAGCATGCAGGAAAAATACAAGATGAATTCACCAAGGCATATGGAAATAAATAGAACTGAAACACAGAAATTCAATTTCTTAAATATTTAGATTATTCATGAAAGAAAAATTAACTTGGAAACAAAAGACAAGTAAAATTCCTGATATCATATAAAAGTTTGAAATATTAATGTATAATGTACCAGATGAACTTAAGAAGCATAAAATTATGTACAATGAAACAGTCGATTCTTTTTCTTATTCAAGAATATTCTGATTAGAAAATTTGATTTCGAATAATTAACGAAGCTAATTAGCTTAATTTGAGAACAAAGAAGCAAAATATTTTTTTAGAATAAATTATTCCCCTCTGAAAATGCAGGCATAATAACATCTGGAAAACTTGAGGCATAAGGAATTGAAGAAGAGCAGGTGATCCCGAGAAAATCTTTCATTCATGCTGTCTGGAAAAATCTTAAGATCTTCTATGTCCTCTTTCTATCCATCTCGGACACAATCGCTGCTGAAATTTTAATATTTTCATTTTGTTTCGTGATTACATCAGAGGGCGAAACAAGACGCCTCGTGCAGAAAACACCTGCCGTTGCCAGTTTATCCAACCATAAATATTTAAGCATTCATTAGTGGCATCGGGCTAGAGCTCTTCGGTGAAGAGAACTCAGAGCAAAATTTTCGGAAGGATTTATCGCTGGTTGGATTTTGTTATAATGAAGCAAAATCTCTCTTTTTTCTCTTTTCTTCTGACTTTAGTGATGTGTTATTTATGCTTAGACAGCTGGAATAATTGCAGCTTCCAGCGATACTTATTCTTCTTATTCCTAGAAATGGGGAAGTTAGATCTTTAAGGGTTTTTTTCTTGGATAAAACTTCAGTCTCATTCAACAAATGTAGTCTGTTACATTTATTAAATGCACGTAGTAACGGAAGATATAAAATGGGTGTGTTTAATTAGTGAAAGGAGAAAGTTTTCAAATGAATAGGAAAACCCATGAAGTTTGAAAATTACAAAATAATTGTTCGATAAAAATAAGACATAAATGAAATGTTTTTAAAACAAATATTCAACTGAGTAAGATTATAATAAACAATTAGTTATCTAATCCTGAATATTTCAAAAGTTCTTTTAGAATACATAATTTTCGTTTGACAGAATAAATAAAATTGAGTATGACACGGGAATTTGTTACAGATAAATTTTGAAAGAGAATTTCGTTCAATGATAATTATTTGCACCTAAGAAAATACTTTTAACTTTATTTCACCACAACAAACACATTGTCAAGTGAAAAATTAACTAATATATTCTATTCAATTATATATTTAAGCGATTAATTTTTTAAACATTTTTGTAGAAAATGTATTAGATAAAAATATTATATTCTCTTCGAATTTGTCTTTTATTAATACAAAATACTTCCGTACTTTTTCTGTTTATCTGTACTCTAAGCTCATGAAATTTTATTTTTCATGTTTACTTTATTTCCAGAATCAAAGTATATATTAATATATACTTATAAAAACTAAAATGGGATTGTATTTATTGTTTAAGAAAACATCCTTACGCTTTTTTAAGCACTTAATAATAATTTCAACTTTTTATATTGAGTATTAAAATGTTCACATTATTTCCGAATTTAAAAATAATTATATCCGAACTTTCAATATTTTTAAAATGTATAATAAATTACAATATACAGTTATGAGTTTTAAATGATTACGTTTAAATTTTGAAGAAAAAGCATATTATTTTTATGATTTTAAAATAATTAATAGGACATTCACAGTTAATTGAGGACCTCATTTGATCAGAATTCGTATTGTTATGATTTTTATCGTTATAGCCCATGTGTATATCTTCTAGGTTAAAAAAATATGTAAATTAATAAAAAAGTCAAAATTTTTAATTTAATTAAAAAATCATGGGTTCATATAATATCCTCATCAAAAGGATCGGTTATATTTTCCTTATAGCTAATATATTTTATATAAGTCTATTTTTAAAATGATTGGATTCAAAACGTTAGTTAAATTTATGTTTTATTTAAAAATCTTCTGTAGAATAAAAGTTTCCATAAAACACAATGCGATTTACCATTTGTATGTGATTTTCGGTCAAATCCTCTGAGTGCTTAAAAATTTTTTCCCTCTCAAGTCTCTTATTCGTTCTGTGTAAGATAACGCTCAGAGAAATCCCTAAATGGAAAAAAATAGAAATAAATAAGGGAAACAGCTCGCCGATTCCTTCCGCGATTTCGAAAAAGAAGGATAAATCCAATCCATATGGAATCCATTCGGAAAACACAGCAAAACGCGTATGGTCAGCACATGATAACGCCCCAGCTTTCTCCGCCTTTGAATGAATTTATCACGCGGAAGGAAATAGTGCCAAGCTGCTTTGAATGGAAAGGAAATATCGTTGCTCCGCGTGCCTTTTCACTCATGGTGGTACAGAGGTTCGTGATTTATACATTGGATGTCTCCTTTCTCGAAAAAAAGGTGTGAAAGCAGGATACCATTTGTCATTCCTTCCGCTGAAAGCTACGAAAAGAGAGACTTTATTTTCGGCAACCCCTTTTTGTGCAGAGGGAAAATAGCGGAAAAGAGCTGTGAATGTGTTTTAAGATAAAACACACTCATACCCTGTCACTCTTTTTTAAATTTGCATTCATATGAATATATAAAGTGTTATTTTCCAATTTCATTCTAAAGAAAAAATTGTGTAAAATAGCTTTTAATTTGAGTAATTATTCATTTTAATTACAACTGTTATGAAAATATATGATTGTCATTTTATTTCATGAAAACATTTGCAAATATTTAGAAACTATCTGAATATACTTCCAAATGCTAAGATAAGTTCCACTATTTTATGAAAAAAAATTCAAAATAAGTAAAAAAATATGGACAATATGAAGTATTGTTACACTACTTCTTTACTTTTAAAGAGCATAAAATTGAAAATCGAATATGTTTTATTAGTTCCTAATTTTATAATTTAGTTTTCTTTATTAGTTTCCCTTCATGTAATTTAAAACTACCATCATTTTAGTTGATTGAACAAATATATTTCTAATTTCCCTCTGGGAAATATTTTAATTTATTCAAAAAATTTCTGCATTAAATTAAGCGATTAGTAAATATAGATGCTTCTTAATCAATTTTTCCGTTATTTAAATTTTTTTCCAAATTACAAAAAAAAATGACCATTACTTTTTATATTTGTATTATTTAAAACAAAATAATATAATCAGTTAATAAATAATTTTTTTTATTTAATATTCACTATCATATTTTACAAGGTTTAATTTTAGCATTTTAATCAAACATGAGTTAATGATAAAAAATAAATAGTTTTATTAGATTGCAGTTCACTTTAAAAATTTTTAATTATTATAATGTTACCAGATTGTAGATAATTCTGTTTCGAAATACAATAGAATAATTTTTTTAATATTGGCTTCAAATTTTAGAAATTGGCTGAATAATAGTATACATACATAATATTATGTTATATAATAATAATTATGATACGCTTTTGTTAGTTATTCTCTTTAATTTCCTGCAAATATTTGCAGTATTTGTCTCCGGTAAATTTTTTCAAAAATTAAGCTTAATCTTTTTATATTATAGTACATAATTAATCGAACAATCATTAGTGTTGCTTTGGTGCTTGATATGGTTTATAAACAGATAATATTTATTTCTATTAAAGTGTACAGTATATAATACTGCATAAAATATAATTTCCTTTGATTGCTAATAAGCAAATTTATTAATATTTCATTTAGCTTTTAACACTTTTGCGTAATTATTACCTATGTTTTTTATTCGTACGTTTATACTTTAGTCAAATAATGTATCGTTAAACCTATTGCATTCTACCTTAATCACGTAATATTCTTGTTAAAGCATGAAAGGTGAGAAAACACTACATAACTTATCAAGATATTAGCAATTTTCAAGCATCTGACTTCATTTTCTCATACATGTAATTTACGAAAAACTGAGAAATTTCTTTCCCAAAATTTGCTTGCCTGAAAAGTTTCGCTTTTGTGAGAAGCTTCATTAGTTTCTGTGTTTGACTTCACGCAAAATATTTCACTGATTAAGTAGACTTCATGGTAGATTCTCAAACATTAAAAATTGCATTTATAAAATCTTATTATCCAGAAATAACGTACGAAATAAGTTAAATACTATTAGATTATAACCAGTCTTAACCATTTAAGATTGATTGAAATTAACATTTGAAATTATGTACTATTAATAATTATATAACAAGAGTTGAAAATTAGAGAAATAATTACGATCTTATATTTTAAATTTTTAAATCGAAGCACTCTCTTGAAAATTACAAACTATATCTCTTATAATATTTTTATAATATTATGGATGCATTTTAGTATTGCTCAAGAAATTCATTGTCTAAAATATCAATGCTTTGGATGGTGTTTCTGAACGAACTATTATTTTATTAGAAAATATTAATTTATTTCTTAATAAGAAATCATGGAAATTAGCATTTCTGTAATACAAATTTGAAAGGCTGTTAAATTGAATTCAAAGAATATTATATTGTATTTCCCACTTACAAATCTACTTAATAAATTTGTAAATCTATTATACAAGGAAGAATAAAAAAGTATGTTATTTTTAATTTTATATATATTGTGACAATTAGTGATTCTGGATAGACAGTAGAATCTTCATGGTGTTCAAAAAGAGAGTGAGAGGAAAGGTATGATAGGCACGTGACACATTTTTGATGTGTAAAAACAGTATTTGAAGTGTGAACTTTTTAAAGTGGACAGTAAAGACAAATTAAAATGTTACACTAGGTGTAATTGATGACGCTTGGTTAACAGACCTAGTAAATCCACACAATTATAAAGAGAATATCTAAGATAAAGTAAAAGTTACGCTTGGTCTGTAGAGAATAGCCCTAAAGATCAATAAAAAGTTAGCAACATTTGAGGCTATTTGGCGACTGATTGTAAAGAGACAATATTAAATTTACAAAATTGCAGAAGAGATATAAGAACTTTGAAAAAATAATACAAAAACTGACTCAAAGTAAATTAGAATTAAAAGGACAGTCAGTACCCGATTCCCAAGAATAATATCATATAATTTCAAAAAGACAATTGATGTGACAAATTAACAGATGACGTAACTGCTGCATTATAAGGAAGGAGTGTATATTGATCAGACAACAAAATTATGTTAAGAAATTTAAAAGCAAGGTAATTCAAAGCGCAGGGAGGTCCACCTCCAGTGGATCCCCTCCCACGTCAACATTCCTGGAAATGAAGCTACCGATACCTTAGCAAAAAGAGGCTGCTCTGCGACGGCCACTACTGATTATGACCTAACTTTTGAAGAGATTTTCTCCGTTGCGAAAAATAGAGACCGGAAAGTCTGGCTTTCTCCTCCAGCTCATCCCTGGTACAGTAGGTCAAAACCAGGAGGAGCATTACATTTTGAGACTGGCAGACAAGACCAAACGGCTATCACAAGACTTTTCGGTGGGCACCTTAAATGCATGTCCTTTGAATCCGGCCGTAAAGTCTTTCCAACGTGTCCCAAGTGCCATCTTCTGCCGGCTTCCCCGCATCATATTCTCGATTGCTTGGGGCTCACTTTAGAGGATGTTCGTAACAGCCCTCTCCTGGTGCTTGACTTTGCTGGGGTGCATGGAATCATGGATTTGATCTAGCTGCCGCTAGATCCTGAAGGATTGGACACAACAACAAAAGCAAGGTAAGTTCAGTTCACAACATCATATAACATTCTGATAAAAAATTTCTTATTTATAGCATTGGAAAATCTTTTTGTATTGAGTTAATAAATGCCTAAACTTATCTGGCGATTACACTGAAAATTGGTTCATGTTTATGAATAAACTATCTTTATTTTATCCCTTTTTTTAGTATTATCTTTATTCAAGTGTAACCGATTTTTTTCAATCATTTATACCTATAAGAGGAATGACACTGATTTGCATAAAGAAACTTTATAAAAAATGTTCGTGTTGTTGTTGTTACTAATGACACTTGGACTAGCCAAGCTCACTATGCGAATGCGAATTTAAGTCAATTGGGAGCGTCTTTCGTTTAATCAGAGCACCATGAAGGTGAAAGTATGACTTTTGCTCTTTAAATCCTCCGATAGCCGGCATCACCAGAGGATCTACTCCCTCAGTTTTGGCATTGATCTGATGGGGGAGTAAATTTCTCCAGAACATTGCACCCATGGTAACTGCTTAATGACCGACCACTGGACTTTCAATTCCACAGATTTAACGAGCACGTATATCGCATGTACTCGGTGGGTCTTTGGAGGCATTGGGAATCGAACCACACCCTTCCGGATGGAAGGCCGATACCCTAACAACTAGGTTAACACGGTTCGTAATTAAACGAAAATTTATCAAGTATATGTCACGTCTATAAAGTTTAGACGAAGAAGTGTTGTGAAATGAGGTAAGATATAATCTTCAAAATGGTTGAAGTAAATAACTACATTTCAAAAACGAAAAACAAAAAATGAAAACATATAAATGGCTCATATGGTCACCCAATCCAATGTAATATTTAAACATTTTTCTTTGTATATGGCTTTATACTTGTGCATGTGTAGACGTATGTGTGAGAGAGCAAAAACATATTCTCTGCTAAATTTGATGAATTTTAAAATAAAGTTTCATTTTCTTGCATAAACTTCGGTGCTTGTAAGCACTTCATGCAATATGAATTTTGTGATACAGTATTGAACTAGAAAAAAAAATTTTTTTTTTACTCTACTAATTTCTATTTTCAGAAAAATATTTGATTTTAATAATTTTTTGTATTATAAATGGTAGTCAATTTAACTTTCGTTAGTTCATTGAATTTGCTCAATAAAATTAGGGAAATAGCTAAAGATTTTAATTATTTGGTATATAACTTTTACGTACAAAATTATAATTCAAAGATCATCAAAAAAAATGTTGACTACCTGGAAATTCCTATCAATCTTGCAAAGGAAAATGAGTGATTAGAATAGGGGCTATATAAAAATTTAGATCCAGAAATTTTATAGATTTCTATTAATTGCAAAAAAATGAAGTACCTTATTTGAAATATTTTATGACATTGGAACTAAATAATTGTTACTGGCAGAAATTGGACGCCATTGTGAAAATATAAAATGTTCACCTATAGCTTCCAACTCTCTTCTTAAATAAATAACAGTTGAATTTGATCTTATATATTTTTCAAATATCTAACTATTATTTACATAGAATTAGTTGAAAAGACATTTAATTTTAATTTTATTTTCCGACCAAATAATAATAATAAGCATAACACATTTAAATAATCTTAAAATGTTTTCTCATAACTAAAATTACTTCTAAATGTATTCATTGAAAACGTTGTAAAACATAACAGGAAATTATCCACATCTATGAATGTAAAATGGGAATATTTCACCTAATTAAAATTATTTAAGATAATAATTACTTTAATTAAAAATTAATTACTTTAATTAAAAATACATTTATTATTCATGTGGCAAATTATAAGATTAAGCATTCACTACGCATGTTTTAAATACGTCAGTTGGAGAAACGGAATGAGAACTCAAGGAAAAATAATGTTCAAAACAAATAGAATGGCTACTTTCTAAAAGCAAAAACATCATGTCTAGCTGTCTTGTAAAAGGAAGCTGTCAATTTCAAGAACACACGATACTAAATCCAGAAAGCTTATTTTGCTAAATCCTCTCTTTGACAGATTCTTTATTTGACAACTTCAAACATGTGTTCAAAATCAATTCTGAGTTAAAAACAAATGTTTTTCGATTTTTTCTCAGAAAGAAAGAATGAATTACAATGCTTACAATTTGATATTTAATAACTGTACTCTGGAAGTAATATTGTTATAAGGCATGCATAATTTTATAAAAATAAAATGATTATGGGTTATGTATATATTTGGTGGATGTTGTCATTTATAACCGGCTTATATAATAAGTTATCAGTTATTGTTTGGTATTTTTTTAAGACGCTGAATTGAAAACACCTTGTAATATATATTATGAACATGTTATCAAAACATTTTCCTAAGCTTGCACACTTCACTTTCATTTACAGATATATTTTTACATACCCCACTTACATTTACCGATTTGCCGTGGTAGCCTTGTGGTTAGGGTATCGGCCTTCCACTCAGAAGGGTGGGATTCGATTTCCAATGCCGCCGAAGACCCACGAGTACATGCGATATGTGTGCTCGTTAAATCTGTGGAATCAGAAGTCCTGTGGTCGGTTATTGGGCAATTACCATCAGCCAAATGGTCTGGAGAAAATATCCTCCCCCTTCAGATCAATGTCAAAATTGAGGGAATGGATGCTCTAGTGGTGCCATCTATCGGAGATATTAAAAAAAAGCAAAGACGTACTTTCACCTTTATGGTGCTCTGATTAAAACAAAAGACGCTCCCTATTGACTTAAATTCACATAGCCAAGGCACAGCGAGCTTGGCTTGTCCAAGTGTCATAAGTAACAACAACAACGTTTACAGACATTTTATCTTCTTTTACAGACATCTTCCGCTTACATTTAGATTTTCAAAAATAGTGTGTGTTTATGATGAAATTAGCTCAAGTATTCAGACATTAATTTAAAATCTAGATAATCATTAATCGTAATAAATAAGGTTCACCATGGCCAAGAAATAAGACTATATTTTAAGGCAATGCAGTCCTAGGCTCAATATTAACCTCGTTTGAGTAACTCGAGCTAAATATCGTGGTTATCATGGTGAAATGTCATGATTGTTTGACAATTGTATATATAGACTTGTCGAAGTTTGAAAATTTCTAGACTTCCTTCTTTCTGATATGTAAACACGATTTATTATCAACACTGTATTATCTAAAATCCTACACAATAAGCTCTTTCTAGTATTCAGGATTGCAGGTAATGTTCAAGCGATTTGTACAAATCCCTTAAAACACTTTTCAGTTGTTAGACTATCCGCTTTTTGCGTTCAATTAGTTAAATTCCTGAGATTTTGTAAATACAATTGCTTATTCTGGGAAACATCGATCAGATCAAATACATTTCAATTGTTTAGTTGTTTTTACGAGTGTTCCAGAAATATGTCACTTTTTATACTTTGAATCCAATTTTAGGTTGAGATTTAATGCTAATTTCAAACTCTTTCTCTGAGAAATTATAATTTAAATTAAATAAACTATATGATTAAAATTGGAAAATTATAATGGTTTGAGAGATAGTTAAATGTCGATTTTTTCAAACGCTATTTGGAAACAAAAATGGTCATGCAAAAAGCGTGAATTTTCTAGTAGGTACTATTCTTTAAAATTTCGGATAGAAAATAAATATTTTCTCTCATATGTGCTTTGAAGAATTTATTAAAAGTGATTAATTATACATACAAAAAATTCAAAATTAAAGAATAAGAATAATTTGAAATGAGTTTATATGTATGTGATACACACAAACAGAATAACCTTAAATTACTTTTAAAAATTAAGAGGATTAACTGTACTCTTTTAGTCGAACAATAATTATAACTGTTTGCATTCCACTGTGAGAGCCAGAAAAGAGGTAAGTGGCAACTCAACAAGCGAGGACAAGGGGTCTCGATGGTTGAGGCATACTATGGACATTCTCTCGTTGCTCAACAAATCTCAACCCATTGGATTTTTTTTTCTGAGGGCATATAAGGGCACATGAGATATTAGAGACCAGTGGACTGAGCTGAAGATCTACTGGTGAGAATCATTGCTGGGTACAAAATTGACATGAAACCTAAACTCTTCGAGTGGATAACCCTTTGTTCCTTTTATGGAGTCAAATCTGCAGTGAAACGCATAATTAGCTTAATTAATAACTCTTTTATTGAATAATAAATCTGGTTGAGCAAATTTGGTATCATTCATATATTTTACCAATATATTTTTTTTATTTTAAGTTGAAATTCTCATTTTTTTCTGCCTCTCAAAGTGGAATACGAACCTATGTAATTATTGCTCGTTTGGATGTGTGTGTGTGGGTCTTACCACTCTTCTTAATTTTTAAAAAACAACTTAGAATCATCCTGTACATACATGCATTAACATACACAAGTATATTTACTTTTTTAACTTTTGAATCCGAGTTATATTATTATTTTTTATTTTTGAAAGATAATTAATTTAAATTTAATTAAAACTCGAAAATAGATAACCTTATTCATAATATAATTTTATTCAATTGTAAAATCATTTTAATCTGTGGGTGATAGATTAGGGAGAGATACTTTATTTTTAATAAGGGTAGTCCTGTAATTATTAACTATCAAAATATTAGATGGTAGTTTTTATCAGCAGCTTTTAATGAAGATATCCATCTAAAACTTAAGAAACCTCGAATCGTAAACCCTCTACAATTGTTTAAATACTGACAGTATATATATA
>CM075860.1:77779345-77981845 GCA_037975125.1 Latrodectus hesperus
TGCTCTTGATTGATTATTAGTAAAGAGAAAACAGAGGCAAGCAAGGCCGCAAAGGAATCGCAGGACACAGACAAGACGAACGATACATACTAATTTGAATTTATGTGGTTTTAATTACAATCCCTATTACAACTATAGTCTTCATTCAAGTGTAATTATTGGAAAAATTGATAAAAAATGGGCGTATTGTGGTGTTCAAAAATTAAAAAAAAGAAACACCAGTGCTGTGCAGGTTGAAAAATAAAGTTACCAGACTTGCATTTACCATCTGAACCATTATTAACTTTAGTATCGGGTGAAATAATTCAATCAAAAATTTTTTTGAAAAATATACACAAGTACAATGCATGCTTCCAAATGACATCGTTCGGAGCAACGAATACCATTAGCGCAAATTCTACACCAACATTCAAAGTACAAGGGCAAATTTATCACCATACTGGATCACTACTACCCTTGCCAAATGCTGATGACAACTATCTTCAAATATATTTTGTGGGAAATACTGACGAACAAATCAACAGACGGTGTTAACTGAATATGAGTACTAAACGAGAAATTGTCGCTGAATTACAAAATGTGTTTGAACAACATAATGAATTAATTGAATTATTTAAAACCGCCATTGAATAAATGCCATCTGACGATTACAAAGTAATAATAAAGGCAGAGATAAAACACTTATTGGTCAACATCGAAGATACTTCAACGTACCAATTATTACATTACATATATTCAGACTTGTATGCTTGATTCTTGAGATCCGCTTGTAAGTCTTCGTCGATAATAGGACAAATAGCACAATGACAGATGTACAACCACAGAAGAATAACGAAGAAAACACCCAGGGCCACGGTGGGAATCGAACCCACACTCCTACGCTCTCAAGCGATTAGCGGTGATGCTTTAGACCACTCAGCCACGGAGCGCCCTCAACGTACCAACGATCGATAAAATGGTCATTGTTGATGAAGAATTTAGTTCTAGCGTTATAATATTTTATTGTAGAAATGGTGACGTCCAGTAAATGTCAGAAATCGTCGAGTATCGCATCGTTCATATGATGCATTTCAATATCCCATTCTATTTTGGCAAAGAGAGGATATGGATATCATTTTAATGTTAATATGAGAAATCTTACAATTAATGTGGATATCAACAAAAAGGTCAGTGCTAAGAATTATTATGCATATCGAACGATGATTCGTGAGAATGCTGATAATCGTGTATTGAAATGTAGACAATTATTTCATGCATGCATTATGGACATGTATGCAAAAATAGAAAGTGAAAGACTCCTTTACATAGGACTAAATCAAGTCAAAATTTGTTCTGAAGAGTACATCCATTTACGCGATGCAGTTGTAAATGATGGCAATCTCAGTGAATTGGAAAAATGGTCATTTTACCATTCACATTTACAGGCAGCCTAAGACACATGCATGAATATGCACAAAATGCAATGATGTATGTTCGTGCATATGGTTGTCCAGATGTTTTCATCTCATTTACATGCAACCCAACGTGGGATGAAATAAAGGAGCTTTCATTAACTGGAAAATTACTATCAGATCGTCATGATATTTCTGCACAAGTATTAAACAAAAATTAAAAATATTTAATTGATTTTACTGTCAAACATCACGTATTTGGGGAGACGCACTGTTGGATGTATTCCATTGAATGGCAAAAAAGAGCGCATATTTTAATATGGATGATGAAAAAGATAACACCAAACAGAATTGATGAAATCATCTCTGCAGAAATACCAGACATTGAAATTGATAAAGATTTTCACGATATTGCCTCAAAAAGTATGATTCATGGTCCATGTGGATAACTTAAATATATTTCACCATGCATGTTAGATGGAAAGTACACAAAGCGATATCCTAGAGACTTACTTTCTGAAACTATTACAGGCGATTATGGATGTCCTCTCTATCTACCACGATCTACCGAAGATGGTGGAGAATCCATTAAACTAAAAGTACTCAACAATATTATTAATGTTGATAATCGTTGGGTAGTACCATATTCTCCATTACTAATAAAACCGTATAACGCACACATAAATATTGAGTTCTGCAATTCAGTGAAAGCTATAAAATATATTTGAAAACTTGTGAACAAAGGAAGCTATATGGCAGTCTTTGGAGTGGAAAATACAACGGCATCTAACGATGAATTCACACAATATCAACTGGGACACTACATAAGTAGCAATGAGATTGTATTGCGTATTTTATCATTTTCTTTTCATGAAAGATATCCAACGGTTATACCTTTAGCAGTACCTCTTGAAAATGGACGGCGTTTATATTTTACATCAGAAAAATGTATATACAAGAGCAACGTCACCACCCCCAATAACATTAACTGAATTTTTCAAATTATATACAAATGATACCTTTGCAAAGACATTACTGTACTCTGAAGTAGTGTTGTAAAGGAGGGAAAAAAACGGGTTTATTCCTTTGGGAGTTTTAAAAATTCTCGGGAATTTTGAAAGAACTCGAGAGTCCAGTATAGTGATAAATTTGCCCTTGTACTTTGAATGTTGGCATAGAATTTGCGCTAATGGTATTCGTTGCTCCGAACGATGTCATTTGGAAGCATGCATTGTACTTGTTGGTGACATAAGAAAAACGTGTTGGTCAGAGATGACAGTTGAATGAACGAATATAAGGACATAGTAGGTGATTATAGGTTTTATAAATAGACACTTGTGTGTGCTATATAAGAACTTAAATTTTTTGTCTCTGGTAAAGTGAACGATACAGATGATTCATCAGTCCTTTGAACCTGAGTGATGGTAGGTTGCTGAGAATCTACATGGTATTCAGTATGGTTACCATGGACTCATGGATTCATATTCGGTTGACAATCGTGGGATTTCGAATTGCTGTACAATCTTATATCCAGCAGAATTCAACTTCTTTTCCGAGAATAGCAATTTTAATGTCCAATCACATTTGTTAAAGTGTGGGAAATTTGCAGCCTTAGGATTAAACAAAATGATTAATGCAATAGTTAAAATCATATCAAATTTTTATTATTTTTTATAATTTTATTTTATTTTTTGATATACATAGTTTACGAACGTATTTTAACGGAAGGTGGTGAATAAAAATTTTAAAATTCAAATGGGAACAAAAATTCTAAATAAATAGACAAACAATATTATGCAATATATTTTCTTTATAGTATAATGCATGTAATATTTTGAGGAACAAAGAACTTTAGATCATAATACAGTCACTACTGAATAATGAGTTTCTTTAACTCAAAATAATTTCTTTACGAATATTTACATTGAGTTCTATTTAAAACGATTAAAAATTTGTGTTAAAAATAAAGCAAACTTTTTTTATGTTTCTAAAATCTTAAAAAAATATATTTTATAGAAATTCAGAAATCTAAAACCAGCCATTTTTGAAAACAATTATCGTTAAAAAACATTGTGTAACCAGGGCCATACTTTTGAATAGTCCCAGATGAACCGGATCTAAATTGTTGGTTGCTTGCTCATTGGTTATTTCTATAACACAAGGCAAATCAGATTAGGACATACACTCTAAAATGGAATTAGAACCACTACAAACATCCATACTTGCCATGGGAATCGAAACCACAAACTATTGAACAGATGGTCAGAAAGAAGCCAGTCGGCTACCTGCTCGGAGACTGACATCTAAAAGGCATCTTGAAGAAAAAAATATTATAAAAAAGGAGCTCAGATAGCAAAATGAGTCGATCGTTGGCCAAAGCAGCCGCAATGAATCAATATGTTTTACGATCAATTTCTTCTGAATATTTGGAACAACATATTATGAAACTTTTCTTTAAGAAAATATTTGATCAATGGAAAAATAAAGGCTATTAACGAAATCCTGACTAAAAGATGTATGGCTGGCAAGAACTGGAGCAAGATCTTTCCCTACCAATTCGATTCTATTTAGATTTAATCTCTGAGATACAATTCGCTGCCAGTACGGTGATTCTGAAACTATAGATCATGTTTTCCTACACTTCCTTTTATATGAGGATCTCAGGAACCAACTACGACAAAGATTAGGAATAGGAGCATTATCATTCTCTTGGATACTCGAACTACCTTCAAATCCGGAAAATAAAATCCTTGCTTGTTGCGAATTTCTGAGACTATCTAAAAGATTTTAATCTTAATGACATAAAATGTGAAATTTTGTAACTTCTACTTTCCTTGAACTGTTCTCTATTACAGATTTTTTTAATCTGACGTATCTGCTTTACGTCAAGATATGTGCTTCTTAGTCTCCACCGACTGATTAAAAGACTTCTGTTGAATTTTCTTAAACAATGTAAAGCAATTGATTATTAATAATCTCCAGTTATTTTCTTCAATGTGAACTACAAACATTTTAACATAGAGCTCCAAAAGTGTTCGCCATAACCTACCTACCAAAATGAATTGAACTTTCCTCAACGAAAATAGAATTTAAGCTTTTTTATTTGTTTTATTTTTTTTAGAACTTTGGAAATATGACAAATTTGCAAAATCTTTAAAAAAAAACTTAGAATTTTGGAAACAGATTATAAAAAATGTTTTTACAATTTATTGAAACAATACTGATAGGAATGTCGCGTGAAATGGTTTTTACATTTAAAATGCTAACCTTACTAGGAAATTCTCTCTAAAAAATTCATGTGTGGAATTTTAATATGTTTTAAAACTTTTTTCTGCTTGGTTTCTAATTTTAATTATGATTGATATTATACTATAAATAAATAATCTTAATTTCGAAAATACTAATCATTCGAATCATTTATTAGAGATATTCAGCAATTTTCGTCGTTAATAATCATTTAGTTCGTTTTAGGCTGTGTGAAAAATGAAGACTCGTTAATAACACATGATGAATGGAAGCAGATTTTGAAAAACTAAGGAAGTTATAACTGATTTTAGTTTACTCTTAAAGGAATTTTATAATTATTAGATCTTAGTTACTATGAAAAATGCATTTAATATAGCTAATGACAAAAACAATAATTGTGTATACAGTCTGACTAAATAAGCATTCATGTATCTAATTAAATCTAGATTTAATTTGTGTAATCTATTAAATATGCAGCAATCAAATCAATTAAATTTTCAGACTTTTCTGAGTTCAATAATAATTTTTATTTTAGATTGCAGATGAATGTACAATCTAATTAATTCTACATTAAATTTATGTAATGTATAAAATATGCAACAACCAAATCAATTAAATTTTCAGACATTACTGAGTTTAACAATAATTTTATTTTAGATTGCAAATGTATGTACAATCTAATTAAATCCAGATTAAATTTATGTAATGTATTAAATATGCAGCAACCAAATCAATTAAATTTTCAGACATTTCTGAGCTTAACAATAATTTTTTTGTTTTAGATTGCAGATGAATGTACAATCTAATTAAATCTAGATTAAATTTGTGTGATGTATTAAATTTGCAGCAACCAAATCAATTAAATTTTCAGACATTTCTGAGTTTAACAATAATTTTATTTTAGATTGCAGATGAATGCACATATACAGAGTTTCAGTTAAATATACATATTATAAAAAGTTGCCATTATGCCAAATTTCTTAACTAGTGATGATGGTAGAATACATTTTTATATGGTCCCCATGGTTTGGGCTTCTCAGGCTGATACAAGTCTAGTCATAAAATTGAAATACACTTGCTCACAGTTAAAAAACTACTTTTGTTGTAAAATATTATAGTCATGTTTTATCAAAAACCCAATATTTAATCACTTGCTAATTTCCATACATTTTTTTTCACCCAATGAATTGATATTTTAAACTGTTTGCTCAATATACGTTTTCAAAAAATTATGCACACATATTTTTAAAACATTTTGTTGAGTTTTTTCAAAACTCAACAAAACATTACAATTCAGTTTTATTAAAAATGTTTTTATATTTATTATGTAATTTTACAAGAATGCACAAAATTAATAGAATATGCATGAAAAAGATGGTAGATTAACATCAGTTAATGTGTATCTTTAATTTTTATTACTAAAGTTAAAAAGCAGTTAAGCCCAAAAAGGTTATATATATAAAATGAAATTTCACAAAGTAAAACTTAATAGGGTATTATCACAATTGTGGTAAACTGTAAATTTATTACACGAAATACATTATAATTAAAAGTTAACAATATCTTTTTGTCTTTATAAAAAGTGAAACATCATTTAGTGAAAGAAAATTTGAAATTATTTTATAACTTAGTAAGCTAAAATTGCATTTTTTTGTATTAAGTTTTATTAGAAACTTATAACTTACTTGATAGTTATGGTTTTTCTCCAAATAAAAGTTTTTGTTTAAATATATATTTCATTTTTCAATGAAATATTTTTTATGAATAATATTTCTTGTATACTTTCTTATTGTTTAACTTCTCATAAACAACATTCTTCATTCTTGCCATTGAACATAATATTCTTATTATTTAATATAACATTCTAATCATATATCATAACATTCTTGTTGTTTAAATTTATATTTATATTAATAAAAAGTGTTTTTCAATGTTTTTAATAAATAGATCCAAAAATCAGTAATCAGAGTTTCAAAAATTTTTGAAATTGAAATATATTAGGAACAAGTTAATATAACACTGTCGGGTTTGTTTAATGAATATGATAAGAGAAACTGAAACTTGATAAATAAATTTTCTAGAAATTTTTACTTTCTTGAATTTGCTGAGAATTAAAAATTCTTTTGATTAGTTTTTGAAAAAATGTTTCCAATTTTAACTTTTTATAGTCTTAATTCTATATGCATACATTCATAATAAAAATATATATAATGTTAATGTATATACTGCACACTATTTGAAAAAATCATCAATGAAAGTAAAAAGGCTATAAATATTCAAGAGTTATTACAACTTTTAACAGGTAGAATATCCATTAAGATGTGCTAATATCTCATGTTCTGAAATCAAATTTAATGATCTTCAAATGAGTTTTCCCACTGACTAAATATTGAATATTGTTAAATATCCATCGTGGAATGCTTTCTGAGAATTTTTCTTAGATAAGGAGCATTATTCTCTTGTCAATAATCAGGAAATCTGGGAAAACTTTCAAGCACTCACTTCAATAGATGAGCAAGTAGAAGATACAGATGCCATATTTCTCTTTCTTCGAATAACAAAACATCATTCTTAATTTTAGTGATATCAGTAATTATGCTAAAAGACCACAACTTCAAGTTATTTCAATTTCTGTCAAAAAATTGTCATTGATAGAAGTCTATCATATCAAATTGATTAATATTTCTACTATTCCCATACATGAATAAAATCTGGTTACATTAAAACGTACAATTATTTTTGAAATTCTAACGACTAATTATTGCCCAAGAATTTCATAAAAATTTACTTACTTAAGAAATTTACTTACTTAAAAATTTACTTACTTAAGCCTTTGATTTTTTGGCGATTTTTCTGAAGCCAAGATAGGCACCAAAATGTGATTTACAAAATGGCAGCCCTAAAATTACGTCAATTAAAGCGCTGAAAATACCAGGGTTACCAAATATTGAAGTTTATCTCTAATACTTATATAGCCAAATTTTTTGCTAAATCAAGGGGTTCACCGAACCCGAAGATTTTTGTTCTTACAAACTTTATTTTCAGAGAAAATAGTTTTTATATTATGGATACATTGAAAAAATACATAATTCAGTGTCAAATGCTAAAAGACACAACCTGAAAGAAAATTAATTTCCTGATTTAAAGGGCTACGGTTTGAAAATCAAGTTTGAATTCAAATCTTAAATAAAAATTATGGTGAACAGTTTATGGTATTTAAGTCGTTAAATTCCAAAAATAACTTACATTTAAAAAAAATCAGAAAAGAAATTAAATTTTAGGACGCGAAAGATAGTGATGTTTTATAAATAGCTTTTGCATAATTATTATAAGAGCATGGCAATTTGATAATACCTTATTAAATTTATTAAATTTTGAGTGTTAATTACATAAATATTTGAAAATGAGACAATAATATATCGTGGTAATAAATGGTGCATATATAGTAAAATCTTACTATATTCATCTATGAAATAGCCACAAAAGTAATATTCTTTAAAATACTACTATGAGAATCAATAACAGTATGATTATATTTTTAAATTGTGCAATATGTGTCAATTATAAATTGCATTTTCAGTTAGAAATCAGTTGTTAAGATGATGCTGTAATAAAACCTGTTAAGTTGATTTGAGAAAAGTTTAAAATTCATCGCTTATTCACATACAAATTATTACTTATTGAGAATTCGCAGAAATATCTACATTTAAAGCTACCACAAAGTTTGGGTTCCTGAATCCTGCATAGATAATAGAAAGAAATTAGGCAACTGTTATGTCCTAATTTCTTTCTCAATAAATATATTAGGTCTGATTAATTATAAAAAATAGGTAAATAAAATTATGTAATATTACAATTTAAAAAAGAAAACTCACTTGAACTAGATCCACTGGAATTCTTATGAAAATGCACAATTAAGATAAAGTGTTCTTAACTAACCAGCGATGACGTACGAAATAGGGTTACCAGAATCAAATGTTGAATATCTCCAGTATTTTTGTGGACCTTCTGGTATAAAAAAATTACTAAATAGTTCACCAAGTTTAAACATTTGCTAAAATTATACCGGCTTTATACCTTGAATCTTGGTATATAGTTTCGTTTTGCAGCTCCTCGGAAGGTATAAATTTTATAATTATTTACTCTTATTTTTTTGTTAATAGAACACTTTGGAATTGTGAGACCGGAAACTATTACTCCAGTAATCTCTTATTTTGTCGTGATTATAATAGCTGTAAAATCTGTCAATAAAATTCACGGGAGCCTTTTTGAAGAGTATTATTTGTATATTACATTGATATCAATTATTCCGTTATCTATTTTCAAATCATTTCTTGCTTGCGATAATAGTCGGCACTGTCTGAAAGACATTGATAAATTTCTCCAACATTTTCCTATCGACGTCAGTGACATTTAGTCATAAATCAATGAGTTAAGTTTGAGTGTATATTCCTGTACATGTATATAAATTCTGTTAAATAATATTAGTCAAATTATAATTTTACTACAGCTTAATAAATGAGCTATTTTTAATGCTTTTATTTTTATGTTATTTTGCTTCATAAATGTATGGTTGCACCTGGTATGATTTTTTTGCACAAATAATGGTACATAAAATTTTTCATTAACATTGAATGTATCATGTTGATTTAGAAATTTCCGTTAATATAGTGTTTGTTGAATATTGAAAAAATAGACCGGTTTATATATATATATATATATATATATATATATATATATATATATATATATATATATATATATATATATATATATATATATATATATATATATATATATATATTCAGTATAGTGTTTAACAGTATATTTGAGAAAATTTTCTCTAGGATATTTTTTTTAAATTTTTATTTTTGTGTAATTCAATATAATGTTATAAATATATGTGTTAGGCTTGTGTGATAGTTATAGGCATTGTCACTTTTAGACTTAGAATTGGTTTGGACCAATTAGATTTAGAAATAATAGCGCCATCTATTAAATACTAAAAATGATATCGCAACGTTTGTTGAAAATGTACAAGGAATAAATTTCAGCTTGCCACAAATAAAATACCTTACTTTGATATATATTATTTTCATTTTTTAAAATTGTTTATATTTATAGCTTTATTAATTTACTGTTTTATAGTTTTAATTCTCATGAAGCATCTTAAATAGAAATACTTGAAATATTAATACCCTCCCCTCAAAGATTGATTGCGTGAGAAATCTTTTAAGAACTTTACTCCCCCTCCATATTTATTAATGAGGAGAAGGAGGAATTGTCTAAATTTAATAAACTTTACATTTATTTTATGTATAATTTGTATTAAAACTACTTTTTGTAAAATTCATTAAAATATCTTGAATCTTGGTACTTATTTTGATAAAAATCTTAGAATAGTTTCACTCGATAGATGGCAGCAGTGTTTTTCTTGGAATTATATTCGTGACTTTCAAATGAAAGCCAAAAAGATACATGAAAATTATATTCTTTTAAAATTTTAATAAGAAATAAATTTTTTTTATCTAATATATATATTTTTTATAATATTTATTTATTTTTTAATTCTTTATCTGGAATTTGTAAGCATAATTTATCATTACATTTTAAATCAAACGAAAATAATGAAATCAAGAAAATTAGAAAAAGGTATTTTCCAGAAGATAAAATTACAATATAGTTTATAATCACAATAATTATAAATAATAATATTATTGCTAAAAACATATATCACACAGTTGACATCCATAGTAAGTTATAATATTAGTGTAACCAAAGATATGACTTAATTAAGGTTATTAAAAAATTAAGGCTTTATTTTTAAGAATATACGGCCCGTGTATTTTTAGATACACAATTCAAAAATACGCTTTTGAATCATAAGCTAATGGAATTGTTTGGAAATTCATTGGCAGATAGAAAGTATGTCAACAGATAATTATAATCTAAAATAAAAAAATCACATTTTTTTATAATGAAATAATGCTTTTTTACAGTTTAAATTTTGTGAATTTTCTCCAAATGTTTGAGTTACGTCATTTTAGAAATGCATCGTTGATATTCTAAGTTCTTTATTTACAATTCGCGATTATTAAATGGAGCTTTAATGTCAATGATTTGTATTTATAATAACAACCATAATAATAGAAACATAATTGTCTTATTTTTTGCTCCGTTTAAATTTTTAAAAATGGCAACACGCTTCAATTGCTAAATAAAAAAATTTCGATTTTTGCCTTAAGTGCTTAGAAAAAAGTAATTTGCACTGCTATTGAACTAGTCTTGAGTAAAGTAACCGACTAAGAAACCATGATTTTGATATTCATTATCTGTCTAAAAAAATCGACAATTTTGCTAAAATGATTTTATGAAGGAAAGAAGCCGATTAGAAAGCTTGATTAATCTGTTTGAGTGAAAAAATTGACAATTTTGCCTCATATATTAAAATAAAAAAATCGATAATTTTTGTAAAGCATGTATATGTAATTCATTTAAATATAGAAACCTATATTTTCTTGGTAAATTGATCTAGCTAAATAAAGAAACCTACAATTTTGACCAAATTATAATTTTGATCAAAATTATAAAACCAAAGAAATCAACAGTTTTGGCAAACTGATTTGTTAAAAAATATAATTTTGGCAAAGTGAATTACTTAAGTAAAATTATTTGCATATCAGAATCTACAACTTTTGTTTGGATGAAAATGAATTCATACTGAAAGAGAAATTTCGAATTTTAAACTAAATTTTTACATACTTAGACGCACAAAGAAGCATGTAATTTTTCTATTCCAAATAAGTTATTCCTTTAAAAAATTTGGAGGTGATGATAGTAAATAACTTTCGTTTTCTATCTGCATGTTATTAATACTTATTATATGAAAAAAGCTGCGTATAATGTAAGGAATATAACGCTTTAGTTTTCTCATTCAATAGTTTTTTTTATGTAAGCAACTCAATTTTTGTAAGCTCGAATTAATGGATCCTTTATAAATACACACATCAAATATTAAAAGTTTAAGAAAAGATTTTCTTAAACTTTTAATAACAATTAAAAAAATTCTTTCTATTTCAAACGTCATTTTCACTTTGTATGATCTTTTTTACTTATACCTTCATGAATTAAACTGTAAGTTAAAGTAAAAATATTGTGAAGAAACTATCTTTGCAGTGTACATTAGATGCAGTATATTGAAAATTTGTATTTTAAATAGAAAGGGGTATAACTAGTATATTAGATATATAATATAGAAACTTGTTTTTTGGAAAGATATGCTTGATATATATACAAGGACATATTTCCAAATAATTACTATAGGTAAATAAATTACTAACTCTATATTTACTAATAAATTACTAATGTCATGAAAAAGGAAAAGTAAAACTATACAATATTTTTATATTTATGTACACAAAGAATGATTACTAGATAAAAGGGAGACTAAATTTTGTCTTTGATACTAAGTATTTGCATCACAATTCAAATGGCCAATAGATGGTGCTGAAACTTTCAAATCTGTATACTGGATAAAGCTTCTTTTCAAGCTACAATAATGTTGTGCTTCAGTCACCAAATATGATGCTTACAAAGCTATGTCGACAGTTTAAAATTGGTTTTCTACTTTCACACTAGGAGTCACTGATTTTTGCTGGAATAGAATAAAATTTACATAAAGTACTTTTCTCTTATGCAAAAAAAGATGGATTAAGTCTCACTTGTATTTTCATAACTATTTTCTATATTTGTCTTTTGAAAATTCTTTGCTGGTTTTATTTGATTCGATTTACGGAAGAATGGTTGCAGTTTTTCAAGACTTCTGTCTAAAATCTTGTTTATTTTTTATGTGGATAACTCTACATATGATTGGTTCAAATGAATCTATGCAGCAAAACGGAAATAGAAATTTCTCATTCCGGTTTTACATAAATGTTATTTTTGTAAGCTAATTTCATCAAGTATTCGTAATCGATTTCAACAAGGGAAGTTTATCTGGAATGAAGAGCATTAACGAGTGTGCTGATAGTGATATATTATTGGAGAAATGAGATTGCCGCTCGTAATGTAAGAGAGCAATCCAGCCAATCATGCAAGTTTCTTGAGCTCATAATTTAGTTAAAGTCAGACTTCCTTCTGCCAAATCGATCCTGGAAAAGAAACGATAACAGTTAAACATAAAACATTTTTTTTTATAAATCTTCGTTATTTACCTGTGCATGATTACAATAAAGAGATAAAGGTAGGGGAATAAATTCGTGGCGTTTTTACCAAAAACTTTCATTTAAACAAAAATCAAAAATAGTTGTACCAATAAGTAAATCAATTACATATTCGCCGTTGCTGTTTACAACCTCTTCCCACCTCTTGACCCATTTGTTGATGCCGTTCCGCCAAAAATCACCTGGTCTGGTGTCAAAGAGGTTGTTGAGCCAGTTTTTAAGGACCTCTTTGTTATCGAAGGTAATACCCTTCATATGGTTTGACAAGGAGCGGAAAAGATGGTAATCGGTCGGTGCAAGGTTCGGAGAATACGGCGGATGCTGAGGGTCTCCCATTCGAACTATTAGAGTGCGGTTTTGATGACTTGTGCAACATGGGGCCTGGCGTTGTCATGAAGGAGTATGGTTTGACCATGTCGATCAGGTCTTTTCAGTCGAATAGCCTCATTAAAGTGGCGTAGCTGGGCAATGTAGAGTTCCTTGTTGACTGTGGCATTCTTTTCGAGCATTTCCCTGAGCACCAAGAGGTCCTTAAAAACTGGCCCAACAACTTCCTTGACACCAGACCAGGTGATTTTTGGCGGAACGGCATCAACAAGTTGGTCTAAAGGTGGGAAGAGGTTGTAAACAGCAACGGCGAATATGTAATTGATTCACTTATTGATATAATTATTGTTTTTTGTTTAAATAAAAGTCTTTGGTAAAAACGTTACGAACTTATTCCCCAACCTAATAGCATTTCACTTAAAAAAAGTAATGGAATTTTGGACAACTTTAAATACCGAAATATTAAAAACACATACATCGAAAATTAAATGACATCGCAAAGAAATGTTAACATTTATGCATATGAACCATAAAGATTGTTGAAGTAGGAAACATGTAAAAAAGGTTCAAATTTGTACATCTTTATATTTGATTTCTTTTAAAAAGGAGAATCTGCTGGTTTTCTGTTATTGCCCCCCAAAACGAATCACATTAGTGGATCTTCTGATGATAATGAGTTGAATATAACATCAAATAAAAATAATATCTTGAAAGTGTATTTCAGCACATCAGCTTAAGATATTTGCTTACTTCACAAATATTAAATTTAAGTTTTTAATAAAAATTTTAGTGTTCTGAATCAAAGACCTACTTTTACACTCACCGGCACAATGGTACCAAACTTATAATTTTATACATAAATAATCAATACCATTTTCTGCTAAAAATTTTGAAAATTCTATAAATATCCGTAGAGTTCAGATACTTTCTTCTACAAACTGTGGCACAAGAAGGAAAACGACACTCGTAACTTAATTGTGGTTCAAGATTTCAAGGTAATTAGTAAAGGTCATTGAAAAATACTTTAACATATGATTAAATATGTCAAAGTTAGAAATATTGTGATTGTATAATGTGATTGAATACTGAAACTGCATACCATATATATCAATATCATATTCTAAGCATTTCATTAATCCGGAAAAGATGTCAGTTAATAGAGCCTTCAGACACTAAAGGTTTGAATTATTTGAAATGATTTTGCTATAAAATATAATTTCATTTTTTAAAAAATTAATTGGCTTTTAATGTTTATATTAAATGATCTCAGGCTTTATTTTAAAGTTTATGTTCTGGTCACTATATTAAGTCTAAATTTTTTTACCCATTAATATAGCTCAAATCATGTAATACTGAATTGAAGATAATGTTGAAACGAGTATTGCCAACAGCTTTTCCGGAGTTCAGGTATGCTTTGTCGGGTAATTCCTTCCTATTTGTTTCCTATGGTAAGACAATTTGATATTTCATTCCCAGAATGGGAAATAAATCTAATTTTAAAATCAACGGGAAATTATACATTCAGTGAAGGATTAAGCTATTATTAATAGAGACCAGGCTTTAGACCAAACTGTTTTTTCGCTATTCTTGAACGGCTAAACAAGAGCCCTCATTTTTAAGCCAGGTAAAAAAATATACCAAATGTGCACTATTGATGCAGAACTGACATGACTTCCACTGCTCCTTATTATTTTGGTATGTCTAATTTTAGCAAGGACGAGGTTCTGCGGGACCCTAATCTTCTTAGATATTTTCGGATTCATAGGGATTGTCTCTCTCTGCTAGATAATCCCGAGATCAGTAACAGAGACTTGGCTTCTGTAGCAGCAACATATCTTTCTTTTCTTTTTTCTTTTTTTTCTTCTAAAGTTTCATTCGTATCATCTAGCGAGTTGACAAAACAATACTTTTTCTATAATGTTGAACAAATTTCATGTTTGAGAAAGAAATATGAAAATTATTGTGCATTTGTAATCCTAAGCCAAGCAACCAATGCTACTTGATAAACTTGACAGAATTCGGGAATGTTGAACAAATTTCATGTTTGAGAAAGAAATATGAAAATTATTGTGCATTTGTAATCCTAAGCCAAGCAACCAATGCTACTTAATAAACTTGACAGAATTCTGGAATGTTGAACAAATTTCATGTTTGAGAAAGAAATATGAAAATTATTGTGCATTTGTAATCCTAAACCAAGCAACCAATGCTACTTGATAAACGTGACAGAATTCTGGAATGTTGAACAAATTTCATGTTTGAGAAAGAAATATGAAAATTATTGTGCATTTGTAATCCTAAGCCAAGCAACCAATGCTACTTGATAAACTTGACAGAATTCTGGAATGTTGAACAAATTTCATGTTTAAGAAAGAAATATGAAAATTATTGTGCATTTGTAATCCTAAGCCAAGCAACCAATGCTACTTGATAAACTTGACAGAATTCTGGAATGTTGAACAAATTTCATGTTTGAGAAAGAAATATGAAAATTATTGTGCATTTGTAATCCTAAACCAAGCAACCAATGCTACTTGATAAACGTGACAGAATTCTGGAATGTTGAACAAATTTCATGTTTGAGAAAGAAATATGAAAATTATTGTGCATTTGTAATCCTAAGCCAAGCAACCAATGCTACTTGATAAACTTGACAGAATTCTGGAATGTTGAACAAATTTCATGTTTAAGAAAGAAATATGAATATTATTGTGCATTTGTAATCCTAAGCCAAGCAACCTATGCTACTTGATAAACTTGACAGAATTCTGGAATGTTGAACAAATTTCATGTTTGAGAAAGAAATATGAAAATTATTGTGCATTTGTAATCCTAAGCCAAGCAACCAATGCTACTTGATAAACTTGACAGAATTCTGGAATGTTAAACAAATTTCATGTTTGAGAAAGAAATATGAAAATTATTGTACATTTGTAATCCTAAACCAAGCAACCAATGCTACTTGATAAACTTGACAGAATTCTGGAAAAAAACAAACAAACAAACACAACTATGACGCTGAAATTTAAGTTAATGAATGAACTATATTTTCTGAAGAAAAAAAGTTATAGTGTCAAAATTGCTTCGCGTTAATTCTTAGTTACTTATTTATTCATTTTTCATGGCATTATCTTTTCCTTACCTGTGCAATTTGAAGGAAACTCGGTCGCTGCTGAGAGGTTGGAGAATCGACCACTTGGAGATTTGGTGTGGATACCACAAAGCCATGATGGGATATGGTGGGTGTAGCAAGAGGACGCGTTGTTGATGCTATGGTTAATACTGTGTTGAGACTTGAACGTCTGCTCGCAGACGAGGAAAGAGTCAGTCTACGAGGGCGTCTTAGTTCGCCATCCATATCTTCGTCCTTGAACATTAAAAACAATTCATTCAATCCAACAAAATTAAATTGCATCATGCTAACAGTTTGTTGCACATAATTTACAACATTTGGTACTCTCACAATCGGGAGTTTTACAATCAAATTACAGTGTATAGCGGAAGATACTATTATACATGAAAAACAAATGCATTATATATTACAATAAATGAATGTTACAGTTAATTACTTTTGATTTGTTTTCTTAATTTAGTAAACTTATGCAGTCATAGTCTTCCAGTGGGTGCCATCTCATGCTAATGTGTATGGGAACGAAGTTGCGGATCAGTTAGCCAAGGATGGAAGTCTACAGAATATCATCATTGGAGACTACTTGTCGTCCTCAGAGCTGACCTCTAGAGTTAAGATGGCTATCAATGCTACTTTTAGGGATACCATTCCTACCCACGAATGGTACACATGCAAACATCCTGGTTCCGCACTAGAGAATAAACACAAGAAATGCAGCCAAACGGCTCTGACAAGACTAGGAAGTGGCCACCTGCTTGTTCAGAGACACGTCTCTAGTACCAAGGTTTACCTCTTTGTCCCAAATGTCGACTGGTTCAGGCCTCCCAATCTCATATTTTTGAGTGCATTGGGTGTGAGAGAGGGGACATGGAGTTGAGACCGGAGGTATTGCTTGAGAGACTGACTATTTTTGGATTCATGGGGCTGGTGTGATGGTACGGTCACGCCAGTCGGGGATAAGCAACAAAACAACAACAACAACAACAACAGTAAACTTATGCGTATATCAACATTTACAATTACAAATCACATAAAAATTATTAATCAAAATTTAGCTAAAAATTATATTGACAAATAATTTTTTTGTTTATTTCATAATTAAATTTCTTTTTTAATATCTGAGTGAGACTAAGAAACAGTATTTGATAAGAGTAAAGCCTCCCTTACATTTTACGATTTTGTGTTTGGATCTATGTATAACATGTAAAAAAATAGTACCGTGTACCCGGTAGTTTGACGGGTTGAAGAAAACATAAGCAATCTCTGATTTTTTTAAATATAGGGTTAATTACAGGAAGTACACAATAGCTTACTGTAGTTGTGTATCTCTTCCCATTGGGTTGTAAAATATTCTTGGGAAAAATAATATTTATTGAAGCTTTCTATTTAGATTCCGTTTTATTTGTTAAAATGTCTGTAAAGCACACACAAATAATACAAGAATTGACAAAAACATACAAAGATTCTTAATTATAGCAAGCTTTGAGTATTGACTATGCACCCACACAAATCAAATGAAAAGAAACCATACGAAAAATTATAAGATATTTATAAAAAAATTGATGAAAATTTGTTACTATGAAAGAAGAGAACAAGAATTTGTACTATGTTTATTATATGTTCATGCAATGAAGTATTACAAAAATATATTGAATGCTTAAAACTAATTGATTTTCCTATATTAAAACATAAAACAATATAATTCAGTTAATGTGAGTTATATACAATTTTTCGATTATTAATTCCATTTAATTTAAGGGACCATCATCTTACTTTGTTTTAATTAAATGAAAAAATATATGAAAATTTTAAACTTAGTTTATTCAATCGAACTTAGATTATTTAATACTTTATAATAACCACAGTTTAATAAATCAATAAATGATTTCAATGATTACTTACATTTAAGTATTTTTATGGAGGAATTTTATTATTATTGATTCATGTTTTCTGCATTATTTGTACCAAAGTTTGAGGAGAAATACTTGTTTTAAATTTTTAATCTACATACGTTCTATTTGTTGTCAGTAAGCGCAAAGTGCTATTTAACCATTTATGAGGTCTTGAAGAACACACACGAATAAATCCCTTTTTATAACTAAAAGTGTTACCCTATCCAACAAACTTTCCAAAATTCTTCATTCTTCTTAATATAATTTAAAAAATCTTTATCTTTTCTGAGTGTATTTCCTTAATAAAATTAAAATATAAAGGAGATTTTTGTTGCAGAAACCAATTCTTTTTGCAAATTTCCATTTTTTATTGTTTGTTTTATTATGTTCATCACCTCAATCTAGAGCAACAACCAGCAATGTTTCTATGTTTAATTTACTCATATTAAAGTTAACATATAATATATTTTTTTAAGACTGATGTATATCCAAATGAAGTAAAATATATTGTATGTAATGTATATCAAATGAAGTAAAATATATGTATGTAATGTAAAACTGATGTATATCCAAATGAAGTAAAATAAATAAATGGCAGAAATGGGCAAGTAATTAGTTGACAAATGAGCGAACCAGTAAATTATACAAGGTAAACAAGAAAGTTCTTGCCATTTTAAAATAAATTAAAAAGTTCTTGCCAAAACAACATGATCTACAAGAAATGTAGCCTATTGTTAGTCCTCCAAATAATACTATCGGCATCCAGCACTATATACCAACGTGTCTCCAGCTGTGCAATCCCCTTGGGGCAAAACTCTGGGGTTTTGGATGCAAAGCAGTCCGTGAATGCTTGGCGCAACTCTGCTTCAATGGTGGAAGAATTTTCCACGAAGATGTATGTCCAGGACTGGTAATCTGATGGTGAATAAGGAGAATGGCAAAAAGTCTCCAAGTCGCTGTATGATATTTCTGGCCATATGGAAGATATGTGGTCTCACCTGATTGGCCAAGAACAGTACACACTTGCGAATAATCAGTGCTTCTTCTGCTGCAGTGCCTGTTGCACATGCTCCAAATGCTGCGAGTACAGGACTGCAGTGACCGTTTGGCCCGTTGGTAGCAGCTCATAGTGAATCACTTGACAATTAATCCACTTGACACCAGCTTCATCATTGAAGGACAAATCTCCTGACTTGAATTTGTGAAACCAATGCCTTGCTGTACATTCATTTAAAGCACTATCCCCAAACACTTTCAACATTTTCGGCTACATGGTACAGCAGATGAAAGTCCACTTTGAATGCGTATAGCAAACGAGCTCCTTTGACACGTCCATTTCTCTTCGCTACTGTACGTACTACAATTGATGAATGTGCATGGTGGACCTGATTTTATAAGGACTGATCTTCCTACTCTAGACTGACCGGTGTCTCACCCATATCACACTAATTTGTACATTTATTCTCACTTTATTCAATGGTATTGCGAAAATGGCAAGAACTTGTTTTGTTTATAAATAGGTTTATAAGTACGTCAAGTCATAAAACAAAATGAATAATTCTTTTAACTTATGAAACTTTTGGAGATTTTTGTTTTTAATTTGAGAAGCATACACTTTAAGCCAAAAGCAGTAAAAGTTAAAAAAATGGCACCCTTAAAATTATCTTCTACTTCTAGCTGTGCTTCCCCAATTCTGGAAAGCAGAATTTGAAGGGACAAAATATATTCTGTGTGGGCTTAATTACTCTCTATTCCCTCAACAATTCGAAACTCAAAATTGCATCGTGTGTGGCGGGCTTAAGACAAGGTCTGGGAATCTAAGTTTGTTTCTAAGATAATATCTTTGGATGTCAGTGGAAATATATTACGCTGACTAAGAGATTTCCTTGTCAAGCTTTTTGGGCAGTGGAACATGGAAAGACTTACTCTAATTACAAAGAAATGCATTCGGGACTATCTCAAGGAGCTGTCTTGAGGGGATTCTATAATGTCTATATTCAATATTGTCTGTATTAATGTCTGATGATACTTTGGAGAGTTGCTCTGTGATTGGAACGGCTCTGTTCGCTAATGAACTGGCAAAGTAGACTAGTAAGGAAAAAACACCAAGGACATGCTAAATGCAACACTAAATAGAGCCATTGAGAACCTAATGTCTATTGTTTTAATAATGTCATGTCCATTAATCTGTGTAAAACCACTTGCTTGGCTTCCACTTTAAACGGTGTCCTTTTGTGCTTTTGTTCCTAATCTCACTGTTCAAGATGTAGCTCTTCAAAAAACTGAAACTACAAATTATTTGGGATGTGTTCTTGATTTTAAATTGAATTGGAACAGAGATTTTGACTACATTTGTGAAAAAATTGTTAGAAGATTCTCTTTTTTTTGAAGGCTGGATGGTTTCAAATTGGGCTACAGCCATGATACTCTAATTGCCACCTTCAAAATCTTCATTCAACCCATTTTTTAGCTATTGTAATGAAGTTTTGATATCTTCTGCTTTTGATTCAATTCAGAAACTTGAAACTATCCAGAAGCAAGCACTTCGTATCTTAACAGGTGCCGATATTCTGGAAACACAATGTCTGACTCACAACCAACAATTTAGATACAATGAGAAAGAAAGATTCCTTCTCTTTGAAGAGCTGAAATTCCTGCCAAGCAATACGTTCTGGAGAGACTTTAATATCAATGCACAAGCAAATCTTATGAAACTAAGAAGAATTCATAAAATATGCATATTCTATAGCTACTGATCTTGACAGTCACCAGAACTCACATGTTCTTTTTGGACCCTACTTATCCCTTGAATTTCGGTGAGCTCTTGATTCATTTGAAATTATATATGGGTGTATGTAAGAGTCACATGAGTGAAAAGCAGATTCCTGATACTACTTTATCAACTTGCAATGCAGAGATCACGGTCAATATCTGTTTCTTTCTAGAAGATTCCATGTCATTGTGAGATTCCTGGAAATGAGGTCGATGATTTTTTGTGAAAAAAAGGTGCACGAGTCCTTCAAAGAACTTTGAATAGACTTTCTTTCCATTTAATAAAATTAATAATAAAGAAATGGCATTTTTCAGTGCATTTGTATCGGTTTAAACTTTGGAATTCTGCTTTGTGTCCTTTGTGTAAACATGACAGAACATTTGAGGTTAACCACCTTGACTCGTGCCCTGCACTTGTATTTTAAATGTGAACTGTTCAGAGGTATTGATAGGATAGAGAATTAATGGCGTCATAGTTAATTTTTTGGTTGTTTGTAATAAATAAATAACTATAAAACAACTATCAATTAACTAAATGTAAATGCTTTGGAATGAAAATTATAATAAATTGCAATGTTTCATACTTAAAACTTTGTAACTAATTTTTAAATGCAGAAAATTCAAGTTCATATTTACAAGGAATGATAAAACAAAACAAATGAAATGATTTGGAGCGATGTATCAAATAAGCAATCATTTTTCTTGTAAAAAATAACTAAAAATGGAGAAACAAACCCAATCCACGTTGGGTTTTAACTTGGTACCTAAGTATTCAGTGTTCAAAGGTGTTATAAACTACATGGCTGATAAAAATCAATTATATTCGCCTACACATGAAAAGTATATAAAATTTTCTGCTAAAAGATTTAATTATTTAAATATGATTACACTATAATAAAAAAGGAGTGTTTTTTTTCTTATGTATTATATTTAAAAACGTATTCTCAAAGTCAATTCTCTTTAATTTGATGTGAAAAAGCAAAGTAGATTGAATTTATTCCCTTTTTTCAAAGGAAAAAATTTACTTCACGCAAAAGGATTTTCATGAAGAGTGTAGTATTCATGAAAATCCTTTTATCTAAACATTTTAAATTAATTTCTCTTTTTCAGATTCTTTATATGATTGAAGTATAACTTTTTATTTACTTCAACGGGAATTAAAATGAATCCAGCATATCAAAACGTAGAGTAAAATATATACGTACCATTTAATTTTATTCAATAAAGTCAAAATAAAATACTTCTTTCCCAACTCATTTTGTTCTCAATCATAGTGACATTATCCATTATATATTCTGATTGAAAATGTAAGATTTGGCATACAATTTTCAAAGCTTGTTTTAATACGATTATCCTGGGATATATATTTTGAATATTTTTGTTAAAGATATTTTGAAACACGAATAGGTTAGAATATGAATTTCTTATCTTGAATATAAATATTGGCAGAAATTAGCATTACCAAGACAGATTAAAAAATATCACCTAAACCAGAAATATTGCCTCCTGTTTTTAATTGTTTAATACGAGCAATTCATTAATTTTGCAAACAGAAGTATATTTTTTTATCTTTTTATTCAATTATTTAGTGGCAATTTTTTTTTCAACTTGTGCAAGATAATAATTCTTAACCCAAAAAGAGAATGTTAATCTTCATAATGTTAAAATTAGAAATATCCATTTTAAGAATATCGAGTGTTTGGGTATCAAATTTATTATATATTATTTAGTATATATGCCGCCCGATGGTATCTTCACCTTGACGTGGTGGGCGGGCTTGCGTGCTCCAGCAACCCAGAGAGCTATGCCGGCGGTAGTTTAGCTACTGGTAGGGTCTCCCATGCCGGACAGGTCTTCGTTGGGTAGGAGCCAGACTAAAAGAGATACCTAGGAGAAGGAAAACTCCGATCCAAACCCACGTAAGGAGCTAAGTCAGCCTTCTACCTTTGGTGCTCCGGTCCACTTGGATAACAGAAGCTGCTCCTTTTCCCTATCTATGAATACATCACACTCAGGATTGCCATTCCCCCCGTGCACCATTGGTACCAGGGTAATCGTCCCGGCGGATCTCTATCCCTCCGGTGCAGCAGACTGGAACAAACTACAATAACTCGTTTTCGAAGTGGCCACCTAAGATCATTGGCATTTAACAACAAAGAAAAGGAATTTCCAATTTGCGCTAAGTGTTTCAAAAGCCAAGCCACTCCGGATCATATCCTTGAGTGCTTGGGACTCGATAAAGAAGATCTTCTGCCGCGACCATTATTGGTCATTGATTTCCTGAGAGTGTACAATGTCATAGACTTGGTCTAGCGCTGCTAGACAACAGGGATCAGCAACAACAACAGTATATATATATATATATATATATATATATATATATATATATATATATATATATATATATATATAATTTTTAGATTTTAGTACAAAATGGATCCTTGATAAATGTTACTAGTATCTAAGAGTTGTATTTATCATACGATTCACTTAGTACATTTGAACATCAAAATAGTACATGAACGAGTACTTATAATATGTTAAAATAAGATTGAAGACAGATAACTAGGAAGAATTGACTTTGACTGGAGGATTGTTTTTATACCTGGTTATCGACAATGATGCCGTCTGCGAGAGATTTTCGTCGCCTGAGTTCTCGCATGAGTTCGGAGAATTCTTCCCTCAGTTCATCCAACTTCTGGAGCAGCCTGGCCTCAGGACTGGTCAACTCTTCTATGGGAATGTCATAATCTCGGTCGCCTATGGCTGCACTCAACTGCTGGGTCACTTCGTGAATCTCCTCTTGCACGGAATGTAGTTTTTGCTGCAGCTGAAAGAAAACGTCATGGCATTTTGATTTTTGCCTTTTAAAATGCTTAAGATATAGCTGCCACACACATATAGATATAAACTGAAATACAGTAATCCCTCCAAAAACAGCTCTGCGTTATAGGAAAGCGCGTTGTACGAACATTCCCGTAAAACGAATTCGTATGATCTCGTATAACGCTTTATATACAAAAAAATTTATGCCTAACTTATCTAGTGAAAGAGGTTTAAATAAAGGAAAAACTAACATGCTCGTTAAATCTGTGGAATCGAAAGTCCTGTGGTCGGTTGTTGAGCAGTTACTATGGGTGTAATGGTCTGGAGAAAATTTCTTCCTCTTTCAGATATATGTTAAAATTGTGAGAGTCGGTCCTCTGGTGGTGCCATCTATCGGACGAGTTTATTACAAAAGTCCTACTTTCACCTTCACGGTGCTCCGGTTAAACGAAAGACGTACCCTACTGACTTAAATTCGCATGGTCAATGGCATAGCGAGACTGCATTGTCTAAGTGTCATAAATATTAACAACAGGAAAAATTATATCTCGAACGAAATGCATATATTAAAGTCATTTTATTAAAATTTATTTTTTATTTTGAAAAGATATTTTATTAATTTTTTTGACATTTTATTAAAATCAAATTAAGAACATTTTAAATAAAAAAATCTATAAAAATGTAGCTAAAAAACATTTAATTTCAAATAAATCAAATATGATTCCAAAAACAGTTTTATTACATGTTTATTCGCTGTAATAGGTATTTGAAATAACGTTCCACTGGCATCTTTTTTTAGCAGAAAGCTCAAAGGTCAGTAATATAATTTAACTTAATCTTATATGAACGCAATTGACACAATGTGCAAATTTACGCGAAATTGTTTGTTAACTGAACAAATGATTATAGATTTCACAGGGCAGAAATACAATGTGGGGAATCCACGCGTTATGTGGGCGAAAACACGTATTATAAGAGGGATATGAAATCGCGTATTATGAAAACGCGTAAGAGAGATAAGAGTACTATGCTATAGAAGGGATTACTGTAGTTGATTTATCATAGACTATATTTATTCCTTATTTTACTGTAATTAAATTCTATTTAATTTTGTACAATATTTACAGTTTAGATATTTTTATACAAATAAAACTTATAAAATGCTCTTCAGTCAAGTAAGTTTGCTTTCACTCTGTTGGAGTTTCTAGAGGAAAGTGTGCATCTAATTTTCGAAAAAAATTAAGAACAGTTATATTTACTTTTTTTTTTAACGATTTTATTATTTACTTCTTTATTTAAAATGCTACTTTGCATCACAAATAAGGTATCAATACAGATCAGTTCAAAATAAATCGAAAGAAGAGTTAAAATGTTTGAAAATTATCTTTAATTAAGAAATTATTAAATATTAAAATCGCGGGACACATTTCATTCACGTTACAGTACATTCCCAGTTGACGGCATATTGGGAAAAACAAAAATGCATTCGTTGCAGTGGATAAAAATAATATTTTCTTCCAAAATAAAAAAAAACATAGTAAATATCGTCATTTCGTTTTCAACAAAACTAAACTGTGGGATAAGGAAGAATCCGATGCCACATGCATATTTTTTTCTTTATTGTGATTGGCTACGCATCAATGAAAAATTTAAAAGGAAATAGCTTCGTTCTTGAAGCCGGCAGAGTTCCGAAATGGTGTGCATTGCAGCACAAACACTTTACAGTGATTTCAAATCAGTATTAATTACGATTTGAGTTAATTACAACCCTTGTAATTAAAAACTTCGAAACGAAATGCACCTTATATTTTAAATTGTTTAATTTTTAAAATTGTTTTATTTATCTAATGAAACAATTTGAAAAGGACATTGTATGTATGATCTATATAAATAAAATCATCATTCAGCTTGTCCACATAATTTTTGTTTTCCACAGAACGGTTGCACACACGAAATAGAAATTTGTGCCAGTTAGTTTTTATTTTAAGTTTGCATTGTATATGTCGATCTCTGGCAAACTTAAAATAAAAACTATGTAAATAATGTGATCTAGATGTTTCACTATGTACCCGATATAGCATATAAAACACATTCCTTCATTTAATCTACGAAATATTTTGGGAATTTTTATGAAATATTTTATGATAAAGCACTGCACAGTGCTATTGTTTTCTTTTCAAATTGTTTTATTTATCTAATGAAAAAATTTGAAAAGGACATTGTATGTATAATCTATATAAATAAAATCATCATTCAGCTTGTCCACGGAATTTTTCTTTTCCACAGAACGGTTGCACACACGAAATAGAAATTTGCGCCAGTTAGTTTTATTTAAGTTAGTTTTTATTTTAAGTTTGCATTGTATATGTCGATCTCTGGCAAACTTAAAATAAAAACTATGTAAATAAATATATAACTTAAAACAAAACTATGTATGTATAAAAACGTCGGTAATTTGACTACAACGAATATAATTAATTAAAAACGTAATTAACGTTGCTTTGAACTAACTGTAAAGTTACTTATGCTGCGAGACAATTAATTTCAAGGATGGAACTTTCTTCTCAACTCTTCCCAATCAAGAAAATATCATATTATTCTTTTCCTCTTTTTAAAATTGTTATCTATGCTTTATAGCAGTAAATGGCAAAACAAAAACAAAACAAAACAAAAAAATAAATATTTACAGCATCCCAAATATCTTCCTATTTCCATATTCTTACGGAATAGTTTTTCTTAAAAATGATGATATTTATTATTTATTTTTAATTTTTGGAAATGTATTTTTCTTGTCCACTGCAGCGAATGTGATTTAACCTTTCAAAATACATCACCAATCAGAAATGCATTGGAACGCGGCGGATGAAAAGAATATTGATTTCAGTATTTAATATCTTAATTTTTAAATGAAATTGTTAAGCATTCTAAGCTTATTCGATTTACTTTTAACTACTTTACATCTGAGAGTTCTTTTTGTGACGCGAAATATATTTTTTTAAAAATTGTTAATTAAATTATTTTGTAAAGTGCACATTTCTGTGCTTTAAAACTGTGGAAATTAAGTCTTCACCTTTAAACTAAAGCTTAAATTAGAAATATTTTAAGATATTTTTTAATTACTGTTTACTATGAAATATAGAAAATAGGTCTAATGTAAGTTATATTTATTTAAATAAAAACACTTCCCCAAAAGCATGAGGAACCCGAAATTCAGGTTGACGTTTTATCCTGACAAAATATAAACTAAGTAATCATGAATTAAAATCACGTACTTTACAATTTGAATTAAAAGATTCTAGAATTTTTTTAAATGCATTTCATAGATTTGCTTATTTTAATGAAAGAGAGCTGCCGTGCTCATACTTTGTTCTCAGAAATTAAGAATGTTTGTTAAATGGAACGCTGTTTAACTTTTGCTAATCGAAGTGAAACATGTTTCATTCTTATCAACCTCATCAATGAAAACATTTTTTTCCAGTCAACTTAAATATTAAAGCCTTGTGGAGCATGTATTCATATATAAGAATGTTGATCAAAACTATTAACATGCTTAATTAAAAGTTTTTACCTACTTTGACATCCGAGTAATTACATAAATTTGATGACTCAAAAAATTCTTCGTGTATTATATTTCTATGAATAACTAGAAAACTAGTGATTATTTTTAACTTAGAAAACTAAACTGTATACAGTTTCACTGTAGCAAATTCAATACTTCTTGCATTCTATATTTCACATAAATTAAAACATATACACTCAATACATTCAGGAATTGTTTTGAGTTCCGAGAACTACCTAGTCTCAAAAAAGTACCTAATTTTTAAAACAGAGAGACAAGCAAAGTTATCGCATCTGTACGCAGAGATGCTTATTTTGAAGTTCAATACGTTTTTCCAATGAAAAGGGCCAAGCTTTCAACACAATAATTAGCACAGCGGTTTTTGATCCAATAGTTCGTAGGTTTAATTCTCTTTTGGTCATGAATTTTTATAGTGTTTCGAAAACCACTTTAAATCGTAGCTCCGATGCAATTAGTCCTCCTGTGCAAAACGTGTAGAACCCATACTTGTTTCTAATGATTGGCTGACGCATCCTAGAATTAACTAGATCCTGGAAGAACTGAATTTATGTTAATAATTGATTAATAAGTGTGATTTTTAAAGAAAAATAACAAAGAAAAAGACGAGAAGAGTTTTGAAAGAACCGTAAAGAAATAAATAAAAAGAACATGATAAAAGAACTACTCTGATCTTTATTTTAAGACGATTAGATCTCTATTTTATTCTAAGACGATAGTTTCACTAATATTAATCGATAACTGTTTGAATTTTAATCGCAAAATTGAAAAAAAATCTCACCTTCCGCCAAATTTAGAATTGTAAATCACTAATCACTTATTACTAAATGTTACAAAATTTTTTTTAATTTTTATTATTGATTTTATCATAAAAAGTAATATTCATTTAAAATAAAAATTTAAAAATCCTAATTATATTATCAATAACTTTACAAATTGTTTAGAAGAATTAGTCAGACTATACTATTTATGTTACATAATGTGTGTATATTCTCAAAAATATAAATGTTATTCAAAGGTAAATATATTCAGATTAAAGGATTAATGATGTTTCAAATGAATAATGTTTCAATTAATAAGAGCTAAATTCTAGTTACAAAGCAGGCCTTCGTTAAACAAATTAAGTGAAATTTTGTAAGATAAATAAGAGAGCTGTAACTTAATAAATTAAGTACTTGTATGAACACAGCTCTTACTCTCTTCTATTCCTTTATTTTTAATGAAATAATTCAAATATTTGATATTCCAATTTTGATAATATTCTGCTTCAGAAATAATAAGTTTGATACAAGAATTTAATTTGTAAATTATAACCGATAACGATGTCTTTAATTTTAAATCAATATTAATATCTGCAATGAAAAAAATAATAATGGGATGTAATATTTACTCTCATTTATTTACTTCAAATTATAATCAGAAATGATGAATTTAATTTATAATTGGAGCTGAGATCTATAAGAAAGAAAATAATAATGATATATGATGTTTACAAACATCGTCAAAATTCTATTTGAAGTCAAGAAAGACATGAACTAAGCAAGTTTCGCTCTACTCAGTGTTTTGAAATGTGATTACATATTAAAGTTGTTTGGGTTAGGAGCCATGGAGCTTCAGTAATATCATCCATTGTGGATAGCTAGCAATTCAAAGAGAATAACAGAATAAAACTTATATATATATATATATATATATATATATATATATATATATATATATATATATATATATATATATATATATATATATATATATATATTTATTTATTTAAGGGTTAAATAATATTTAACTACTCTAATAAACTTTTAATAGTTAAGTTGGGATGAATCCGAACTTACATTAATATAATTCCCGCAAAAAATTTGATATTAAATACTGTAAGAAAGTTTACTATTGACATTTTAACCACAAGCAAATTGACATTTTATTTTAACGTCAATATAATTATATATTGACAAATAAATAATAGCAAATAAATAGTTTTTATACCTTTTACAAAGTCTTTACTTTTTAAAGAAAGCATATGTAAAGAGAAAATACTTTATAGTGTAGATCAAAACTGTCTATATTAACTTTGATGGTTTTTCTCGAATCTAGTTCAAAACTATCAGTTTGCATCTCTTTACAATTTTAATTCTCTTTAATTTGAATTGATGAAAAACGAAAACTTTTAAGTGCATGTTTGTAGTATCTTCAATCTTTTATTATGTACTTAAATTTTATATCAATGGATAGAGAGGCAAACTTACGTCTAACGTCAATAGAAGTTATTGTAAACTTTGTAAAAACTTTAAAAAAATTACTACAATAATAAAATATCAACATTTATGAAAAGTAAGACTCATTAAAGAGAAATATTTTATCTCGCTTACTTTGTAAATAAAAAAATAAAAAGGAGATTTTTAAAGCAATTTTACCATGAATTTGAAAAATAAATATATCATAAACAAATAATATTAAAAAATTATAAATTCTAGAATTGAAATTTTTTTTCTATTTTTCTGAAACTTTTGTTATTCACAAATTTTTTTCATGACAATTTGTAAACGACAAAAACTCCATTACCACAATTTCTCGTAATAAATTCTTTAAATGAAATGTTTTTATGATCTTAAGCAAACTTATTGCCATACTTAACATTAACACACAAGTTGTTTAAAATATATTTTGGGAAGCACTGTTTTTAACTTTTCAAGAAGCATTTTTTAATTCATAAGATATATTATAAAAACATTGACTTTTACTTTAACGCTTAGCATTTATCATTTTCAAAAATCAGCCCGTTATTTCTTTTCCAAAACAAACACCAACGTGATATAGTCAAAATGTTAAAACTATAATAAATTTGAAGTATAATTTGTTAATATCCATTTTATAATTGAAAAACAAAAAGCCGTCTCAATCTTTCTCTGATTCAGTTCGAAGAAAAGCACTTCGAAGAAGATATGGAATCTTTTCGAATTAAATTGATTTTATATACTATTTTCTTGTGCTCGATTTTTATTTTAGTAAAATACATGGCTTTTAATTTAAAAACAGCATTATGAAACTGTCAAAATATTTTGGTAAATAATAAATTCAAATGAAATGTAACATTCAAAAACACGCATAACTAATAAAACGGAAGTTAAAAAGTTTAGTTTTCTCAAAGAAATCAAGTAACATTGTAAATTAAAATAACAAAGAGATAATCTGACAGAGGAAATGATATTTTTGAATATTATTATTTTAACATATTACACAATATATTCTGAAGAAAATTGCGAAGAAATTATTTTGCGACTTTTTTAGACTGAACACATTTTTGTTATAAATTATGCTGCTCATTTGCTAGGAAAAGTTAAATTTTACCCGAGGCAATTTTAATACGGGAGAAAGTATTTTTTAATTTAGAAAGAAACCTTTTTCCATTAAAAATTATGCTGAAAATTTTTGGGGGAAAAAAAAAAACTTTTTGATAATTTTGAAAACATTTCCACAAAATATTTTATCGATTAAGAAAAATTTTACTTAAAATAAAAATAACTAATTTTAAGAAAAAATGATTACTTCTGAGAGTTTATTTTTTTATTTTCATTAAAGATAATTTTATTTTCCTTAACTTTATTTTTCTAGAAGCTAGCAGCTGATTGCTTCGCTATACAAAATATTATTTCTCAACAATATTCATCTGATGATATTATTCAACGAGTGATCATACAATTTTATATTTTGCAAGATGTTAAACGATTATAATTTTTAAAAGAGGAATTTTAACAAAGCATTTATTTTTTGATTTTAATAAATGTTTAACAGATTAAAAAAATAATATTTAATAAAAAAATCTTTAGAAATTAAAGAAAATATCTAAAAAATATTACTCACAAATTATGTTTTGAAAAACATAAATAAAGATAATAATTATTATATCATTTACAAATATATATATATATATATATATATATATATATATATATATATATATATATATATATATATATATATATATATATATATATATATATATATATATATATATATATATATATATATTCACTTTAAGTAAATATGGTAGATTTGTAGCGAATCGTCTACATATTTTTGAGCTACTGCTTTTTACCACATAGCAAAATGTACATTTTATATTTGTGAATTGTGAAATTATTTGCCAGAAATTCAGCCAAGCTACTTAATACTGTAATAAAGCTACGTCAAATTAGTATAAATTATTAAGTTTAGAATTTGAGCAAATTAATTTTTATTTTCATAGTTTTTCATGATTAATCTTTTTGACTTATATGTTTTGTACAAGGAATTTTTAATTCTTCGTTTAATGTATATTTCGAAAATTACTTAGAGATTTCGAAAAAATGAAAACAATTATTTCATGCAAAGTTCCATCTAAGGATACGAGTTTTTTAATCCCTTTAAAAAAAGTACAGCATTTCTTAAATTTAAAAAATAATTCTTTTTTACTTTCTAATATTAAAGTTAATCAAATTACTTTGCATTACAGAATAAAGTATTTGAAACTTAATTTTTCAAGTTGGCAAAATTTCAAAAGAAGGACATTCCAAACTTTGATTCGACATACTTCTGTAATCGATTTATCTTTCAAGAAATAGGAACTGAATTTTCTTATAAATTCATATTCTTATAAAATACATTTCTCTTAAACAAATTAAACCCATTCTTTTCCAAATATTCTTAATATATTACTTTTCAAGTAACAGAAACATAAATAATAACGGAATTCATGGTTTCTTTTTTTATTTACATCAAAGAGCAGACGTTTAAATAGACTTTATTTTTAATTTCAGACGAAAAACTATTTTAATGACAATAAATTTGATGCATAATGACATATGAATGAAATTACACATTACTGATTAGAATTCGAGAACCTCTTATTGTGATTTATTATCAAGATTTCGAAGAGTATTTTCTTGCTTGGATGAATTTCAAGAATTAAAGCTCTTTGTGATGAGCACTTGCAGAACGGATAATTAAAATGGCGGATAAAAGGAAAGCGGCGCAATTCATTTTAATAATGAGAGTTGAAGAATAATTCTATGGATTCTCATTATGGAATTAATAAAGACGTTCTCTGCAATTCAGAAATTTTTTTTTTCGAAGACTACTTTGTTTAATGAAAACTAAAGATTTATCAGAAAATGTTAGCTTTTTTACGTGCGAATAATTTGCCAGAATATTAAGGCATTTGAAAGTATTTTAGATTTCTTTAAAATGTCAAAATATGAGTGATCAATTTTTATTTGGATTTCATTATTTATTTAAAAAGATAATGGTAAAAATTATTAATATTTAAATTGAGTCTTTTTTTAAACAATTTATCTTTATTGTGAAGCAAAAATTTAAATATCAATATAATAATTAATTAGTTTCCTTCCTTTGTCATCTCTTATTTCATATTGCTTGAAAATCAAATAATAATTTCTAAATTTACCAGGAAGAGTTGTTAGCAATTACAGTGTGCGGTACTTAAAACCGCCCAGTAAAGTCAACGCATAAAATAAAGTGTTATGCATTAAATATTACACTTCACTATAGGTGTTAAAAGTGCCTTCCACACATTTCATCACATAATTGAACGCTTGAGATTAATATATACTCCTGTCACAGTTCTAGTTGTTGTTGTCGTGAGCCAGCTAGGCTGGCAATATGGGGTGCGCTGCTCCACTTTTCCAACTGAACCATATTTGGTGTGGAGTCCTACTTCTTCAGTACACGCATGCCATAGGAATTCGTTTATAGGGTAGGCAATCATTCACACTTCATTCATACAAGGAAGGGACAAAGGCAGGATAGATAGAGAGGGAAAGTACATCCATGCCCAAACCGGGATTCGAACCCAGGACCTCCCTATCCGCAGTCAGGCACACTGACCACTAGTTCTAGTGTTTTGATAATATTTATGACATCCTGGATCCCACGTTCTTCAATTTTATGAGCATAGCTGCCAACTCTACTGATTTTATCGGGAAACTTCTGATTTTTCATCATTTCTCCCGATTTCTCGATAATGTATGAAAATCTACTAATTTTTGGCAATTTCAGAAAATATTTTTTAAAAAGTTGAAATTTTGTTAAAAAAAGTCTATAGAATTGTTTTATGAGCTTAAATAGTCAACAGATTTCGCAGTAATACAATAATAATAGTTATTATATTATTATTTAAATATGTTCCTCTGCGTTTCAAGTCCGCCCTGAGATTATGACACTATAACCACTAGGTTGCGAATACCTCAACGAGTTGGCGGTCATATAATTAAAATTCAATGCAGACATCAGGTGCCTGTTTACATAAGCAATTCGATTAAAAGAAATATTTCCAGTTATTATTAATTAATATATTTATTATAATTAAATCAAAAAATTTAATTTGAAAAGTATTTCCGTCAAACAAAGTATTTGTCATGAATTAAATCTATTTATGTTTTCATTTTTGTTTTTATGTGTTCATATAATTTTATAAGTTTAATACTTAAAAATTGCTCCAGTGTAGTAAAAATTGTCTTATAAAATAAGTATTGTGACACAAACCTTTATGTTTATTTTATTTATTTTATGTGTAGTATATTCTTTTATCTTTCATAGTTCCTTTAAAAGGTTGATGAATATTTTATTAAAATAATTAACGCAAAATATTTTTTAATATAAATTATCGTCAGAATGTATAACCTAAACAATAAAATTGTCTTTTTGCGGTATACTACAGTTTTAAGCATTCTATTTCAAACAAAAATATCGCTAATAGTGTCTCCTAATTTTTTCCCTCAAAATCAGTAGAATCTACTGATTTTTTTCCCTCCAAGGTATGCATGGGGATTTGTTTCGTATACTCTGCCGTTTAACAGGCCCTTACAAGTAAAATTCACAAGTGGACAGGTCAAGTGACCGAGGAAATCACAAGCCTGTGCTGATCGCCCTCTCAGGTGTAAATACCTCATGCAACGGGACAATGAGTTTTTCTATATAGTGTGTAGATTTGTTTCATGTATATTTCCCTTTAGCAGTTTCCACAAGTGGACTGGTCAAATGATGGGGAAGATTTCAAGCATTTGCCAATCGTCTTCTCTAATGGAAATTCCTCATGCACATGGGACAATCATCTGTGTCATGGTTCTCTGCCAAGCTAAAAGTAACATAACGAAAGCTTCTTTTCTGTAAAGTTTGAATAAAATTTCTCAAGAATACTCAAATCGAATTCAGAGTTTTATTAAAGAATATAAGCCTCGTACACAAGGATTTTGTTGCCAAAAACGTAATATATGAATATAAACAAATAATTGTAAATAACGCAATATTTTATTATATTACGAAAGCCCGGTTTTACGTATCTCACATTGTATTAAATTTTTAAAGAAAACAAGCAAAAGATAAATATATTATAAGGGAAAGATAACAAAAGATAGGTTTAAACGAATAATTATTTTAAAATATGTATTCATACATGCCTAATGAGCAATGTAATGATGAATGAAAGGCACTTATATACGTCACATCGTATACAATACGATGTGACGTAGATGAAACGTTATCTGACGTCATGGGTATTTTAAGCCAATGAAAATCGTAATAAAGTGACATACTCAGGATCTCAACTGTAACGAAAGCAACAACCACTTTTTGGTTAAAAAGAAATGAATGAATGAAGTGCGGAACACTTGAAAATATTTCCTTTAATAACAATTAATTTCCTTTTAATTAAATATTGAAATATGATCTTTTGAGTTTCATGCATTTCCGACCCACTGGCGGCGTATTTGGCGGTATATTTGGAAAATCGAAAACACGTTCGAGCAGAATAACACGATATTTTTTCAAAAAAAAAAAAAAAAAAAAAAATGGAAAAATATTAATACATAATATAATAATACTAAATATAATAAAGCTTATGTATTTATTAATACAATATTAATATAAAAATGAAAAAATATTAATATTAATACAATATATTTTCAAAAATAAAAAAACTCAGTAATTTTGATATTTTTATTAAAAATTACTTTGCTTAAAAGCAAAAAGAATGGAGGATCCGATAGCATTCATAAGCAGCATTGGTTGTGCGTAGATAACAATTTTATAATGTATAAAATAAACGCCTACCTCCGTTCTAGAAGCGAACAGAGTACCTGAAGAGTGTACATCATATTATAAGAAAAATTGTAGTGTATTTAAGTAGGGATTAAATTAATTAAAAGCATTGTAATCACAAAATTTCTAAAGGAAACAATTAATGTTTTAGTCAAGCAAAAGCCGACATCTTTGTATAAATTTCATGCCACTCCATGAGTTTTTAATTAAATCACAAACAAAAAATTCAGTATATACACAGAATAAAGATTTTATTTACACATAGAAATATAAAAATAATAGTATTTTTATTTTATTATATTTAATCGCTCGATTTGTGTGATTACTTCTCTCAGTTTTATAATTTTTTATTAACTAAGTATTTGCACTTGTAGAAAAAATTTTCTTCCATTCCTTCAAGTGAAATATTCCACTCAACTGTATAATCGGAATATCTTAATAAAGAATAAACTATTTATGATTTTCGGAAAAGTATTCAAATATACATTAAAAACAACTGATATTTTAAAATGGAAAACGAAAATTATCGGCGTTTATAAATTTTCTATTTTCCTATGATGATAAATTATTTAAAATTAACTAGAAAAATAGAATTATTAATTTATTTGTTATGCGTAAAATTTCCCTGCATGAAAAATTTTAAGAAAGGAATTAAATTAATTCTATAAAACGAATGCTGTAATTTTTAATAATTGTTACTATCATCTCGTGAAAATAACTTAATTTTATTCATTTACAATTAGGAAAGAATATATTGGCAGTTTATATATTTTAAAATTTTGTGAGGAATTTATGAAACTGAAAAAAAGTAATATTTTGGCATATTCATAGTAAAAAAATGAAAAACAAGAAAACAACTCACCTCTATATCCGGGGGATTTATTATTTCAGCCAATCGTCTTTCATCTGTGAAATGACTCCGCCTCCGGTGTTCTCCTGGGATTCTACGTCTTGCCAGAAGATGAGATAATCTTGATAACTATAACCAGTTAATGAATTTTGAATAAAGCTCTCAACCAAAATTTATATTTGCTCCTTCAAGATAATTATAATGAAAATAAATAAAAACGTATGCTTGATTTTAAAAAGTTGTTACATTTCATCTCCATCACGTAATTACATCCACAATTTTTAGCTGAATTTTTAAGGCTTATGTATTTATTAAGAATGCTGCATAAAATTAAAAGCTGATACGTAAAATATTTTCTCCATCATTTTTGAAACTCCTGTTGTTTTAAATAAAGATGCATTTATAAATTTAGTTTTCGCATACATTTTTAAGGATTCTTAAAATCTTAATATAAAAATATGCATACTATACATGAAGTGTTTTTATTCATAAAAAATTTGATAGTTAATTAAATAGTTTTTGCATTGTATTTTAAATAGAATCATTTCTCATTTTTATGATTACTTTAATTTTTATGAGCTTGGTACATTAATTTTATAGTTATAGCTATTGAAAATAATATACTTAAATATATTTTAAAAATAAAATTATAATAAAAAATTTTACTGAAGCTATTTTAAACAAAATTTAAGGAAACAAAAAACTTAAGAATTTTTTAAATATTATAAATGTGAACTAATGTCTCTTAAATTTCCTATTTTTCAAAGCGGACCTAAAATAATTTGTACCGCTGTTCAAATTGATGTTGCTGTTACTTATGACACTTGGACAAGCCAAGCTCGCTATGCCATTGGCTATGCAAATATATGTCAGTAAGATGCGTCTTTCGTTTAACCAGAGTACCAAGAAGATGAAAGTAAGACTTCATTCTAAACTCCTCCGATAGATGGCACCACAAAAGGATCCAATTCCCTCTATTTTCACATTTATCTGGAGGGATAAGAAAATTTCTCCAAACCATTACACTCATAGTAACTGCTCAACGACATTCAAATTGAGAATACAAGAAAATCGAAAAATTTCAGATTAAACCATTTGTTAGATTTAGAAATGATTGCTCTGATATTCTCTAAAAGTTAATTTTTGAAAAGTAATAGGGATCAACACATTCAATATATATTTCAGAATCTTTTGTATCGTATCAATTTTGAGACTACTAGCGTTTTGATTTCACAAATCTTTGTTTTTCTACTTTCGGAAAATTACTTTAGTTTATATAAGATTTTATTTTATCTGTAGTTTAAATAATATAAATTTTTTTTCAAAAATTAATGGTATTTGAAAGTTAAATTTGCATTACATTAATTTCTCTTAACTTTGTTAAATTTGATAAAGTTGTTCATCAGACAATTTTATCATGTTATAAAAATTCACTGAAATTTTTAGCATCATGTACTAAATGGTATATATAAATTGAATTATTTATTAAAAATGATATCTTGACTACATGCTGGATTACAAAACTAAAACTATCCGGCAGCATAAAAATTTTCATGTTTGGAATTTTTTTGCAGAATTTAATTAATCAAATATAAACTGATTAATTAATTTAACGCAGAATTAACACCAAAATATGTAAATAGGTAACATCTTACAACAAAATCATTATTTTAATTATTTTTAATTGCACACTCGGAATAATTTAATTATCATTATTATTTTTTTCATATGACTATTAGTTCAACAGGAGTCAATAAAGCATTGTTTTCTAGAGAAATAATAGTTTTATGTGGTTAAGTTGCTCATAATATAGTTGGATTCAATAATTATTTGTGCTAATAGAGCTTTAATTATTAAGTAAAAACAACAATTTATGTTATGCAAAGTTTTTGCTTCAATAATTTTAATTCTTATTAAATAATTTTCAAACAATTTTAATAATTTTTAATAAACATATTTCAAATAATTATAATTCTTTTATATAGTATGTGTGATATTTAAAGTTGTTTAAAATAAGTTTTCAATTTATCATAATTTGTTATTGCTCATTAAATTCTATAAGCACTACATATTTTTTGTAGTTCCATTTAATTGAATGTCAGAACTTCTTATATTTACATACATAGATAATATTAAATAATTTCACCAAGTATAATTTTCATTTTAATTGTATTTATAAAAAGTGTTACATGAGAATTTTTTATGTAACGTTTTAAAACTATATCTTCTTATGAATTATTATTATTAATTACTTTAATAAGATTTTAAACAATCCCAAAGAAAAATGGAAATTAATCGAACTTTAGGTATATAATTTACTATAAAATTCCTTAATAAATATCTATAATTTATTATCATGAATAATACCTAAAAAAAACTTGTGTTGCAATCTTAAAAGTAAAAACAGATAATTAAATTTTATTTTTGTTACTTTATTTACCAGTCCATTATTTAGAAAGCATCAGAATATTGCTTATTATAATTATTAATATTATATATATATATATATATATATATATATATATATATATATATATATATATATATATATATATATATATATATATATATATATATATATTTATATATATATATATATATATATATATATATATATATATATATGTATATATATATATATATATATATATATTTGTATACAATATCTTTTTAGTATTATTTTGTGCTATATTTAATGTCTTTTCTAAATGACAGTCCACTAATGTTCAAGAACAATTGTTCTAAATAGCATTGCTATGGAAACTCATTAAATTTCAAGTAACATATTGATCAGAAGAATTTTATGAAACAAAAACATTTGTTAGCCAAGCTATTAGCGAAAACACTGTGGCAGCGTTTTTCTTTCATTTTTCTTTAACTAAATCTTATTTCAAGACCTTGAATTTAAAATGCTTCTTTAAATCTATTATATAAAATTCATGGTACTTAAGCACTTAAGTAATAGTGTCACCGTGATTAAGTTAATTATTAATCACGATACTATAAAAATAACTAGTTTTCAATAAAATACACGAGTAAGAATCTTTTTTTTTTGTCATTAATTACATTTTGGTGTTATATCTTGGCATGATTCCCGTGGAGATAATTCGACTTTGCGTAAAGCTGGCTGCGGTGACGCTGATATATAAGTATCGAAAGCATTTGAAATTATTTTCCGAAGTAAGTATTTGTGCTCATGAAGACAACAGCAACATGATATTGGTAATGACAGGAAATAAATCTTAAGAAAACATTTACCGACAAACTTTATCAGGATAAACGTAGCATTCTCATCACCCACATTTATGATATTAGATTCACAACCACATTTACTCCAGCTTAGAGCTAGGACGGTTAGGGAGGTGGGAATTTTTTGTTTTGAGCCCCCCATCCATGAAAAGTTCTTTCTAAAGGCAATTTAAGCGGTAAACATTAAGAAACGTCATTCAATAGCCTTAAGTTAAAAAAAGATTATTAGTTGTTGACTATGGGGTATCAAAAAGAAACGAAAGTGGCATATTAGTAATACAGCGCTCTTCCCAACAAAAGATCTCTGATTCAATCTCAGTCCCTGTTGAATAACTGTAGATGGATGTTACGCTACTGATTTTTTGCATGCATGTTTGTGAAGAGTTTTTCTGGTTTCTTCTATTGGAACATGTGAATATGCCCCACATTCTTTGTAAATTCTTTCTTTGTAAATTCTAAAACTTTCCAGAACCGATTGATGAAATGGACATTAAAATAGTTTATAATAGCCTTAGTTAGGCTATCTACTCTTGCGTCAAAAAGAAATGATAGAACAATCTATTATGTCTGCTTAATATTTAATAGATAAGGAGATCTAATTATTTGTAAGTAAATACATGAGTTCGGTGTAAAATGGAGTACCGCTTGGTTTGGCAAAAAATTTGCCGATACACATTGGCGATAAAATGTTTTGTAAGCAATTATCTGTAAGTAAATACATGGTTTCGGTGTAAAATGGAGTACCCTTGCTTAGGCGAAAAATTTGGCGATAAAATTTAATTTCTGGTAACCTCATGAATAGTTTTTGTGTAACGGTTATCTTGCAAGTCACATCATGGCGTCAAAAAAATCGCCGAAAAATCAAGAGGTACCATAACTTTTACCAAATACATAGAAAAGCATGTTTTGTTAATTTAAAGCTTTAGTTTTGATAGTAAGTTATTTATAACAAAAATTTTATTTTATATATGATGTGCTAAAAATTTATAATAGATCTGTCTCAAAATATATTCAAACATGCTTATTATGCGTTTTTTAACTCACAAAATACTTATTTATGACGCCTTGATTTTTTTTCTTATGAGATTTCTACTTCCATTTTATTGATTTTATGCTAAAGAGCAAACATTTTGTAAAAGTTTCTTAGATATATATTAATGTTTATTAATATTAGCAAAACTTATTTTGAATGGTTGTTGAATAATATATTTTAGCAATATGCTCAACTTATGAAAATTATTAAATTCTTATGTTTTGAATAAATATTGACCAAAAATATTTCAATTATAATCTTTTCATTTTCAATTTAGAACAATCTGACAAAAGACATTTTTTTAAAAATTTTATTATACGTGTTTCAATGTCAGAAATACCAGCCGCCTTTTATTTGAAATTACATGCCAGGTAAGTAGTAGAAAATACTTACAGAGTGTATAAACGAGTCTTTCCAATGGGTTAAGTGAGTAGAGTGATCTGAAACATTATCTAAATTTTTTCTTTAGTTTTAAGGAAACTAGGTAAGGATTTAAGAGAGAAATTTCAGAATTTAGAAGTTAACTTTCATTCTTAAAAGTATTACTTAAAAACTATTTATCTCCACAAAAAACATGATACCAAAAAGTAAGTTTCAGTTCATGAAAATTCAACAAAGAGAATATGAAAATTAATTCATTTTATGTGGTGTCTTAATATGTAAAATTTTTATCCAATATTGGAAAGCCATGAATTTATTAAAAAATTTCATTAAACTTAATAGTAAAAACATGGATAAAAAGATAAATTAAACTCGAAAATAGGTTCATAAGTGCTTTTTATTAACATCTCAGCTACCTACCAAGCCACGAGGCAAACGATAAAAAACTCAGCATTTATTCAGAGCAGACGATAAAGTAACGGTGTAAATAATGCTAATTCAGTTCGAGAGGCAGTTTAATGAGGTTGGAGCTCTTTTTAATGGTTTGTTTCCGGGATATGCTGATGGAGTTTAAATTGAAAATATCTTTAATTGACATGACTCTAAGTTAATTGTTACTCAAAATTCTAATCCACAAAATTTTCCCTTTTTATTTTTGCAAGTCTTCTGCAGAATAATTTTGTGCCATTTGTCTTAGAAATGTTGATAAAAACATTCTTTTCCGTGCAACGAATCTCATCAAGACCATCATGGAAGTCATCGATATGATTTCTTTGGTTTCTTTAGTCATCAATGTGATTTCTTTGGTTTCTTTAATGATCGATGTGATTTCTTTGGTTTCTTTAATGATCGATGTGATTTCTTTGATGTGTTTTATATGAGAAAGAAAATGCAATCATTCTTGTATTCAAATACCTCAGAATAACGGTTTCTCATTCTAACACAACTGGAAACTATTAACTTAAAAGCCCACTTTTGTTAATTATTTATTTTTTAACATTTTTTATGTATTTAATGGAAGATTTAAGTAAAAAATTTCAAAGCTTTTTTATTAGTCTTCTTCTTCTTTCTTATCCCCTGGTCTGAATCAGACCAGCTCCATGACATTCTTCGCCTTCAAAGAATCGAGGACAGCTCCAGGGCTGTATAAAACTTCACGCTTTGAAAAGCCAATGCAGTTCAGTAGGTGTTCGGGACTGGCTTCGTTAGTATTGCACGAAGTGCAGGTGGGAAAGATTTGTTTGCCCTGGGAGAACCGTAGAGTCCGAAGATGGCCGGATTTGAGTCTGGACAAGGCAGTCTGATCACGTTTTTTTATTAGTTAACTATGCTTCAAAATAATTGCTGATAATAATTTATTTTGATAATAACTTTTTTATTTTGGGAAACTCTCTTAAAAATTGCATTATTTTTATGATTTAAGAATTTTATTTTCAATTCGTACAATGATCTTAGGAAAGCATTTTGATAGTAATTTTAATAGCATATACCATATTTCAAATAATGTTTTGTTAAAATACAGATAATTTAAAATAATTTTAAATGAATACCAAAAATACCCAAACATTATCTGTATTTAACTTGTACATTAACGTTGAAAATATAAATGTTTTGCCATAGAATCCTAAGTGAAGTAAATAAATATTTAAAACAAAAATTGTCTGATAAGAATCAACATTACTGAATTACATTGGGTTTTGAAGTTAGAAAACTTAAACGGTTGAAAAAACGAATAACAATCATTCTTCTGACCCCATGGGATCTAAGCATTGATAAAACACTTTTCGTTGGTGAATATTTTATTATATTATCTTGCCATTTTTCACTTGTATGTGATGTAATTAATTTAAGAATGATTAGCATAAGGCGATGGTTGAAATTCGAAATACTTTAATATGAAATTCTGTTATTTAAAATAGTTTATCATCAACTTCATAAAATATATTTTATTGATACTAATAAATATATTTTTTTTTCTTGAAAAACAATTTGATTAAATTTAGAAAGATTAGTAAATTAAAAGAAAATTTTCTTCAAAAAATTTCGAAATTAAATGCAACTAAACTCGGTATTAAATGTAAAATTTCTTTATTGAGATTATAAGAAGAGACTTACCTCCAAGACAAATTCCTGGACTAAAAGTTGCGGATGAGCTACTACAGATTTGTCGGCCGAAACAGACAACTGAATGGCCCCTGCATAAGATATGATGGAGAAGACGACAGGTATCTCGGGCCTGGGGGACATCCAGAAGATTATCCTCTTCAACTTCCTCGACCCCAGGGTCAGTATCTCTTCCGGACCAGGCACGTTAGCTAAAACGACTGTCGCCTAGAAAGAAAAAAACCTTTCTTTATTACACTCAAAATGTCGCCACCATTTTGACTCTCTGGAGACGAATAAAAAGCTTCGCAATATTACTCTCATGCATTATTTAGGAAGCTAGACAGACGTTTAAGAATAAATAATTTTGAGCTCTTTGTCGTAAAAGTCTCAGGAAAAGAGGATGAAAATATTAATTTTTAATTCAATTTACAAAATATTTTCCATATGATGGTGCCGTCAGATAACTCGCTTGGTGTTTGTTAAATGTTAACTAATTTTTTCTTAAGCATTGCGTATAGTATTTTATACTTTTTCTGGATAAAACATATATAGCCTGCTCATTTATATTCCCATAAATATGAATTTGTTGGTATATATTTAATATACTTGGCAAATTTAATATTTCTCATGGGTTTTGAACATCAATTATGTCAAGAAATATCAGTTTTTCATATTCTCTAGAAATAAATAAGTGGAAATTTTGTCATGATGCATTTATAAATATGAAATATTTATAGAGCGTTTCTCAAATCCAACAGATTTCAAACCAAAGTATTCCGGAAGTGAGGATCTATACAAAAATTTGAACAAACAATAATCTTATAATGAGAACCATAAAAAAATCTTACAAAATTAGTTACAAATGCAGTCAACAGATGGCCCCTCTATCTTTAGAGCAGGAGTAGGCATAACTGCGATGAACCGGTGGAACACCAAATATTTTGTAGTCACCACTGATGCTAATTTTTATCATCCGCATATTAAAATATATACTTGTTACACTCCGCTTGTCATTGATGGTGATCGTGAGACAGGTAAAATATTAAAAGATTCTCCTCTATATAAATTAATAATTAACAATATAAAACTCCTTCAACTCAACCACGAAATAGAAATATATGAAATTATAATTTGTGTGCAGAATTTTATATTAATTTAATACATTGTGCGTAAAACTATATTTATGTCAAATCAATGTGAATTTGTGTACATTCAAAATATATATGCGTTTATCTAAAAAATTAAATAAATCTACAGCATATGTGCTTTACCCATATAAAATAATTTTTTCTTTTTTCTTGAAAAATTACACAAATATATTTTATTAAATAGTTAATATAAATATTATATTAAAAATCTTATATACACTGACCTCCAAAAGTTAAGAAACGAAACAAAATGTTATTTCGAAGCTCAGAATAAAAAATGACACTAACAATAAAATTTGTAGTTTATATGAATGATTAAAACGAACTTGTGTAAATTTGTGCAAATATGCTGGCTACTGCTTTTTTTATAGAAAGGGACGGGTATATCTGAATGAGAGAAATATATGCAAATATTAGTTTCATAATTACATTTGTAATTTTTATTGATTTTCAACTTCTGTTAGCAGATTCGTTAACAATAGTCAGTGGTTTTCGAAATGTCTGACAGAAGTCGTTTTCACAATTCGTTAAGGTGGTTAGAGGTCGGATGGATTGGAAAAAACACAAAAGGCTGATGTGCTGCAAGGCGCCAACTTTCTCTCCCTGTTGGCTGACTATCCTTGGAATCAATAACAAACCGAAGCTTTTGTGTCCAGAAGACATGTTTCAGGCCGACTTCGAGCTACAACACCTACAGAAAATCATTTTATAGATCTTTCGGCCAAAAGGTGAAAAAGCATTTCTATACCGCAACTTGTTGCAGACTACTCTGTGGCATCAGGGAGAAGAATATCCGCTGGTACGGTGCAAAGGATCTTCACTATGAAGTTCTCTAAGCAAGGTGATCAGTTGTGTATGTCACCTTCACAGGATGACGAAAATGGAGCCACTTGTCTTGGACAAGAGATCACGTTTCCTGAACCAGACAGCGATGGGCTTTTGTACATTTTGCAGACAAGTTTAGATTCACATGGGAGAGCGAGTCAGGAAGTTTGCTGATCTAAAGAGTACAAAGCACCAGATACCATCAATCCAACACCGTGGAAAGACACAGTTACAGCGGTGGTGGAATAATCGTTTGAGTCGGTGACTCTCGGTGGTCACACTGACCTGCACGTGTTCCAGGGAAGAACTGTGACTAGATTTATCGGTATGAGATCCGTGATCCACATTTCCATCGATACGCTGGTGCAGCTGGTAATGATTTTATTCTGAAGGATGATATCGCAGGACCTCACCAAGCTGTATTTGTTGAGTAATAGTTTGAGGGTCTTGGTTTAGAGCGAATGGAATAGCCATCTCCTTCTCCAGACCTGAACCCATAAAGCATTTGTGGTACTATCTTGGAAGACTAGTTGGGGCTTTAAATGCTCCTTTAAGGCCTGTAGGAGAGGTGGAAAACAACTTACATTGTGTCTGATCTTTGCTTCCTCTTTGGGCAACGGACAATTTAATTTGTAGAATGGAAAGTTTATGCCAATAATGCATTCAAGTTATGGGTGGTCATATTCCTAGTTTAAACTCCTTTTTGTTATGTTTCTATAACATTTGAACACACAAAACTTTGATTAATATTTTTTTTTCTAAGAATGAAATTTTTCAGAGGGATTGCTTTTTTTGTTGTAAATCATTTATGTATTTTATTAACGTAATCTTCAATGTTGCAATCAATACATACCTGTTTTGCCACATGTCACCCATTCTACATTCCTTTTTTTCAAATTAGGAGCAAGAAACCAGTTGCTCCTTGATATTTGGAGGCCAGTGTACACACACATTTATTCAGACATACACTGTTTTGCAAAATTAAATATTTTGCATTGCAGTATTTTGCTGTTTGTATCGAAAACACAAGCAAATAATTAAGTACCTTTGTATTATTTGTTTCATGTTTTTGTAAAAAAGTACATGCACTGTGTTTTTATCATGAGTGTTATATAAAAACATATTTAACTGTAAAAAATGCAGTTTTGCTTCTATAATATTATTTTTAATTCTATAATTATCTATTGTTAATAAGCCAAATCCATATGTGATTAACAACTACAATTACCTGTCTTAAATCCTTAGCTGCTTAGAGTGTTTACACTGGATGAAATTGAATTTACTGTATATTAGTAATTACTAATACATACATACACATATAAATGTATATATACACACACACACACACACACACACACACACACACACATACACACACACACACACACACACACACACACACACACACACACACACACACACACACACACACACACACACACACACACACACACACACACACACACACACACACACACACACACACACACACACACACACACACATATATATATATATAAATATATATGTATTTATACATATATAACATGCTTTTCATTAAGAAAGGATTAAATCCCTAGTTACGTGAATATAAACTACAAAATTATAAAAAGTAAGGAATTTGCATAAAAGATTTAATTTCTTAAAGTAATTTTTCATCTTTTTTAATGAGATTTTTACAATTTTATGCGTTAAAATTCCCTTATTATTCTAAATGCAATTTTGGGAGGTAAATAGTTTTTATTTTAGCTAAATTGTATAAAAAACTGATTTATTGATTAAAATTGGATTGAAATTGTGTGTGAATTTTACTTTTTCATTTTAAAAATTTTTAATTCTATTTTTGTGGATTTATTTAATTTATGCTCTTTTTAAAGATTTGAAGAGTCATTTAATCTTACTGATTGTTGTAGTGGTTAGAGGTTGAAAATATTCAGATGATATCTTGTTTTCCTTCGCATTATAAATTGCATTCACGTAAATAAATAAATAAATAACGTAAGTAAACATAAAATATCATGAGGAAAAAACATAAATTTCTAAACTGAAAATGTACTTTAATACTGTATATATTACAAATTTTTCACTTTAATATTTCTTGCATCAAAAAATTGAATAACATGAATAGAAAAATGTATTCAAAATTTATAGTTTTACATTATTTATAAAATTAATTCCAGTGTTACAAGAGACATTAAATCTTACATTTGTGATAAGATTTATTGCACTTTTATGAAAAGTTAAAAGTTAAATTTCATGAAACATAATGAGATTTAAAATTATTTTATGAGATGCATTTCATAAATTTCAATGTTATAAGAAAATTCAATTTTCAAATTACCTGTTACTATTATATTGGATACAACGTTTGTGAAAGTTAAAACACTATAAAAGAATTATACATAAACAGCATATTAAAATTATTTTTAAATATTTTTTTTAAAAATATTTATTTTTTATGTTAGATAATTTTATATTAATTTAATAATGTAAAAAATGATGTCATTAAAGCTGATCAAAAATTACTTTCTGTAATTTATAAAAAAATAATAAAATTAATTTCATAGCAACAGGCTGAAGTGGGATGAATGAAACAACAAAATGTTTGTATTTGTAGGGTTTTCTACCTTGTTTAAGATTTTTCTAACTTTTAAGTAATGTTTACATTACAATTTTACGAAATGATGTCATTATTTTTTGTATTTATTATTCTCCATCAAGGAATATCAAAATTTTGTATTCTAACCCAAATTCCTGTACAATTTTCCTTACTTTATTTTGCTATATAACTAAAGATTCATACTTGATTGCATAACAGAAGACACTTGCCTCATTACGTTAGGCACATTTGGTTCGAATGCAATCCTCTTAATCGTATTAGTTAAATTAAAATTATATTCAATTTCATAGAGTTTTGAGTTTAGTCTTGTGACACTTTATTTAATTTAATTATACTTAATGATTAAAAAATGGAATCCTTTTAAAATATACTTGGAGTAATAGCATAATGTGATTTATATATTAAGAAATAAAATTTATTTTTCATTTCGCTTTAGAAGATTTCTACCTTTTAAATTTTTAACTTTTAATCTTTTAAATCTTTGAATGAAATTATGTTAAAATGTATGTTAGTAAAAATATTTTCCTTTATTTTCTCTCAATAAAAGAATGAAGAAAATTTATGAGCAGCAACAAAGTTCTTTGTTAAAATAGTATTTTTATTTTTCTAGTTATAGAAAAGAAACATCTACGATGCTTAAAATCAGGAAAAAGAACGTAGCTCGGAAATATCACTTCTATCTTTTCAATAAAAAGAATACAAAACTATGTTTTAATTATCGAAAAAGTTTGCGGAGTCAAAATGTTTTGAGAAATAAATAAGAAATAAAATCCAACAAGACCAAGAAACTTAACATACAATAAACTCAAACTTCATTTAAAATGTAGAAAATTTTCAATGGATACTAGAACAAGTCTATAATTACTGCTTTCAGTTGAATACTTAGAACTCAATATGAATTTTATGACAATCGCAGATGGTGTCAGTTTTCAGACTTTAATTTCAGAACCATTAGAAGTGAATATGATTTTGAATGATTTGTATATCTCAAAGATAAATGAATTTTATTAATTTGTCATTGACTTGCGAAATTTATTTTAACATTATACAACATGCGCAAAATAAACAATCGCATTATATAAACGAAGCAGCGTGAATTAAAAATGTAAAATTCGTTAATTTAATTACTAGACATATATAAGCGATAATAATAATGATAATTTAAAACTATAGATTACTTCAAATTTTGATAAAATTTATTGGTGAATTTTTTTTAAAATAAATACATATTTTTTAAATATCGTGAAAACTGTTTAATTTTTTGTGACAATAATTTCAGAAACTTTCTCTTAGATGCGTTTTTTAATTGTGTTGCTATTATCAATCAAACTAGTATGCCTTCATTTACGGGAAAATTTTGAAAGTATTTCTCAAAAATGCGGGGGTTCTAAACTTCGAGCAATTTGCTTTCCTCATTTACAAGATTATCATCAAACGATTGATTCATTATTTGGCTGTCATTGTGGATGTCCATCACTGTTTTTTTTTATTTGTAATGATTCGGAATATACCTTCAACATTCGATTGCCATTTCTGGTGTGGTTATTTGTAGAGATTCGGAAAATACTTTCAACATTCGAATGTCATTTCTGGTGTGGTTATTTGTAGAGATTCGGAATGTACTTTGAACATTTGAATGTCATTTCGAGTGTCCATCTCTGGTGTGGTTATTTGCAATGATTTGGAATATACTCTCAACATTCGTTTGTCATTTCTGGTGTGGTTATTTGTAGAGATTCGGAAAATACTTTCAACATTCGAATGTCATTTCTGGTGTGGTTATTTGTAGAGATTCGGAATATACTTTCAACATTCAACTGCCATTTCTGGTGTGGTTATTTGTAGAGATTCGGAATGTACTTTGAACATTCGAATGTCATTTCGGGTGTCCATCTCTGGTGTGGTTATTTGCAATGATTCGGAATATACTTTCAACATTAGAATGCCATTTTGGGTGTACATATCTGGTGTGGTTATTTGTAGAGATTCGAAATATACTTTCAACATTCGTTTGTCATTTCGGGTGTCCATCTCTGTAGTATAGTGATTCGTAATATACTTCAACATTCGCAAGCCATTTTGGTGCCCATTTCTAATGTGGTTATTTGTAATGATTCAAAGTCGATTTTCAACCGTAACTCCCAATTAAGTTAATAATTTTTATTTAAAAATGATAGTAGAGCGGGCGATAAACAGTGCAAACTATCGTTTCGACTAAAAAAGTTTGATGAAGCACAACAATTTCATTTCAACATTTGATTTTTATTAATTGCAAATTTTGCTTATAGAGAAAAAAATATTTGATGTAAATAATTTTGGATGAAACACAATAACTTCAATGAAACTTTTGAAGTAAAATAATGCATTCTAAAAATAATACAGCGCAAAAAAGAAAATAAACCCTTATTATTTTGACATTAAAAAGTACTTTTTTACGTTAATATTTAACTATTTTTACATTAAGCTAACTAAATACTACGGTCTTAAGTTTCATTACTTATAACTAACTTTCTTAATACTCTTCAACACGAAATCTCCCAAGATAAATTTTAGTCACTGCCACATAAATAATGTATTCGGTATATCGAGGGTATAAACTTCCTACTCGTGATACTAATCTCACGATAATGAATAACAGAAAACTACGCGCGAATCGACACACTACTGGCACTGGAGTATTGATAAATAATTCAGGAGCTCTTCTCTTCCTTTCTGACCTTCGTAAATTATGCGGTGCTGCTTCCGGGAATTTTCCCGATTTCCCCTCACGCTTAAGAAGGAAGTCAAGTAGTATTTGTTCCTAAGTCAAAAAGGTAAATAAAAATGTAAAATAGCTATTTTACGAAGTTGTAACGCCAAAAGTAATATTTTGGAATATTAGGTAATGTAAAATCTGAATAACATTAAATTCTTAAGATTTTAATCCAGATATTATTGTTAATCTTTATTTAATTTAAGAAACAAGAAAATCGCAAATTTATTCCGAAAACGATTAAAAATAAGTGTCATTTTCTTCGAATGCATTAAAAACAAACCGGAATTCGAATGACGGACACTTTTGAATGCTTTTATTGAAAATCGAAATATTGCGCTGCCATGTTTTTGACATTAGAGTAAGAAAAATGTAATCAGAATAAAAAAAAATGAAGTGCAGAGAAATGTTGCACTAGCATATTTCCCAGTACATATCCCAGAGTTAAGCTCTACCAGTTAGAGATGGAAGAAGCTGGGTTGGAATTCTGTAGTTTAGAAGCAGGGACCAAACAGAAAACATTCCAATATTAGGCCTGCCACCCCAGACTTATTGTGACATTTAGAGGACATTGCGGTCACAACTTATTTGATGTTCCCCAGCCATCCTTAGTGAACATGATAGGTCTTCGGTCAATCGGGATTCAAAATACCTACATTTCGAGAATCAAAATGATGGTCTAACACAAACAAGACCCCAGCGGCCTTACATGGAAATGTTGCCATTAGCAAAGAAGTCCTTTGTTCAATTTCATTATTAAATGAATATTAAAACTATCCTGTCCAGTATATTGTTATATGTTCAGCTTGCGATATAGTTGTTGTTGAATCAGCATGTTTCACTGTAACTAGCCGTGAGTTGCGCTCTACCAGTTTGATGAAAGCAGTCGGGTGGAGTCTTCGTGATTTTGAATCAGGAACCAAGCATAAGACACCCAATACTTGGGCTGCAACTCCCAGAGGTATCATTTCACTTGGAAGACATTGAGACCAAACCCAGTTTTAATTTGCCCCAGTCGTCTTTAGCTAACATGATGGATCTTCGGTTCAATCGGGATATGAACTTATTACTTTCCCATAATGTGAAAGACCCCCTAACTAACCAGGCCACTGCGGCCCTTTATGTAAGGAAGTCGAAATCAATTGTGTTTTGTAGAATGATATAGAAAGTTGAAACTAGAAGTTCATCGATGTACTATGTAAGAAATGATGTCATTGAGCAATGTCACTGACAACTTCCTTCAGCAATGACATTGACTAGACAGTCAACATTGGGTTAAAAACTCAATTTCTATTGCAAATAAATCCAATACAGCGTTATTAAAATTAAAATGATTGCAATAAAGCAAGCGCATCTGGTAAGAAATGCAGTCATCGTTACATAAGAAAGCGTGAAATGTATCGTTTTGTTTGTGATATGCTTACGGTGATCAACATATAGAAAGTATCATGTTATTGATTCCTTCTTTCTGATTGCATATCATGCGAGATCTTTTATCAGATGTTCTGTGACATCTGATCAAAATCAAAATATTCTTAAATATGTATTTTATAAATCATCATAGCTGCCAAAACTGAAAGAGGCTATGCGCCAACAAGTTCTCTTTGTTGTGAAGATGCCCTTTATTTCACAGTCCTGCTACTGTATGATGGACAGCATGTATAACGCATGCAATCTGACTTGTAATTTTAAGCAACTTTCTTTAACAAGACATCAATTAAGTAAATAAAATTATATATTTTTGCAATATTTTATGCTTTATTTTATTTAACAATAGAATAATTCTAACATTATTTTTGTTCTAATCACAAAATAATAAAGATGGATTATATTTTCATATATACACAATTTTTTATTTCTTCAAATTAATAGTTTTTAAAAATTTACTAGGATTTTAGATATCTGTAAGTAATATTATATTTCACGCAGTCTTTACCTGTTTTCAAATCGTCTATAAAAATGTGAAGCAGAGATTTATAGTAAATTTAAATTTTTAAGTTTCATTTCTACATAGCTACAGCTGTATGAAGCGTTAGAATACACCATTATTTCATGTACAAAAACATTTTACACAATGGGAGAGAAAAATAATTAATATAAAATATCTTAATGGTTATAATATAAAATTCTTTTGTCTAAATAATTTTAACAATAGCTTCAAATTTTCAAAGAAAAAAGGGAATAGAATTTGTACACATTGCTTTTAGAATACATGAAATTTTGTGATTATCATAAGTTATGTACCATTATTTTTCATCTCGAATTAGATTATATAACTATAATAGCTCATATATAGAATATTTCTTTTTAAAGTGTCTTTTCGAAACGTCGACACTACCCTATCGGAAGGACATTCTTAAGTCAAGAATAAATTACATTGGAGAAAATATGTTAAACTGTTCAATCGAGTAATTCTCACGCTGCACATAGGCATTTTTTTATGGATAGTTCTTAATTCTTTATCCATTATTTATATATAAAGCATCATTTCTCTTATGTATAGGATTGTATACCTACTGTAAAGTTGACGTAAAGAAATAAGGACAATTTATTCATGAGAAAATGGGTTAGGACTTGAAAATAAGCAATTTGATTCTTTTTTAAGTACAAATATATTTCAATAGGTATTATTAATTTCATGTATTCATTTTTATACGATATCTCGATAATTATGATAGAATTTATCCATTGAAATCCTCCATTAAGAATCACAATGATGCAAAAGATATTTTTCTAATGCACGTCCACTAGAAATATTTGCTTTTCATCCCAAAATGGGAAGATTAAAGCATCCTATGGACTTAGGTATCCAGTCGATGTGCTATCATTGTTTTGAAAGTGAGTGGTTCCTCGTAATTTAGGAACTAAGCAGATAACCCCTAAACTTGGCATGGTGCTCATATCATTTCACTTAAAGAAACGTTGCACCCGTGACCTGTTTTACATGTCTCAATCACCATTATATTGCTTACGGTTTATTGATTACCAACACACTGAATATTGTTTTTCCTTTTAAACTCTAGTATTTGAATGGGTACGCAATCTCTATCCATAATTGCTTACCCCACCACTTTATCCGTAATTGAGTGGTGGGGTAAGCAATACCTACGTAAAATTTACTAGTCAGTTGAGGAGAAATGGCGTTTGCTTGTTAATCCTCGGAGCATACCAAACGCCTTTCTTATATGTCCACTGTGTTGGATGTACAACACTCTGTCTCTCGGAACGATGACCATTCTAACCCAGTCATCATGACCATGTAAAAAGTATAAACAGAGTCAAATAATATTGTAAATTTTTTATACATCATTAACTAAATTTTACTTTCACTGATTGATTAGAAGCCCGGTTTCTTAGTGGTAGCATTTCACGCTCCGTAGGCACAGGTTCGAGGTTTGATCCTCGGTCTGGGCAAGGTGGATTCAACCTTTCATCCCTTCAATAGGTCAATACGTAGAGTACCAAGCATGCTTGGGAACTAACGAGACACTAGGAGTTTCGCGTTAGGCTGGCTACCTAATAGAGACATATGCTTCACATCCCAGGGCCTTTCGGTTAGGAAAATAGAGATAGGCAATGTAGGCCTTGGCTCACATGGGATGTCGTGCCGCAGAGTTTAGTTTAGTTATCTGATTGATAAAAGGGTAAGTAATAGCTGTATGTAAAGGACAATAAGTGTATCGATTATGATATTAAGGATAATATTCAGTAAATAGCTCAACGACAATTCCCAACCACAACATATTAATCTAGATATTTAAAAATAAAATTCCATTATAAAGATATTTTCCCAACTAGGATTACCGTTATTGTACCGGTTGACAGGGAACAGAACAACTAAATCTCACTCTTTTTAGTTTTCTAGCGCTGTCAAAAGGAAATCAGTCACTCGTACGTCGGACTCAAAGAAACAAGTCTATTCACATGGAGATTAGAATGCTGCCTAGTTCTCATTAGTTTGTTCTGTTGAATGTACAAGTTTTTGTAATGTCATTTCTTGTATATATTGTATATAGCTGCATAATAGAAGTTTTGTGTAAGATTTTCATTCACTTAAAAATTCACTCTACATCACAATAATTATTAATAAATTATAAGCTAACATTTCGTGAAGTACCACTTCTCCTTCTAAAAGGAACATGCCACATTCATATGCAATATGGTTACATATGCCACAAAATATTACAGATTTATGTCAGCAGTGAAGGATAAATTGATTCACCTTACCTTTCTTAACACTGTGTTCAAAATCCATTGGGCAACAGCTTCTGGTAAAATGGGCAAAAGGCAATAAATGGCTCCGTACATGATGACTGTATCCGGAGACGTTTTCAGCTCTTCCATTCGTCTTCTGACGTCCCACAAGCGTGGAATTGCCCCTTCTGTATTGGTCGGGAGGCGAACATTGACTTGAGAGAATTGACAACCCATAGTGGGAATGGTATTGGCATCACTGGATTCTTGGCGGAGATCTACAGGAATGTTTAGCTACGAGAAAACAAACTTTTATAAATATTGATTAAAATTATTGTATTATAGAAGCATATCAATAAAAAATTCGAGCAAAAAGATATTAGCATTATTATTTGAATACAAAGCATTTTTTATATTCATAACATAAAAAAATTACACTTTAACGGAATTTCTATAAAGGTATAAAAATTCTATTGAATGTACAAAATTTTGCAGAATATCATTGAAATGAACTATGTTTGAGATATTATGCTGTGTAAACTTCGGTTGTATTAGGTTGGGGAATAAGTTCGTAGCGTTTTTCATCAAAGACTTTTATTTAAATAAAAAAAATAATTATATCAATAAGCTAAACAATTATATATTCGTCGTTGCTGTTTACAAACTCTTTTCACCTCTCGACTAATTTGTTGATGCAGTTCCGCCAAAAACCGCCTGGTCTCATGTCGAGGAAATTGTTGAGCCAGTTTTTAAGGACCTCTAAGTGCACTTGGAAATGCTCGAAAAGAATGCCACAGTCAACAAGGAGCTCTACATTGCCCAGCTACACCGCGTGAATGAGGTTATTCCACTGAAAAGACCTGATCGACATGGTTAAACCATACTCCTTCACTACAATGGCAGGCCCATATTGCACAAGTCGTCAAAGCCGCACTCCAAGAGCTCGAATGGGAGGTCCTTCAGCATCTGCCATATTCTTCGGACCTTGCACCGACCGATTACCATCTTTTCCACTCCTTGTCAAACCATATGAAAGACGTTGCCTTCGATAACAAAGAGGTCCTTAAAAACTGGCTCAACAACATATTTGACACCAGACCAGGTGATTTTTGGCGGAACGGCATCAATAAATTGGTCGAGAGGTGGGAATAGGTTGTAAACAGAGTAACGGCGAATATATAATTGATTAACTTTTTGACATAATAATTGTTTTTTGTTTAAATAAAAGTCTTTGGTAAAAACGCTATGAACTTATTCCCCAACCTAATAGTTATAAAAAAACTTTGTTTATACGAATATTATAGAAAAATTATTAAATTCATGATGAAATGTTTGTTTATCTAATAAGATTTGCTTCGCGTATATTGCAGAGACAATAGAATTAATAAAGAGAAAAAAATAAACATTAAAATCCTTCCTCCCATAAATGGTCTGAGAAAATTTAAATTTGTTAATGATTTTTCTATCTCGACTTGGTATCAAGACTTGGTTTCAATATAAATGAATTAAGCAGTATACGTAAAATTTATATATTATGATTTAAATTGTTCAATAATAAATCTTATATGCAATGTAAACTAACAGCAATATGCAATAATTCTGATCTATTGATGTTTCATATCATTCCACTTTGTTCCATAATCTATATATAAAAGAAACTTGTTTCGATAAATGAAACAATTTTTTTCATAAACAATTAGATGATAATTTAATTTTTTATCTCTAATTTAAATCTAAAATATTTATTAAAGACGCAAATTGTCTAAAAATTCGATAGGAATCAGAAGACTAGAGAAAAAAATATCCATAATTTACCTGTTATGAAGTAAAGATAATTATTCTTTTTATCAATCATCTTTTTACAAGTGATTTGAGTGTACTATGATACAAAAAATGAAATGCGTCAGTTTAATCATTAAAAGTTTTTATTTTTTGTAATTTTATTGCAAATTCCTCTTTGGAGTAACTAAAAAGATATCTATTCCCCTTAAATGCATACACACAGAAATTTAATAAGCCATTGGTGTACAATAATTAATGTCACATAGAGATGCGGCTTGTACATGATTAATTATCAGAGCACAAACCCCATTCAAAAACTAAAACCCTTTAGATCAATTCAAAAGTCAACTAGAGACCATGTCAACTAGTAGAATATTTTCGCCATTCATGAACGTTGATCTTTAAAAGGAAAAATAAATACTCTATCCCAAAATACTAAGTACTAAAATCCTTTAGATCAATTCAAAAGTCAACTAGAGACCATGTCAACTAGAAGAATATTTTCGCCATTCATGAACGTTGATCTTTAAAAGGAAAGAGAAATACTCTATCCCAAAATACTAAGCACTAAAATCCTTTAGATCAATTCAAAAGTCAACTAGAGACCATGTCAACTAGAAGAATATTTTCGCCATTCATGAACGTTGATCTTTAAAAGGAAATATAAATACTCTATCCCAAAATACTAAGTACTAAAATCCTTTAGATCAATTCAAAAGTCAACTAGAGACCAAGTCAACTAGTAGAATATTTTCGCCATTCATGAACGTTGATTTTTAAAAGGAAATAGAAATACTCTATCCCAAAATACTAAGTACTAAACCTTTTAGATCAATTCAAAAGTAAACTAGAGACTAAGTCAACTAATAGAATATTTTCGCCATTCATGAACGTTGATCTTTAAAAGGAAATATAAATACTCTATCCCAAAATACTAAGTACTAAAATCCTTTAGATCAATTCAAAAGTCAACTAGAGACCAAGTCAACTAGTAGAATATTTTCGCCATTCATGAACGTTGATTTTTAAAAGGAAATAGAAATATTCCGTCTCAAGTTACTAAGTACTAAAACCCTTTAGATCACACACACACACACAATTCAAAAGTCAACTGTAAACCAAGTGAACGAGTAGAATATTTTCGCCATTCATGAACGTTGATTTTTAAAAGGAAATGGAAATACTCTATCCCAAAATACTAAGTACTAAACCTTTTAGATCAATTCAAAAGTAAACTAGAGACTAAGTCAACTAATAGAATATTTTCGCCATTCATGAACGTTGATCTTTAAAAGGAAATATAAATACTCTATCCCAAAATACTAAGTACTAAAATCCTTTAGATCAATTCAAAAGTCAACTAGAGACCAAGTCAACTAGTAGAATATTTTCGCCATTCATGAACGTTGATTTTTAAAAGGAAATAGAAATATTCCCTCTCAAGTTATTAAGTACTAAAACCCTTTAGATCACACACACACACACAATTCAAAAGTCAACTGTAAACCAAGTGAACGAGTAGAATATTTTCGCCATTCATGAACGTTGATTTTTAAAAGGAAATGGAAATACTCTATCCCAAAATACTAAGTACTAAACCTTTTAGATCAATTCAAAAGTAAACTAGAGACTAAGTCAACTAATAGAATATTTTCGCCATTCATGAACGTTGATTTTTAAAAGGAAAGAGAAATACTCTATCCCAAAATACTAAGTACTAAAACCTTTTAGTTCAATTCAAAAGTATACTAGAGACTAAGTCAACTAATAGAATATTTTCGCCATTCGTGAACGTAGATTTTTTGAAAGGAAATAGAAATATTCCATCCCAAGTTGCTCTAAATTTCTATATGTTCATACGAAGAATAAATATTGTTAGATCAAAAAGTAGCCTGCACTTGGGAAAAAGTTTTCAGAAAACTTCTCTTGTTTACTCATTATATGTAAATTTTTATGTTTATTTAATAAATTGCTTTTGTCTGTAAGAGAATGGTTGTATTCATTTGTATAGAAGAAGATGAATATATTAATTTAGCTCCTTAAAGAAAGTTCCATAAATGCTAAAATACCACAAGAACTTATGGATTTCTGTGGTAAAAAAAATTCCCGAGTTCCTTTGAATAGATTTGTCATGTCCCAAATTCTCTTTTTTGGATTGTTGAGTAAAATGAATTGATATTAGCGTGGTTGTTTCAGAAGCGTTTTAAATTAAAGGAAAAAATATAAAGAGAAAAATTAATTAAAATAGTTTATATTCTTTTAGAAAGTACTAGAAAAATCATTTTAATTGCGAAATAGGATACATTACACAAAGTACAAATGAAATTACAGCAGTTAAAATTGGACATTAATTCAACTGTTAGAGATGAGGAATTCGCTTAACAAGAAGAATCTAATGACAAAATTAAGGTGAAATTTAAGAATTCAAAGGGGAGTAAAGATAAATACCTAATTATTGCTTACAATTAATTCAAAGCCAATTAGTAACGTTCCAAATAATGTAAATGATATATTGTTTTAAATGATAAATTATAAATTATATCAGAAAATCCATTCCCACTACTTTCAGGAAAATATGAGTGAAATTTTACAATTTTATTTAATAGTTTAAAGCGGGATAAATTTATTTCTAATGAAAATCAAGAATTTTATTTTTTTCTTTGGAACGAGAAGTAAAATAAATTGTAACTTCGGATGATAGATATCAATCATTATCATTTGAAAATCAAATTTTAGAAAATAAATAGGATAATAAAAGATTCTTTGTGAACACGCGTATTCTAAATCATAAAAAATGAAATCATAAACTGGCAAAAAAATTAGGAAAGTTTTTGGATTGTTTTAATAAAATTTAATATTGTGTTAAAAATTTAAAATTTAAATGTTTTTTTCAGTTCTTTCATTAACGAATAATGTTTTGTTTGAACAGGAACTTTGTAAGCAGTGTGATTAAACTTTAACAAATATTGATATCCTTAATCTAGAATACTCTAAAATGCGTTGTTAAGTGTTAGATAATATGACTCACAATTACCATAAAAATAAGTAAGTAGAAAATACTAATGCAATAAATTATATCTAGTAATTTGATTGTAAACAATAAAAACGCTACAAATTTTGATTTGTCAGAAATTTTATTACTTGTCTAAATGTATTAGGTTGGTGCGTATGAAATGTCGGATTCTTAAGTGATTGTATAAAACTGCATATCTTTCTTCAAAAGCTGTTTATTCAATCAAAGTATGCTCCATTCGCTTCAATACACTTCTCCCAACGAGATTTTAAAGCGTAGATGCCTGTCTTAAAAAAATTTTGGTCTTTAGAATTAATAAACTCTGATATCGAGTTTTTTAGACTGTCTTCATTTTCATAGTGTTTGCCCCTTGAAAACAGCTCTAAATGCTTGAAAAAATGAAAATCGGTCGGCGAGAGATCCGGTGAATATGGTGGATGCTACAATGATGAGCATACGTTTAACCGATCCAGCTTATTTCGCTCTGTCAGTGCGTGCGGTACCCACTTGTCCATCTTCTTAACCTTGCCAATCTCAGAAAGGTGTCTCAATATCGTTGTATGGTCAACTTTCATCCTGATAGCAAGTTCCCTCGTGGATACGGCTGGATCCGCTTCCACTAGAGCCTTCAGGTCATCATTCTTCACAGACGTTTTGGGTCTTCCGCGCGGCTCATTTTGCAGTGAAATATCGCCAGTCCGAAATTTTTCGAACCAACGCTGTTCTTTCCGATCGTTAACCGTATTCTCCCCAAACGCTTGGTTTATGTTGCGTGCAGCTTTTGCAGCACTATTACCAAGTTTGTACTCATATAAGAAAATGACGCGAATGTCGGCAGAATTCATATCGGCAATAAACTCAAAAGAAATAAAAAAGGGAAGACCTTCGAGAAAACCTATTTTGCTGAAATGAGTCTCTGGCAATGGACAATACGAGTATGAATGAGGTTATGCCAAATACAAAAGTATAACGAAAACAGGGAGGAAAACGTCCGCATGTAAAGAGAATCCGACATTTCATACGCACCAACCTAATAACTTATTTTTAATATTTGCTCCTTACAAAAATATCATTTTGAAATAAAACATTTTATATACATAAATATTCTTCAGTATTAAATATTTAATTAAACCTAGTTTATCGCAATATTCATGCAAATATTTTAATTTAATACATTCATCATTATTGCAATTTAAAAGTGATAAAGATAATTTAAAGGAAACTAATTCCGAATCTAGGCTATCAGATTGAAAATATGTAAATTATGCATACTTAAATAAAGTTGAATGGCTAAACAAGACACACAACACAGGAAAAATAATAAAGAATTTCTTACTCTCAATTTCTGTATTATAAAAGAAAAAAATAATTCTCTATGACTGTTCATAATTAAGATAGGAATAAAGAAAACATTTTATGCATATTATACGCAAACGCTCGATTTTCCACGAAATTGAATGACTCCACCATCAAAGATAAGCCGATTTTCTGAATAATTCACAAAGCTATTGAAATCAGGAACAAACCAACCCAAATATGAATTTGAATAATTTAAACACACAATCAGTAATATGAAAAAATTACTTTTGAAATAATGAAAATATTCACTATTTACAAAGTTTATTAGAACGTTTTTAAATAATGAGGAGATACGCAGTATGAGGTTGACAGATTTACTTTGTTAGGGCTTAATTTCTGTATTCCTGGAAAGGCCTATTTTGACTAAGGTTTTTAAATTCAAGCTATATTTAATTCATTTTTCGATTTATTAGGTTTGTGAAAAGCTAAATAAATATCATACACTAAGATTTAACTCGAAGTTCTGTCACTATAAGGAAAAATACAAATGCTCTTCTTTCAAATAAAAAATTTACTTGTGCAGCAAAATGTGAAACAGAAATTGCAAATGTCATACAATATCAGATTTAAATGTTGATATATTCTTAAAGATATAGCTTTAACTCATGTTAATTTCTTCAAACCAGAACAAGTAGATTTATTAAACGGCACAGAATTGTTTTGACCTCGTTTAAGAATCATGTTTATATCTTTTAGAAAATATTGCATTTGGGTATGTTGTCAGCGGCGCTTTTAAATTAGACTTCTTTGTTAAAAAAGATGAATGCATGTTTTTGTGATAACTGATATTTAAAAAAAAAAAGTACATAAATTTTGGTAAATTGAAATCATTTCTGGTTCATTAAAATTAAAAAAGCAAAAGCATTAATGAGAAAAGCAATTTTTAAAAAAATTATAATTGGAATAAAAATGAATGATTCATTTCATTTTCCTTTAAAGAGGAAAATGAAATAGAAATGGAGCATCATGTTAAAAAGTTTGTGAAAACTTAATGAAAAATGCCAAAACTGTACATTAATTTTATATGAGAATGTGAAACAGATAATGAAATGATGAAAATTAAAATTAGAACAAAAAATTCAAATTAACTTTATTTCACATTAAGGTTTTAATGATGCTGATATATTTTTATTGAATGTCGTAGAGTTTCAACTTTTTCTGAAATTTCATTAAAATATTCATTGGAGAAATGCAGAAGAAGAATTATTCTTTTTAATGTTGAATTTAAGAAATAAAACAATTTTAATATTAAATTTTAAAAATATGCAGACAAATTTGAATTAATTCTAAATATTGTCTTTTGCATCTTGTTGTTTATGAAAGTTTAAATGAAGGAATAAAATAATGTGAATTGCATCTAATTATGTCCTTCATTTTGTTAACTAGGGTATTAGGACAACTGTTTTAGATGCAATTCCTACATTTGCCTCTACTGAAACAATTTTTCGCAGACGATATTTTATCGGGCACTGAAATTACAGTTCTTGTAATTACTTTGCAAAAAGAATTAATTTCAATATTAAAGACAAAAGGAATGAAACCCATAAATAATTTTCCAATAAGGTAAGCTTTTGAAGAATTTTTCTTTAAAAAAAAGAATATCACGAATTTTGAACATGAAGAATAACTAAAACTATCAGAAGCAACATTCGGAAACAGAGAATAATTCTGCTATTCCTTTCGCTAGTGGGATAAATCCTAATCAGATTATTCATCACACTCTTTGTTAGTATGGACGAAGTGGTTTTGTTCAACTTTGGAAAGATGATATACTGATGAGTTCAAGAACATTACGAACAGGAGTTTTCATATTGACGTATAATTGATAAATTTCGTTTACAAGATTTACACAAGCATTAATGACTGTGTTAACTTGCTTTCTATTATGACTCTCTTTAATTGCTTCCTATTATATGACTATGACTGTGTCTAATTGCTTCTTATAAGTTTTGTTTTCAAATTTAATAACAGCCCGAACCTATCTATTCAAATAATGGATGATTGTAAAAGAATTTAAATTTAAAATAAGTATATTTTAAAGTAAATAAAGGGCGAAGTTATTGCCTAAAAAGAAATTAAATATTTAAATAAGAGAGTAGGATCAGTGAAGTTAGAAATTTGTATCTTTATTACTTAAACAGTAAAATATTGTTAATAGGTGGTAGACTTCAAAATTGTAAAATCACTTTTATCACACATTTTATCAAATACTACCAATAATATTTACATTTGTAGAACTAATAGATTCTTAAGAATTATGAATACTATAAAGGAAGTCTGTGTATTATACTTTATTGTTTGCTTTAACTTACCTTTCTTTAAAGAAGTGGTAACAGTCCGAAGCCATATGTTCAAGTCATTTTTATTTAATGGAAGTTTATAGCACTTAAAATTAGGTAGAGGTATGACGCCCTAGGGTTGCCATAAAATTTCTAGTAATTCTCATCAAGGAAACTGTTTTTGGGAAAAAAAAAGAAAATACCGACAAAGGGACAACAACTCTATTACTTCAGATTTACATGCTTATGATACATTTTAAAATTAAATATAAAGTAGCAATTGCAAATTTTTTGTGAAATATTTTTTTCAATTTTGTCTTGTCAAATGATATTTATCATATTAAAAAAATATAAAAAAATAAATAAAAAAAATTAAAAAATATAAAAGAAATATAATCAAAAAATATATTAAAAAATATAACAAAAAATATAAAAAATAAAAAAATAATAAAATAAATAAATATAAAAATATATAAAAATATAAGAAAATAAAAACATAAAAAAATAACAATATCATATTAATGAAATATAAAAAATATATAAAAATATTAAAAATATATAAAAAAATAAATAAAAAAATATAAAGATCTATCAAAAGTGAAAGCTCCATTTTATTATTTAAACATAAACAAAGTCAATCATAAGCAATGTGGCTAATAAACCGAATATTATTTTAATAATTACTAAGAAGTTTTACAAAAGTATTTAGACATAAGACATAAAGAAGGAATTTTATTTAAATATTTCAAACTATGTATTTGAAAGTTTCTAACAAATATACTACAATTTTACAAGGATTGATTATGTATCTGTTATTACTTATGACTTATTCTTTTCAAAATTTGTTTAGAAATACAAATTTTTATTAGCAAATCTCGTAAACATGTCAGAAATTATTTAGTAATCTGCAACATAAAATGCATTCCTCTTATTTAATAGCATTCAAACCTATAAATAGAAATATTTAATTTTAAAGGACACATTTAAATAAGTTTAAACAGCATAAATGAATGTATCGCTTTGCAAATACTTTTATAATTTCTAAAGAAAGAAAAAGTATTTCTCAACTTAATCCAACCTATCGCTTTGTGCACATATTTATTTTCAAAAAAGTGTTTAATAATTTTAAATGTATTCTGACAGGAGAAAGTTCCTTATTTGAATATCAGTATAACAATGCATATATATTTAAAATACATTTAACTGGATATTATTTATTACACTGATCTCATTCAAATTTAAATTTGATATCTTCATTTAAGTCATTATGAAAATCATGGATGAAGCTTAATTTTAATTTCTTTCATATTTAATGGCATCCACGATAACTTTGTGGGGGGAGGGGAAGTATTGTTCTCCTGTTCTGACTGTTGACTACGTCATTTGATGGTAATTCAAAATCTAAGTGGTTTTTGTCTGTACCGACTTCTGTTGTTAGATAAGAGAACTGAAAACCGAATAGATATTTGCTTATTTTTCTTAGTGATTTCAAATAACTAACTTAAATTCAATGAAAATTCTAATTTCTTCAGTTTTATATTATAACAATAATGAAAATGTAAATGAAAAATAATCATTTGATTATGGTCCAAAACTACATGGTGGCTTATACTAGTTAGAGCTGTCGGTTCGCAATAATGAATAGCTGGAAACGCAACATGATTAAAAAATCTGTGAAATAATCGATGACACTCAAAAGATATGAAATAAAGCCAATTTTTATTCTCTACATACCAAGAAACTTTATTCTTTAAAGATTCAAAAATTCATACTTAAACAATGTAATAATGTACTACGTAGTGAATACATGAATCTGAAAATAATTCTGCAGCCAACATATTTTCCTATGATAAAGATCACAGTCTTGTGTAGCACAAATAGTAGCTCGAGAAAGGCATATTTTCAGTTAACAGAAATCTTACCCTCATCTTCAGTTGTTCAATTGTAGCCAGGATTGAACAAAATGATTCTCGTTTCGAAAAACAACGATCTTACCATCAGACAACGGGGAGTTCAACTAATACAATGTATGGCACAGAGGATGAAGAGCCACGGTGCCTAGTTGGTGAGGGCGTTGTTCTCATAATCAGAAGGTAGAGAGTTCCAAAACCGGTTTAATCGAAGATTCGTTGTGTTCTCTGCTAAGCCACGTTATATAGGTCAGGGCCATAATGTCCTTTAAGTAAAATGGTACCACTAGGTGTTGCAGGTCAAGTATTAGGATGTCTTTTGCTTGATCCTAGCTTCTAAATTACGAAGACTCATACTCAGCTCCTTCCTATAACAAGTAGAGCCGAACCCAATTCAGGGATAGGTACAGGGAGATATGCTGGTGCAAGAATAGGACCGTTCTCCAGTGGCAGCCAAAAAATGGTACAACTGGGTGTGGCAGATCAGTTATAAAAGTGATTTCTGCTTGATCCTAGATTCGAAATTACGAAGGCTCATACTCAACTCCTTCCTCTAACAAGTAGAGCCCAACTCAGGGCTAGGTACAGGGAAGTATGCTGGTGCAAGAATAGGACCGCTGTCCAGTGGCAGCCAAAAAATGGTACAACTGGTTGTGGCAGATCAGTTATTAGAGTGATTTCTGCTTGATCCTAGCTTCTAAATTACGAAGACTCATACTCAACTCCTTCCTCTAACAAGTAGAGCCGAACCCAATTCAGGGCTAGGTACAGGGAGATATGCTGGTGCAAGAATAGGACCGCTCTCCAGTGGCAGCCAAAAAATGGTACAACTGGTTGTGGCAGATCAGTTATTAGAGTGATTTCTGCTTGATCCTAGCTTCTAAATTACGAAGACTCATACTCAACTCCTTCCTCTAACAAGTAGAGCCCAACTCAGGGCTAGGTACAGTGAGATATGCTGGTGCAAGAATAGGACCGCTCTCCAGTGGCAGCCAAAAAATGGTACAACTGGGTGTGGCAGATCAGTTATTAGAGTGATTTCTGCTTGATCCTAGCTTCTAAATTACGAAGGCTCATACTCAACTCCTTCCTCTAACAAGTAGAGCCCAACTCAGGGCTAGGTACAGGGAGATATGCTGGTGCAAGAATAGGACCGCTCTCCAGTGGCAGCCAAAAAATGGTACAACTGGTTGTGGCAGATCAGTTATTAGAGTGATTTCTGCTTGATCCTAGCTTCTAAATTACGAAGACTCATACTCAGCTCCTTCCTCTAACAAGTAGAGCCCAACTCAGGGCTAGGTACAGGGAGATATGCTGGTGCAAGAATAGGACCGCTGTCCAGTGGCAGCCAAAAAATGGTACAACTGGTTGTGGCAGATCAGTTATTAGAGTGATTTCTGCTTGATCCTAGCTTCTAAATTACGAAGACTCATACTCAACTCCTTCCTCTAACAAGTAGAGCCGAACCCAATTCAGGGCTAGGTACAGGGAGATATGCTGGTGCAAGAATAGGACCGTTCTCCAGTGGCAGCCAAAAAATGGTACAACTGGGTGTGGCAGATCAGTTATTAGAGTGATTTCTGCTTGATCCTAGCTTCTAAATTACGAAGACTCATACTCAACTCCTTCCTCTAACAAGTAGAGCCCAACTCAGGGCTAGGTACAGGGAAGTATGCTGGTGCAAGAATAGGACCGCTGTCCAGTGGCAGCCAAAAAATGGTACAACTGGTTGTGGCAGATCAGTTATTAGAGTGATTTCTGCTTGATCCTAGCTTCTAAATTACGAAGACTCATACTCAACTCCTTCCTCTAACAAGTAGAGCCCAACTCAGGGCTAGGTACAGGGAAGTATGCTGGTGCAAGAATAGGACCGCTGTCCAGTGGCAGCCAAAAAATGGTACAACTGGTTGTGGCAGATCAGTTATTAGAGTGATTTCTGCTTGATCCTAGCTTCTAAATTACGAAGACTCATACTCAACTCCTTCCTCTAACAAGTAGAGCCTAACTTAGGGATACGTATAGGGACATATGCTGATACAAGAATAGGACCGCTGTCCAGTGACAGCCAAAAAATGGTACAAGTAACTGGGTGTGGCAGATCAATTATTAGAGTGATTTCTGCTTGGTCCTAGCTTCTATAAATTACGAAGACTCAGACTCAACTCTTTCCTCTAACAAGTAGAGCCCAATTCAGGGATAGGTACTGGGAAGTATGCTGGTGCAAGATTAACAAGAGTAACGAAAAGCCTAATAGAGCTAAAATTTATTGTCTTTTTTAAATATCTATGACGGAGTCACTCTGGCTGGACTTTTTACACACAGCAGGTGGTATTCACGAGTAGCAAGGACTTAAGCCCAGAAAACGCCAAAGCCCCACCTCCAATGAGGTGTATGCAAAGTCAGAAAATCGTCTCACATTGTTCAACAGTGAATGAAATAGGTCGTATTCTTGTCTTATTTCAACTTGAAAATAGAATCTAACGATCTTGAAATAGAAGCTAGAACTCAACTTTCCAAAGTGACATCAGTCTTAGCACCAAGACACGATGAACTCAACTATTACCATATTTTGTACCTTCGCAGTTTGTAGCCAAACATTTATGAGCTGTTATAAGACATTTTATACACTGCACTGAATCTTTGCTTTTCCACAGGACTTAATATAACTAATGGGACGGATAAAACTGGACAATTCCCAAACACTCATCACGATAGATGTATATTCAGAAAGCTTGAGTGCAATATTCATCTTCTTTTATTTAATAATATTTGAGTTTAAGCTTTTGGTTCTTGAAGAATATTTAAAAATAAAAAATAACGTAACTGGTATAATAAAAAATATTTGTTCATAATATAACTTGACAGTATTTTATTGCAGTGGTTGTTTATGAAAATTTAGTACACAACATATCAAATATCAATAATAACTTTAAATTTTCATTAACAGTTTTCGGTAATGAGCTTAAGATATTTATTTCCATAGAAGTAGTTTATATCGCTCTATATATTTTAAATATACGCATTTATATTTTTACTTGAAAAATTAAAAGGTTAAATAAATTAGTTGCTATTTCATTGTTTTAATTCCTTAGAATGTTGCGGTAATCATGATTGAAAATTACAAAATTATAAAAGAGAGTTAAACATGGAAATATAGTAAAATGTTTAAAAACAGCATCTTTTGATTTTTCAGCATATTTATATAATATGAATATTTTTGTTTCCAAATATAATAATACACGGAAATGTTATCACATGTGAGAATTTTGTATGCTTTTTGACAATTGTAATTTCCCTATTTATTATTTTTAATGCGAATGTAAATGCTAAAAATTAAAATCATTTTTCTATAACTTTAGAAACATAAATATTTCTTTTTCCCCTTTACCTTAACATCTTGTTGACATAATATGCAAATGTTTTTACTGTAGTTGTAACATAGTATAAATACATTCAGTTACCTGAAAATAAAGTAATTTTTTGTTTTATTAAATGTTTTAATTTGTACTACAAAATATGTTTATAATAACATTTTTTTCGACATAAAAAATACACTTTGTTTTCATTATTGTTCTATTGCTACAAAATACTTTTTAGTTTATTCGTTAAATTTTTACTTTACTTGTAAATTTTGTGAAAAATCCATGAAATTTCATGGATAATTCATCAGAAAAGTCAACTAAGATACATATAAGATAGAAAAGGGAATTTCCTCCCTTTTTTTACCTCCAGGTAGTTTCGTTTAGTTAGCTAAAATATTTTCAAATCGACAGGAAAAAAAAAACTTATTTTTTTAATGATTTCCATAAAAAAACATTCCTTACACAATGGTTTTTATTTTTAGACAAAATTAAAGTTTCTATTCATTTATTTACTGCATAAAAAGTGAAATATGAAATAAAGAGAAAATTAGCCTCTTCTCATTAATTTTATATTTTTTAATTTTTAAAAATGCATTACTAACATTAAACTATCGATTTCATTGTATATGTAGTTTAGTTTTGTATCCGAGGAAAATAAACTATTATTGGTTAAGGAGAAGAGGTGATGATCTGTTATTTGAAGAATGCATTCAGAAACGTTTTTTTTATAAGATAAAATGCGATAATTAATAAATTCGCACGTTTTATTTGGATATTAGACCATAGCTGCAGAAAAGTGAAATTCTAACTACTAAGCAATTGTTGGTACATTCAATTACATGTACAGATAGAATGAATGTATAAAAGTTATTGTGTACAACTTGTCCACAATAGCTTTGGGTTTAGGAAACATCTATTATTAACTATCCTGCTTGAAGGAATGAGAGTTGTTCAGTAACGGAATATAATATAACATTTAAGCTAAAAACTAACCTTAATATTCATAATTAAGAATTCAGTGGAAAGTTTTTCTATGATGGGAAAAATGTCAGACATTCAGAAAATTAGGAAGTGAATTGATTTTAGGATTTATTCTTCCTAAAGTTTTCATTATGAAATTATGTTGTTTTGATCATGGGTGTTCTAACCAACTGCTGTCTAAGTGATCTAATGGGTCAGTAGATTCACGCCGCTCGCCATAAAGTTAAATAAAAATGAAGCATCACTTGAAGAGGACAGTGGTTGGGAGGAGGTCCACATTCTCCCTTACTGGACTGCTGAAGCTCTGTGGGTTGCGGGCGTGTCCACGTTAATCTGTGACGTCCAAATCTTTTCTAGTATATATAGTGTGGATGTGCGAAGGAGGATGCCAGCTCAGAAGTGAATGTGGTTAAAAATTATGAGGCATTTTGGGATGGACGAGCATTTAGTGGAGGTACAGTCTAGAGCTCACCTAAATATGCATCTAAATAATCCGCTCTCTAATCTTCATCACAACAATTCACATGTTCGATCTTGAGTTCAGAAAATTGTGGTTTGTAATTTCCTTCAAATTACTCTTGATCGAATTAACCCGCATGTACAAATAAATGGCCGCAGACAGAGACAAACCAAATAACTATGTATAGTATTGATTCAATTTATTTATGCATCTGCATAAATAAATTGAATCAATCCTATACAATAATTACTATGCCATACAGAACTTAAAAATTTGACTTACTTCTTATAAATCATATTTAAATTAATTGCACACACACACACACACACACACACACACACACACACACACACACACACACACACACACACACACACACACACACACACACACACACACACACACACACACACACACACACACACACACACACACACACACACACACACACACACACACACACACACACACACACACACACACACACACACACACACACACACACACACTCACACACACTCACACACACTACACACACACACACACACACACACACACACACACACACACACACACACACACACACACACACACACACACACACACACACACACACACAATTTCGAAAATATTAAGTCTACCAAAACCCTGATTTTTTTGTTAGGAATCCATTTTAATTGAAAACTTGTTTAAGAATTAAAAATTATTATTTTGTTTCTAAAAAACTTAAATAGATTAAAATTTACTTTCATTTTAAGATTTACTTTGTTGATTATACTTTAAGCTAAGAAAATTTACATTATAAGTGAAAAGATATATTTAATGTATATATATTTATTCCCTTATCATTTAAATCTTATTAGAACTTTTTCAAAATAAACAATCTGAAATTTTGTGTAAAAACAAGTTTAAAACTGTTATTAAAGGATTAAAACATAAATTATAAATAAAAATTGTAAATGGTATTTAATTAAAAATAAGTAAGGATTAAAATTTTGATATATTGAAAATATTGTCAGAAAATTTTTACATTAAGCATAGTTTATAAAATAGTTTAACTAATCGAATCAGTATTTTACAGACTTATAAATTTAATTTTGAAGTCTTCTCTAAAATCCCACGCAGTATTTATAAAGATATATTTTTAAAATTGTTATCGAATGAAAAATCGATTATCTCTTCAAAAGAATTATCTTAAAGTAAACAAGCTCTAAAATCTTGTTAAGAGTCTTAGTGAAGCAGGTATGATAAGCAGTTAAAGCTGTTTTAATAAAATATTATTTTCAAGGAATTCTTCGTTAAATGAATTTTTATTTGCGTCCTTTGAATTTTAATGAGATTATCCTTTTATATATTTTGATGGGTTTCATAAATTAGAAAATTTGAGAGCGAAAGAAATAGAGTAAAAAATAGTCAAAAAATAATATATTTAATGCGAAATAAAAAGAATATTGTATTAAAAAATTAAAAAAAACATATCCACATCACTTTTTCATTGAATATTAACCCTGAATTTTTTTGAAAATACTGCATTCAAAGTTTTTGATTAGTCATTGTTATTAAAGCATGCAAAATAAACGGAATACGATTTTACCAAATATTTACTACACGTTTAGCATTTAAGGATTGATTTTTCAAAACAGAATGCTTGATTTTGTATAAAAAAAGAAAACTTTGTTTCTTAAAGAGAAATCTGTTTTTTTTTCTTCTTTGCTTTAGATTACAATTTTTGAGTACATTAATTTCATTTTATATAAGATAAAACATGAAGAAAAGTAAAATCAGAAATATAAAATTGGAAAGATACTAAAGTATATGAAGCAAAAGACAAGAAGGCATAGGGACCATGTCTTCATCAGGAGGGAGATGGTCAGCTATGCAAAAATGAACACTCTTTTCTGACATGCTCGAAGGACAAATGTCTAAAAATCTTCGAGCAATTCCCCCGAAGAGTGTTCGTATTAAAAGAACTTAATTAAAAATTAGACTAAATATATATGTAGAAAAGATAAATATATATGCAGAAGAATAAAAATACTCACTATAGATGAAAATACTCACTTTATATAGGCAAATCTTTCTTTAGCTGCTTTTGCGCTGGCTAGATTTCATATTATGCATTGTAGTTACAACATTATATTTTTAGCATTGTATTTATTACTTTATATTCATATATGTATTTTCTTTATATTAATATATATATATATATATATATATATATATATATATATATATATATATATATATATATATATATATATATATATATATATATGTATGTATGTATATATGTATGTATGTATAAGTGTGTGTAAAAATAAAAATAAAGCAAATAGAGAGAATGTAAAAGAATTAGAGAAATTTATTGACGTTAAAATCCTATGTTTAATTTCAAAAATAATTTAACACCACATGATAGCATATTGTATGATCCTAATATTCTCTTATGCAATAAAATTATTTATTATTTAAAAACTACAAACCATATAGTTGCTGTGTCTTAGATATTAAAGTATTCTTGAAATAAATCATTCCTTATGTTTCATTCGTTCATTCATTGTTGAATAACAAAACATAAGTTTTCGCAGTGCATTCATAACTTGGTTTGGTAGTTACTCGCACGAAATAAAATTTTTATTTTCATGTTCATTTAATAACGATCAAAATGTATCAAATTACAATACAGATTTTACATATGTTGCACACTGCACCGATATTGTAAAAAATAAAGAAACAAAAATTTATTTATTATAAAATTAAAATTTATATTTATATTAAAATATGGCGTCAGAGTAAGTTAAAAGAATTTGTAGTTTATATAGAAAATGAAATGGTGCTAAATAAAATGTGCCCTTGTTCGATACATAAATGGACGCAGATGCTGTATAATCCAGCATGCTGAATTCTGAGTGTGGTGATTTTTTAGTGGATTTTTTGTTTAGCCTGATTTTTATTACGTCGTAGAGATGAAGACCAATACGAATGATGTAGAAAATTCTGTTTTTGCAACCCTCTATTAACTATGTTCTTCCAATCGTGGCAAAATTGATGTTGCTTTTGTTTTCTAAAAATTCCCTCTTTAACCACCATCAGTTATTGAATGAACTATTTTGTTGGTTCCAATGAAAATGTCCTGATTTCAAAGTCTAATCAACACAAGTTCAAATATGACCATTCCCTTTGAGTTATAAGTACTAAGCAGAATTTATAATATTTGGACAACTTAGCTTTAATCACACAAGAAGTAGTTATTGACTACAGATTGAAAAAAGTTTAGGTATAGATGCTATATAATGCAGGATGCCGAATTCTGAGTTTGGTGATTTTTTTGGCGGATTTTCTCATGTATCTGGCAACCTAGTTTTTATTACGTCATAATTATTTAGACCAATAAGAATTATGCTGAAAGTTTTATTCTGGCAATACTAGTATTTATGTCATCATTAGGCATCATAAAACGTCATCTTAGCAGCATTTCTTTGTAGCAAAAAAAAAAAAAAATCAAATCAGAATTTGGCACATTGAACTATAAGACATCTGAGCCGATAAATTTTTTTGATACCTGAAATAATTCTGCTTTTGTGAGAGTTATCTTCTACCTATATAAAGATTCCTTTGTAAGGTGGTGGAATATATGCATAGCGTCTACAATTCCTTCTGTTCGATTTGTGATGGAATTTCATGCATTTACCACATTTTTAAAATAGCAAATATTTTTTTTAAACATAGGCAATATTTCGGAGTTTCATTTAATTTTTAAGAAAGGCAGGCTTAAAGTGACAGCATCTAAAATAGAATTAGATTTTAAGGAACTAATATCTCTCTTTTTTATAAATTTATTTTACGCTATGTTTATGCTTGAATTTAATAACAAATGTTCTGTCTGAAAATTACTTTCTTCGTTACTTTTTACTGTAGTTGATTCTAATTAAGTCTTTCAATCATAAAAAAATTTAAAAAAAGATAAAACAAAGAAAAGATTTCTTATGATTTAAAATACGAGGCATTTTTTGATTTTTATAAAATCAAATATCGTATTAGTTTCTATAAATTACAATAAAGAAACATCTAGATTCTTTTAGTTGATTTTATTAATTTATATTTTTCGAGAATTTTATTTTAGAAATGAAAGTATATTTCTTACAATTAAAGATTTTCACGCAACCCGAGATTAAATTACAATTTGATGCAATCGAAAAGAATCTCATTAAGATGTATCAAAAAGTCCAAAATATATAGAGCAAATAATTTTACATTATTATTGCAATTAAACTAAGAAATAACAATTTAAACATTAATTAGTGTCATAGAATTACAAGCAAACATTTTAATTATCGTAAAATTCAAGTATTGTTGCACACTTTCTCTTAAAATAGATCGCTGTATTTATTCTTGTACCATTTATTAAGAGTAATTTAAAAGTAATTAATAAATTGTAAAGAATATTGCATTGGGATTGATTTAAAAAAATTCAACCGCTAATAATTCTAACCCAAATGATAGCAATTTTATCGTATTTCATTCAATTTTTTTTAGGTTTAACTAATTAATTAAAAATTTTTGTTTAGATATCAAATTAAGCTTTGTTAAATTTACTTAGTATGTTTGCATAACTAGGAACTATATTATTTTGTTCTCTGTTGAAATAATTATAACGAAATTAAAAGTTATCTTTATTTTACTTTCTGAAATTCAATTAGGGGCATATCTTTTATCAAGAATTTTACTTCCTCATTAAATTATTCAAAACAAGGAATAATTATGAAGAATATATGGATGCATAAAATGTTATTATTAATGAGACATAAATAATTAAAAACGGATGATAAATAAAAAGTTTTCAATGGCAAATAGAAAAACTGCAGGAGGGATTGAATGTTTTTAAATTTTTCCTCCCAAATTCCAAATTTTTTAAAAGTACCGCAAAAAATTAACTTTTAAAATTATTTTATTGTAATTATTCATTGTTTTTGCAAAACATTCAATAAAATCTGTTTATGTTTTTATTAAGGTTTGAATGCAATAATTTGAAAACCCATTGTTATTCGTAACAGCATACGTAAAATCGATGAATGAAGCCATTAAAAATGATATTGCTTGAATCAGACTAAGTTTATGAGTTTATAGGAATTTATAAATAGGAAATTCTTTTAAATTAATAGACAGAATTATAACGTATTACAAAACAGATTATAACGAAATGAAAATGATTGTTCATACACTTATTAAGCTAAATATTTTCATCGGTAAAATAATAATTTGCTCTAAAGTATTCTGTACGAAAATATATTGATTTGTCAATATTTAAAAGCTGCTTTTGGGAAATAATGTTTGGAATTGCAAAATATATCTGCTAGAGGGCGCTATTCGTATATTTATTGAAGATAGAGAAACGAGAAAGAAATTAATGTCAAAAACAGGTGACATGACTTCCTTTAGAAAAGTAGTATCTGGACTACAAGAAAAAAATAATGCTAATTATTATTTTTTAATCATATTTACTTTGCTCCAAAAATTGTTTTAAAAAACGATTTGAGGTTTCAAATACAGATTTTCTGAAATTAAATCGAATGAGGTGTAGCACGCTTAAAAACTCCTTTAATATACGACTTTTATAAATATTGAAACCGGGACTCTTCATCTGCGTTGGTACCAATGCATCTCTGACCGGCATTGTATCGAGGGTAGCGAAAACACGTTTGCTGCTTGGGCAAAATAAATATTTTTCAAAAATTGAAAAAAAAATAGCAATAATAAAATAGTTTTATTTTTCAAAAAAATTGTTCTTATGGTATATAGAATGAAAAAAAGTCCAATGCCCCACATATTTTTTTCTATTTAATTTAAAAAAAGAATTTCTATATAATTTTGATTTTAATTAAAAAAAAGAACAACATGATTTAATTTTGAATCAAATAGAGGACTGGAAAATTAGTGGCAATTTTTCAAAGAGTTCAAATCAGTTTTAATTACGACTTAAATTAATTACACACAGTGTTATCAAAATTTTGAAACGTAATACAGCCCATGTTGAAAATTAGTTTTAGAAATCAACACATTGATATAAATTTCCCTGTGTTCAAAGTGCAGTCGTTTTAAATTGAACTTTGGATTAAAATTTGGCGGATAAACAGAATAAGGATTTTTTATAGATTGCAAGAGACAAATTATAGAAAAATTAAGAAAAAAAAAAGAAAAAGAACTTTTGTTTTTTTTGAGGGTACAAATTTTTCTGTGCTAAAAACAATTGCCTTTACCAACAGCTATCACAATAATGCATGTAACACGTCATCATGTGAATATTTCATTAAAATTTTTAACAAGAGCTTTGAATTATTATTTTTTTTCTAATTTGAATTCAGTTTTAAATTTTTACTTTGAATTCAGTTTTAAATTCTTAACAATATTAATTTTAAATTCTTGGTTTTAACTATAACCTTAAAATAGTTTCATAAATTACTCCAACATTTTCTTTCTCTGTCACATACACACGCATGTATATAATAGGAATAAGTAGAGGAGTCTAAGGTTATCCTAAATAGATCATTATGGCTCTACAGCCATCCTCAAAATACAGGAAATTCGTGAGTTTCCACTTTTTTCACAAAAATTTCAGTACAAAAATGAATTTGTAAGAATCAGAATAGATAAATGATGACAAATGTATGGAAGTACTTTAATCTAGGTAATTAAAACTACTACTCAGCCATGTAATAATCTTGGATCAGGAACAAATCAACTTCTTGCCGATCCAAAACGCAATCCTTTCTCTCTAAAATTAATAATTTCCTTCAAGAAAATTAATCATTAATCATCGATGCTTGTAAACTTATTATGATTGGAAGATTGTTATGATTACATGATTTGAAGTTATGATTTGATTGACCCTTCCAATCATAACAACTTTACACTGATGTTGCGGTTGTGCTAGGTAAGACTGTCAAGATAAGTGCTTTGACGCCGAGTTGGGGATAACCTAATTACCTAAAGCTAGCACAGCCCTTTAGCCTCCACCTCGTAAATCACCTTCAAGCAGGATATATTCAAAGATATTCTATATTTTATATGCTGTATTTAAAATGCATATGCTATTTTTCATTTAGGGGTTGCTATATTAATTGTAAAAAGTAAACCAATAAAATTCTCACTGAGTTATCCTGCAAGAAGTGGATGAATGTGAGAATTTGAGGTTCATTATTCATCTTCTCTCAACTCAACAGGAGTTGGGATTGAATCTGGGACGTTCTGGTCTGAAACGTGTTGTGTTACCAATAAACCACTCTGAACCTTTTCAATAAAGTTTAAAAATTGTGATTATGTTTATGTATATATATATATATATATATATATATATATATATATATATAATATATATATATATACACTACTGGACATTAAAATTGCTACACCAAGAAGGAATGCAAATAACAGAACGATATTTATTGGACACATACATTATAGTGGAAAGAACAAGTGATTAGATTTACAGGAAATTAGGATGCATAGATCTTGAGAAATCAGTACCCAGAGCAGCCACCTCTGGCTGCAATAACAGCATTTATCCGCCTAGGCATGGAGTCCAACAGAGAATGTATGGCATGTACGGGGATCTCAGTCCATGCAGCTTCAACACTGTGTCATAGTTCATCGACAGTAGTGGATGGTGAGTGATGGCGTGCCAATCGCTCGACAACCATTGACTGACTAAACGTTCTCAATTGGTGACAGATCAGGAGAACGTACTGGCCAGGGTAACAGTCGAACCTGTTCTGTATCAAGGAAGTTCAGAACAGTACGGGCAACATGCGGTCGTGCATTATCCTGTTGAAACAAAGCATTAGGGAGGTTTCGAAGATAGGGCAGAGCCACGGGCCTTAACACATCGGAAATGTAACGGTTGCTGTTCAAAGTGCCGGTAATGCGAACAAGAGGTGATCGAGACGTGTATCCAATGGCACCCCATACCATCACTCCAGCAGATGGGCCAGTATGGCGATGTCCAATGCAAGCTGGCAATGCGTGTTCTCCACGATGCCTCCAAACACGGATGCAGCTATCATGGTCCTGTATACAGAACCGAGATTCATCTGTAAAGATGACGTGATGCCATTCCCGCGTCCAGGTTCGTCGCTGATCACACCATTGAAGACGCTCCTGTCTGTAACGCAGCGTCAATGGTAGCCGAAGCCATGGTCGCCGTGCAGACAATCCATGCTGCTGCAAACGTCGTTGAACTGTTCGAGCAAAAACTTATTGCCTTGCAAATTACTCCATTTCTCGACTCAGGGAACGTAACGTGGCTGTACGATCCCTTGTGACCATGCGGATAAGATGTCTGTCTTCTCTGCTATTAGTGATGGGGGTGGCTGAGATCCTGCATGATGTTCCGTATGATTATCCTGAACCCATCGATTCCATATTCTGCTAACAATCGTGGGGTCTCGACCGACGCGAGCAGCAATATTGCGGTACGATAAACCGCAATCCCGGTAGGCTATAATCCTTCCTCGATCAAAGTCAGACACGTGCTGATAGGCATTTCTTCTTCTTACACGAGGCATTACAACAACTTTCTTTGCCGAAAACAACGTTGAAACGGAAACTGAGTATGAGAAAATTGCTGTCAAATCTCTGGTTTTATACACATTGTAGATGTCGCTACTGTCGCCTGCTTTGTATGAATGCGCTGAAAATCTAATCATTTGCATATCACAGCAAGTTCTACCTGTCATGCAAATTTCACGTGTGAGGTGTGCCGCTCTCCTGGTGTAGCAATTTTAATGGCCAGTAGTGTGTGTATATATATATATATATATATATATATATATATATATATATATATATATATATATATATATATATATATATATATATATATATATATATATATAACACATATATTAGGGTGGGGGAATGAGCTCATAGCGTTTTTACCAAAGACTTTTTTTTAAACGAAAAACAATAATTATATGAATAAGTTAATCAATTATATATTCGGCGTTGTTGTTTACAACCTCTTCCCTCCTCTCGACCAATTTGTTGATGCCGTTCCGCCAAAAATCACCTGGTCTGATGTCAAAAAATTTGTTGAGCCAGTTTTTTAAGGACTTCTTGGTGCACTGGGAAATGCTCGAAAAGAATGCCATAGTCAACAAGAAGCTCTACATTGCCCAGCTACACCGCCTGAATAAAGCTATTCGACTGAAAAGAACTGATCGACATGGTCAATCCATGCTCCTTCACGACAATGCCAGGCCCCTTATTGCACAAATCGTCAAAACCGCACTCCAAGAACTTGAATGGGAGGTCCTTAAGCATCCGTCGTATTATCCGGACCTTGCACCGACCGATTACCATCTTTTCCTCTCCTTGTCAAATCATTTGAAGGGCGTTACCTTTGATAACAAAGACGTCCTTAAAAACTGGCTCAACAACTTCTTGGACACCAGACCAGGCGATTTTTGGCGGAACGGCATCAACAAATGTGTCAAGAGGAGGGAATAGGTTGTAAACAGCAACGGCGAGTATATAATAGATTTTTTTATTGATTTAATTATTGTGTTTTGTTTCAATAAAAGTCTTTGGTAAAAACGCTACGTACTTATTCTCCAGCCTAATATATTTGTATTCGTGTGTGTGTATGTAAAGGTTGTCTAATATTAGGTCATCACCATTAATTCTTTGATAAATTCTAATGATGTTCATAATATTACCAATTAATGAGCTGCCTACTTTTACCATAATGTCTGTACAACATGAATGGAAAGACTTACATTTGAACAATTAAAGGACATTGTTTAAACTATTCTATGGTCTTTAGACTGAATTAGAATCAAATCGACTGCCTTTCTTAAGAGAAAGTTGTACTTCTTATACCGACAAAATGATTATCCCTTTTTAAGAAATAAATCAATATTCTTTGCTGCTGCAAGATAATTACGATTTGATATTTTGGGTTTGATAACAGCTACTGTTGAACAAAGAGAATGAATATTTTGGGTCTACTTTCTTTTGGGGGCTTCTGTCGGTGTAGGTGCTTAAGAATGTTTCGGGTTTTCTCAGCCTGAACTTAAAGCTTACTGTCTATAAGAAGTTCTCTTGAAAGATAAATATTCAGTGAATGTTTAACAGATATTTAACATAACAACAACTTTCACAGATATTAAACATTTTACTGTGTTTCAAATATTTTCACGCGATTAAAATACACAATAGTTTTTCAAAGTGTAATCAGTATCTTATTTTTCATAATTAAATTTAATTAGGTTACTTCATTTGATTAATTTTCATCATGAAAGCTTTTTTATGTTTTATGTTTGAATTTTACCTTTTGAGATTAACATTTAAATAAAGGGGAAAATTCAGATTAACTGGTAGTTAAAAATCTAATTACATTCTCTCCCTCTCTTTGAAAAGAAAAAATTTTAAATAGCTTGAAAAATTATCAAACTTTCCTTTAATTAAACAACATTTCTTCTCAGAATACAAATGAGATCGGCATAAATAAACCACATTCTTGTATTACACATAAGAGAGAGCAGAATATTTTCCTAAATTATTTTCCTTGGTGCCCAAAGAACAACTTTTGACTTTTAAAAAGAAGTAGTTTGATGCAACTTGTTTGTTCACGGAGAAAAATGGCCAAAGCCTCCAAGACAAAGTTGAATATTATGATATAAAATGCAGCTTCCTCAACGTAAACTCGTCTTGTTTTGTTTTGTAGTTAAAAAATTTCTGTTTTATCTGGCTTCCTGAATTTCAAGTATGTAAGAAAGAAGATCCTAGCAATCAGAAAATGAGAGTGTGTTTAAGCTCTGTATCTTAAAGATGCTTGTTTTCTATGTTGATTAAAAGAATTTTAAATCTGCAACTTACTCGCTTAATTTAAATATCTATGAGAATTCAAAATTCGTAATTAAAATACGTTAAGAAATTATTTAAATCTAATCCTATGTTGATGAAGCAAATAATTTTTTACCATTCGTTTAAGAAAAGTGTTCATGTCGTGATTTATTCATAAATTGACAGAATAAAATATTTTGTATTTATGTTGCTTTAGAACATTGGTTTATTGACAATTTTTGACGATATTATTTATATTTGAGATCTATTCTTCGATCATTTACAGGTGACCAATGGTCATAACTCTAGATATCACGCCTAGTTAAAAGAGAGGTGTTTTAACGTACAGGACTAATGTAATTCATAACAATAAAGAAAGCAGTTTAGAATAGAAGAAAATTAAAATGAGCTAATATTAAATTATGCTTTTTTATTAATTATCTTTAGATTGCTAGACAAAAATTTTTTATTGATATTTTCTCAGGATTTGAAGCTCTAATTCAAATAAAAATGATATCTTTATTTTTTTATAAGGATGATTTGTCTTCATTTAGTAATTTTAAATTTATTACCCGCCAAAATATATAATAAGCGCCATGTATTAATTCAGAATCATTTGATGAATTGCTAAATAAGTGGTTTTATTTTCTGCAATTAGGTCATTTGCTTATATTATTTATTAATTCTTGAAATTCCCTCAATGTTTTATTGAAACAAAAGAACTTTAAAAGATTTATTATAAATAAAATATTTTTTTTTCAATTCTAAGATTATACTAAACAGATTTGATAATAATGGCATATTAAGTGTTAAAATAAATGACTTTAGCTCTTTAAGATTCTAATAAGAAAGCTCTGGTCATTGCTTTAGGGATATATAACTGAAATTTTTATGGACTTTAAATTCATTGTGCTTTATTAAGATATATTCAGATTGCAGTGTAGATATATCGAAATTTATTTTAAGCACTGATGCACGCGCGCACGCGCACACACACACACACACACACACACACACACACACACACACACACACACACACACACACACACACACACACACACACACACACACACACACACACACACACACACACACACACACACACACACACACACACACACACACACACACACACACACACACACACACACACACACATCTATTTTTATAAGGTTTTCAAAACCTTGTTTATTTTTCCAGTAACTGATTCTTCATAAAGCAGAAGAATATTTTAGTTCACTGAACAGAATTGAATTAAAAAAATTTTTAAAAATCCAGTTCAGTTTTTATAATTCGTTTTTCAGGATATATACCACATTTTTGAAAAGAGCATTAAAGTGTTCTATTTTTTTCATATTTAAACAATGGGTGATAGTTGATGCTATTTGGTTTCTTCATGAATAATTTATTCCAAGACATTTTGTATTTTTTCAGTTTATTTTCTTACAAACTATAATATGCCATAGTGTTGACAAAAAATACAATCAATATTCGAAAAATTTTCAACAAATTTATGTTGTCACGTTGTAGAATTTAAAAATTACATATATATATAATTTTTTTATATTATCTATCTATCTATCTATCTATCTATCTATCTATCTATCTATCTATCTATCTCTCTCTCTCTCTCTCTCTCTCTCTCTCTCTCTCTCTCTCTCTCTCTCTCTCTCTCTCTCTCTCTCTATATATATATATATATATATATATATATATATATATATATATATATATATATATATATATATATATATATATATATAGGTAGATAGATAGATAGATAGATAGAGAGATATAGATATATATATATATTAATCAGAATAATACAATCGTATCAATTTTTTACTTGAGCCTTTAATTACTAGAAATAATGTCATTAAATAGCTAAAAAGTACATTTTAATTGTATTTTTAAATAAAATAATTAATTGTTAAAAATATTCAATAAAATATATCATTTGATTTACATGGAAAGCATATTTCGTACTAAGCAAAGGAACATTTTTTATTCATGTTATTTTTAGAAGAGATGATTTAATAATTGGGAGTGGCATTTGATAGGCTATAGTACGGAGAAAAAAATGGAATGAGACTTTATATACATAATGAGAACATCAATATTTATTTCCTTCCTCATTAGGCTAAATATCGGAGGGTGTAACCAAACTACATGCATTTGATGAAACGTAACTGTTATTGTGATGAAAGCCTCGTTAAATAATGTTGATGAAAAATAAGTGTGAATATATATTACACAGTATAATACTAATTACCATAATAAGTTGACAAAATGTTGTTTGCTAACTTCTAAAGCACAAACATATTGTCAAATGTCACAATATTGAATCATAAAAGGAATTAATTAGCAATATATTTATAATACCAAAAGGCCTTACAATAACAGCTTCTTCTGAAAATTGAAAGTTAATCATGATTAATAGTTGATCAAATGAAACAGTATTTCATGGTTATTTAATTAAACGTATATATTTTATTTTGTAACGTATGGAAATTAACATTACAGTGCATCAAAGGGTAACTATTGTCTCAATAGGCAAAATAACGAGGAAAATTAGTCACGTGACTATGTATTTGCTAACAATAACACTTGCATCTCATTACTCTTAAAAATCCCACTTTGTAATTGTTTTAAGAAAAGCATATATTTTTTTATCAATTCACAAGAAAATTTGTACGTCATTGATTAATTTTTTACATTCAATTCTAAATCCAAGTATGTAATTAATTTCCTTAAGTATGTTAATGGTACTTCCCATACGAAAAATAAGAAAATTAGCCTTCGAATACAATTAATATATTAATTATTTTATTAAATATATTTATAATTAATTTACAGTTATTGAATACCAATAAAGATTATCTGCAATAGTTTATTTATAATGATAAGTTTATTTGTATGAAAATTTAATTTTTCTTAAGCCACTTATACATTCAAGCTGAAAGTATCTCTTTTTTACTTCATTAGTACTTTTCTTCAACATGATTGTTTTGAAATGATCAATAAAAGATGTCAAATATTTTATATCTTTTATTTGTGGCGAGTAGAACAATTTAATAAGGATTTAGGGATATTGACAACAAAATTATACTTTTAATATTTTCGTTAATATGATGAATGCTAGATTTAGTTTTCAATTAGGTTTGATTTGTTAGATTTAGTCTTATTTTATAGTTATTTAAAATAAAATTTCACAGATTTATCATAGAGGAAAGGTAATTTGATTAAGTAAATCTTTTAAAATTTTGTTTATAAGATAAAAAAAATTCTACTTAAATAATCGATATCAGATTGTTAATCATTCACTGTCCTAATTTTGGATAATATAAAAGTTCAGTCATGAAAATAGAATACTTCTTTCAATACTTTTCACTCATTAATATTTTAGCTCAGTGAACAAAGAATCACTTTTATTAATGATATCACTTCATATTCCTTTAATATCAATTAAATTATATTATTGACACAAGGTTTTATTTCACATGAACTTCGAAACTATTTATTTCATTTAACTTCCGAACGAATTTATGCAAAATAGATATCAGATGATCTACCTTTTCCCTTTTCGATAACAGAACAGCTTATTACTGGTCAAGGATGTCACACCGATTTTCCACCCACTCACTCAATATTGTGAAACAACCCTCCATTTGTTCACTCCTGTCAATCATCAATCTTTTCCTACCTCCTCCAACTAATTGGTTTGGGGTTCTCCTCTTTGTCGTTTTCCTCAAACAATTTAAAGGGTGGCACATTTAAATTGGATATAATCGTTATACTAGGCTAGCTGCCTAATGCGAGATGCTTTTGCTACTTTAAGGATGTCGAATTCGTTATACTTTTTATGTATTTTGTGATTATTGGTGATTCTTCAAAGATTGGCATTGTGTAAGTGGTCCAAAAGTATTTCTCAAAATTTTTTCTTCCTAAAAATAAATAAGCAATCTTCTTTGGTCTGGTTCAAAATAGAACATTCACTTCCGTATCGGAAATTCAGGGCTAGGAACAGGGAAGCATAGTGGTGCAACAATAACATCTTCCGTATAGGATAATAGTTCTCATCAGGGTCTTGTATAGGAAGAAGTGCCTACAATACGAATAAAAGAAGAAATTTTTACATAAGAAGCTGTATTTGAAAGTTATTTGTTGTAAGAAAGTCAATTTTTCACATCTCATGCAAGATGAAGATATATTAACATATATGAGTCTCATATTCCTCGAGGTCAACTGCAGACGACTAGGATTGTAGTTAACTCAACAGTATTGGTGTAGGATTTGATCGATATGACATCAGAATTATCACATCAGAATAAGGAATCAATTTATGAAAATTCCATGAGATGTCTTTATTGATATCAGTTGTATATTATAATTAACAAACTAGAGACAAATATGACATCAGCATGACCTAATGGCTCATACTGTCACTTTGTGAAACCTAAGAAAAAAAATGGCTGTCGTTTGCAAGACGAGAATCTGAATGAAAAAAAATTATTTTTGTAGCAGCATTTATGAATCACAAACGGACAAGATTTCGATTTCATCTTACTTACTGCAGACAAGAACATTTTTAATGGTAAGACCAAAGATAATTCTTAAGACAAAGATTTTATTTTGATATTTTTATGCTAATTCTGATTCTGTGTGTAATATTATGGTAGACAGATCCTGTTTGATGGAATCGGGGCACATTGCAAAAAATCCATTCGACATTGTCATAATAATACCGCATTTAAAATGATATTCTAATGCACCATAGGATTCATTTCTATTATCTGTTGTTCACTGCAATTTTAAATAACTGTCATTATATTAAATTGTTATAACTAGTGGTTCCGATCTGCTTATAAGGAATTCGTAAATGATATTCCTACTTGAAAAAATATTAATTTTTCTCCACATATATTCTTTACCATTAAATACACTAAGGCAATTGAGGAAATAAGATGGATCAGTTATAATTTAAATGTTTCTTCAATTGATTGATCTAGGCAAAAAAAGCATACTTCTTTTAATCAATTATTGGTCAAATCTCAATTTCTACTTTTAATTATATAAATTTTACGTTAGTTATTTACATGGAAAATCCTTTTCGCTAAAATTACACGAAGAGTGATTCCAATGAATTAAATTAGCAAAAAACATGTCTAACTTGTGATCATTGAAAAGATTTTGAATCACTGAAAGTTACTATTTACAGAATAGAAAACTAATCTTTTATGATATCTTATTATTTATTGCAACTCAAGACAAATATACTAATTATGATTATTGGAATGACTTTGAACCACTGAAAGAGATTATTAATAAAATACTAAGCAATTTTTCATCATCCAATGTTATTTGGTGGAATACTATTTCAGAAATTTTAATCAAATATGTAACACCCATTTGGAAGCACACACAATCGAACTCATCATATAAAATTCTTGCTTTACTCCCAAATAAGCACACTATTCCAAAGCATGTTTATAAAAAGAACACTCTTTCACTTTTGAGTTAGATTTTTGGGAATTATGCCGATCACAAAACTACTTCAAATATATCACTATATATCTTACTTGTAGAAATAGAAAGTCACGTTTTCAATAAAAGATTCAGAAAAATGGTTGTTATGAGCTCGTTTGTTTCAAGATATTTTTAGAGAAAGTGAAACTAAAAGAGATTGTGTGAAGTAAAAGAATTTCAGTATTTGTGGTATAAAAAACACGAATAATATTAATTTACATTTTAAAAAAGCTGCAGAACAAAATTTAATTTATAAAATATTTGATTCCCTTTTTTCAAGAAGTTAAAATATTCAGATTCTTCGTCATCCACAATATACTTTTCAAATAATAAAGTTTTATGAACACTTTAAAGTATTTCTAGCTTGCTTTCAGGAATTTTTTATTGTCAAATTGTGAAAAGAAATTTGTACGAGAATAATCATTTGGCAAAATGTTTTGATTTCTTACCTTTGTAACTTCGAGGTAATAAAAGTATTTTAATGTAGTAATTAGAGTAAATGTTCCAAATAAGGCAGTAGATTTATATTACTTGCAAAAGTTTATTTTAATTTTGGAAAACCTGTATACATAGTGATTAGATTATTTAAAGAAAAAATATTTATTAATAAATAATTGCAAAAAAATTTTAAAAAAACACATTAAGCAACAACCGTTTACATTGTACAGTAGTCCCTTAAAAAATTGGATCATTAATTTACATTAAATTCTAAAAACAATAAATATAAACAAATATGATAAAGAATTTCTGTCAAATAAGATTTTTATAATATAAAAGAAGATATTTTTGTAAATTAAAAAATAATTTTTAAAAGACTTGAAATTTTAACGAATAAATCAATTAAAAAGAACGCTAAGTTTAATTATTTCTATTTCTATTTTCGTTTTCCTGTGTTTAAAAAATTTCAATTTCAGCCGTACTTTATTAATATTCTTCTTTGACTTTTAAAATTTGATATCAAAAAGTGCAGATTTTAAATTTTTTGTGTGAGTATATACACGTATATGAATATAGATCTGCTAGAATTGATAGTTTATTTATCCTTTTGTATGTGTATGTTTCTCAATTAATAATTCACACCTGAAGGAAAAATGAATTAATGAAATTTTTTATCTGAAATCGTCAGTGTGAGTTCAACAGTTACAATTCCCTGTTTTGTAACAAATATTGTAACAATAAACATTTGAAATTTTGTACTTTATATAAATGATACATAATTGCAATCTTATAATGAATTGCTTTTACTGCTTAACAGTTGGAAGGATGCATATTCAAAATTTGAAGAAAACATTGCTCGTTAGTTTCATTAGGCATTAAGTTTTACACCAAACATTTGTTATAATTATGTTTAGAATATAATTACAATGATTCAGCAAAATATTAATAAGACACCTAGCTTATTTTAAATTCAATAAATATTCTTCATTAATATTCAATAAATATTCTTCAAGAGATTTTATTAAATTATACTTTCTTGCATTTATGTGTACAAAACAACACAAATCACTAATGTTTGATAATATATGATTGAATCAACAACATATTTGCGAAATAATTCATCAAAACTTCCCATAAAGAATTAGCCCATTGCGCATATTTTCTAATTTAAAGATTGAAGGAATAAATATTCCTTAAATATATCACGTAAAAACCCACATGCATATTTTTAATTTACTTATAATTGCAAGAGCTAGACAATCAAACTGGGCTGCATGACAGTATACTAAAGCATAATAAGGAATACCCTTGTTTGCTAAGAAATTCTTCCGAATTTCTAATATTATATTCATATATATATATATATATATATATATATATATATATATATATATATATATATATATATATATATATATATATATATATATATATATATATATATATATATATATATATATGTATATATATATATATATATATATATATATATATATATATATATATATATATATATATATATATATATATATATATATATATATATATATATATATATATATATATATATATAGTCTGATTATAATATATAGTCACTTAGAGTCTTTAGAAGCTTTTAAAGGAGTTGACATCAAGAAGTGTTTTTTATAATAATCTAATAAAAATGATTGGTGAAACGTCTGTTTATTTATTGAGTTATCGGCTCTTAATATAAGAGGGCTCTTATCTTAAGAAAATTATTAATTATTATATTTTTTAAAATAAAAAAACAGCTTTTTCTAAGAGCAATTGCTTCTTCCGACACATCGGAATTAATGATTTAGAAATAAATAAAATTGATAAAACAGAAATGTTCTACCTGTAATTTATGTTTTATCTATCTGTCAAGAAATTACCTTTGGTAAAGATAATTGTAGGACTAAGTTTTCTTTCACATTTTATTTTGATAGTCACATAACAAGCTTTAAGTAGAAGAAAGAAGATAAGAGGAAAGGTTTTTGAATTTTACATGGATTAATCATTTTATCTATAAAGAAAGGCAAATATTACAATATTGAATATTAGTTAAATCACATATCACTATATATATATATATATATATATATATATATATATATATATATATATATATATATATATATATATATATATATATATATATATATATATATATATATATATATATATATATATATATATATATATATATGTATATATATATATATAACACAAATTACGAAATGTGATGTGAATTTCACTTGAATTACTATAAATTTAATGTTGTATTATAAATTTTTATGTGTCTCAGATTGCTAACGAATTTTTGATTCCCTGATACAGAAAAAAGGATTTATACAAAATAATGTCATAAAGATATTTAAAAAATACAGTGTAGAAATACTGCAGCAGGTATTCGCACAAGATATTTACTTGAAAAATGATAGTTATTTGCAACAGTATGCCAAAATGCATTAAATTGTTTGCAACAAATTGGTCGAGAGGTGGGAAGAGGTTGTAAACAGCAACGGCGAATATATAACAAACGTATTGATATACGTATTGTTTTTTGTTTAAATAAGTCTTTGGTAAAAACGCTACGAACTTATTCCCCGAACTAATATTAAATTAATCAATATATTTTTCACATTCAACACTATTTAGAAGTATCAGATAAAAATGGTATCGAGAAATAAAACGGAAAAATACCTTCCTCATTGCTAAAAAGAAAATATTGTAATATGGGACTTTTTTCATTCCTTGGACTTCATCGACGTCTATATTCTGTCAAAATATTGCACGTTAAGTTTTACAAGCGGATGTCACGTTTCGAATAAAGAATTTCATGCAGTGAAAAAGAGTTGTAAACTCGTTTGTTTTTGGAAATCTTTAAAGAAGGAAAAACAGATTCTGAGAAAATAAAATGAAATAAAATCAATATTTTGTATGAAAGAGGAAAACATTTATTTTTTTTTAACATTTTCTGGAACTCAAAAGAAATGAAATTTATTTGTAAGTCACTTATTAAAATTTCATTTGTTTTAATGTATTAAAAATGTATTCTTTTGCAGGCAGCTACGATGAAAAATAAGAAGAGGACAATTGAATTATACTACCCAAATCATTTTTATTATTTATTTAGTTTTTCAAATCTTAGAGAATCTACTGGAAGTCTTAATGCTTCAGAGAAAAAAATCCTCTACAGAAAAGAAAGTGAATCTTCAATAAGAACAATTGTATGATGAAAAATTATTTTGATTTTTTTCTTTAACTTTATAAAAAATTTGTGTGTCATTTATTATTTTCCAAAAATAAAACAGGAGATTTGTTTTTAATCTAAAAAAATTACGCTTTATTTTATAAAAACTAGGGAATTCACTAAATGAAATTGCTGTAATAAGAATATTTTTTCCAATGTAAGATATTAAGTTTATACAATTAATTAATCCTCAAATAACACTTTAAATTCTTAAGAATTTTATCTCGATAATTAAAGTGTGCAAAATTATATTAATCGCCAAAATCAATAATTGCATTGTGTATATATATATATATATATATATATATATATATATATATATATATATATATATATATATATATATATATATATATATATATATGAAAATTAGTTTTTTAGCTATAGAATTATATATTAAATTTTTTAGCATTCATTTTTCTTTTTCTCTTAAATTATAATACAAATCCAGATTCAGAGAAAAATAATTATTGTCTTAAATATTCAAATAAAACTATAAATACAATGATTTTTATGAATGATTTGTTATTAAATTTTTTCATGCTACACACTAACTCATTTTCCTTTTCCACTAATCTTTACCCAATGTGAGAAATGAATGTATTGTTAGCTAATTTTTTTATAGATTATTTAATTATATAATTATAGCATCTCTTACTAATTTCCGGTTTCATCTACAAGTAAAATAAGTTTATAATAATATAATAATTAGAAAGATCCCTGTACCTTCACTCCATTTAAAAAGAAATTATGAAAGATGACTATTACTAGTGCCCCATTACTCTTTACCTTTTCGTCTTTTCAATGAGGTAATAAGGAAGAAAATATTATTTGACCGTTTGATCACGTTAGCTCCATGAAGCCGATATATCATCCTAAACATTTTTCGTTTGTGGTTGAAAAAGTAAGCTGAAATATAATCCTGTTTTTTTGAAGGTATCATTTCAACAGAGAAATATGTTTTTTTAAACATATTTATGAGATAAAAGTATGATAGCATGTAACTAATTTTAATGAATATTTTATAATCATGTTTTCGTTATAATGAATGAATCATGAGAAAATCTACTGTTAAAATCATATTTTTTTCAACAATATAGTTATTTATTCCATAATTATTATTAATTAATAAATATTATTTGTGTTAATTTATTTAAAAATTTACTTGAAAAAATAATGAAGAATTGATTATATAGATTGCAAATCTAATTTGTTTTCAACTACCAAATGTGTTGAAGTGTTTTATCTTAAAGATATAAAATAAAATCAATGTCATATGAATAATTACTTTTTTAAATTTTAAGAATTATTTTCACCATCAAGTTTTCTAATTTTTTAAGAAGCTTATTTGATATAAGTAAAAGCATTGAATAATGAGATATCTTTGTAGTTAATACATTAAATTTTTAATAACATTGTAAGCCAGCTTACAACTTGTTTTATTGTTACCCTATCTATCATGAACAACACAGAAAATTCAGAAAAAAAAATAACGTGATGAAATACTGTATCAAAAATTGAAAATACTGCACAATAATAGTATTTTAAATATCTTTTTACAGACTCACATCTATTCAATAGACCAATAATTTGTTTATTTTTTAAGTCAATCAAATTAATATTTATTGTATGTGCCATGAAATACTAAAGAGAAAATATGTAAACTGCTATTGCAAAAGAGTTGACTTAAAATCCGATTTTTCTCTCCCACAAATATCAAAGTGTAAAGATAGAAGGATTACAAAATAATAATTGATTTATGATAATTATGTGATAACAGTTAGTTACATTTTTTGGTTAATATATGCTAAAATGAGTGAGAAGATGAATATTTGTCAATTTCTTATACAAGATTATATACGCTTGTTTTGATAAATTAAAATTAAAATATCACTGGGTCATAAAGAATAAAAAAATTAATTTATATTTCATTTAACTATTTAACATTAAAATATTTTTGAATCTAAAGATATTTTTAAATCTTTTTGAATCTGTTTTCAATTTGTATTGAAAACTGTCAAAATAATTATCATTTCAAAAAAGAACTAGAAGGAAGTTATAAATATACTGTAGAAAAGTTTTACCAATATTTTAAAGATTTTTCATCTTAACTATGTTATATGCTATTACTAATTTTCAATATTATTTAACATTGTAGATTTGTAATACATTCATTAATATGATCAAATTATCAACTTTCTATTAATAACGAAACATTTAAATTTTTTAATACTTAAAGAATAAAAAGGTCAATTCTGGAAGATAGTTTTAATAACTACAAATACTCTATGAATATGGTGAATAATTGATTTTCAAAATTAAAGAATAAAATAATATGCATTCGATAAAGATTACTGAAAAAAGTTTTGGTTAATAAAAATTATTGATATATTCTTGAATGAAAAATATGAAAAAAAATGTAAATGATATGAAATTTTTTAGAGGTTTTCGTACAAAGGAAGGAAATTATCAGAATATAACTCATTAAGTCAAATGCTTTGAACTTTGCAAAATAGGTTAGAATCTGCAAAATAATAACAACAATTCTCGGCTGGCCTTGCCTGTTTTATGAGGTTCCTGGGTCAAGTGACCCTTACCCTCGTTGGTCTGAAGTTACTGTTTTCTCTCTGGCTTATCATTGGTTGGATTTTGCGTATGGGGGATGAGCTTAAGAATTCTTATCTAGAGATTTTTCTCTGGGTCGGTTGTTACATTTTAATATAAATTTTTTTTATTAAAGTTACAGTTAAAATTTAAGTTCTATTCAATAAAAAAGTTTCTATATTTTAGATATAAATATTTCCATACAAGTGCGCTTAAAATAGGTCAGTAAAAATGAGTACTCAAAATCATAAAAAAGTGTTAGTAATCATCTTTAATCTGATTGGCTGTAGCCAATTCTAGATAGTTTTTGAATTTTTGCAACTCTCGGCAAGCAGGAAATTATTAGTTGAATTAGTAAAAAAGTTTAAGTATTAGTTTGTTAATATTCGAATTACATCTTTGCTTTATATATATATATATATATATATATATATATATATATATATATATATATATATATATATATATATATATATATATATATATATATATATATATATATATATATATATATATGTATATATATATATATATATATATATATGTATATATATATATATGTATATATATATGTATATATACATATGTATATATATATATATATATATATATATATATATATATATATATATATATATATATATATGTATATATATATATATATATATATATATATATATATATATATATATACATGTATATATATATACATATATATATATATATATATACATATATATATATATATATATATATATATATATATATATATATATATATATATATATATATATATATATATATATATATATATATATATATATATATATATATATATATATAGATAGATAGATAGATAGATAGATATGATAGATAGATAGATATAGATAGATAGATAGATAGAAAGATAGATGTAGATATCGATGAAAGGAAAACCCTTTCAAAACATTCTATTGTAAACATCTTGTATTAGAAACAGTCAATATTCTCTCTCTTCTCAGTTGGAGGAGGGAAGCCACAGATATGTCATAGGGTATATCAACTAAAGAAAATACACAGAAATAGTCACAGAGTATATAAAAAAAGAATCACCTACTAATGAAAGCAAAGTGAGAATGTGAAGAAAACCTAATGGCACTGTCATGGTGATATTCCCAAATGTAACCAATAAACGGTTAGAATGTCATACTTTTACATTCAACTCAAGGAGAAGATCCATTGAAGGAGTTAAAGCAATTTATCATTGTTATCATTATGGAGCTTAGAAATGTTTTTGAGAAAGATCTGATTTTAAGATCTAAAATAAACACTCACAAACTCTCCAATTTTATAAATATAATTTTAAGATTCTCACTAGGAACAAAGATCTATTTTTAGATCTCACAGAAATTTTCACAATTTTTAGTTTTTTGGATTATTTCTTGCAAGAAATGATAAAAAAAAACAATATTGCAACTAAATTAAGCCCAAAGACTTAGATTTAAAAAAGTTTTTGCTAACTTAATTTTTATTGTTATCGTGTTTATCATTTATTTAAAATGTTCCTCTAGACAACAGTATACTGCGATATAAAGCCATGCAATTATAGATATTTGTTCACATTTAGAATGCAACGATGAATGTTGTAAAGTAATATTGAAGGATATAGTTTTGGCGAACAAAAACTATCAAAACATTTATAGCACGATATTATAAATAAATCATGTATAACACCTATCATAACGGTTTATATTATTTCCTAATATTACTAGATCCAAAAGAAACTAGCCATAAAATTGCAAGCCATATTGTTGAAAAGAAAGCTTCAAAATATATACGGTAGCGAAGTTCTGTCAAAAAATACTCGTAAAGATTTTACACGCGAAAATACAACGTCACGTTACGCATAGAAAATATCCAGCAGTAAAATATTGTTACGAACTCGTTTGTTTTTAGATGTCTCTGGAGGAAGAACAACAGCAAACGATAAAATAAAATAAACTATATTTGATATTTAGATGGAAAAATGAAAATATTTTTCTTTCAATTTTTATGGCATCACAGAGAAAAAAAACGATTTATAAGAACATTTGTTCATTTCTATTTGTTTAATAATGTTTAAAAAGATCAATTTTCTGCTCGTAAATATGATCTAAGATGAAACTGGAGCAATTAAATTGCGAAACTCTCAAATTGTTATTTTTTATATTGATTTTTTCTTTTATTAGGAATGAATTTCATTGAAATTTTATAGCTTCACGAAGAAAAATGATTTGCTTGAGAAAAAAACAAGGTTTTAACCAGAAAAATTATTAAAAAAACAACCTGATATTTATCGTAAGTAATATTAGAAAATAATTGTTTAATGCTGTTAGTGAATTCTAAGAGTTCTCAGATTTTATGGTATAAAATGAATATCTCTCTCTTTCTTTGAAGACTTATTCAAGGGAAATCATTGCATTTTGATAGTTAACTTTCTTTCGATGAAATATTCTATTCAAAATAAAAATATGTTTATGAAGATAAATGATTAAAAAATAAAATATAATTTATCATTAAAAAAAGCAAAACAGTAACTAAATATCTCATAATATTTTGTTAAAATAACATTATAATTATATTAATACGGTAATTTTATTTTATTTTTCTTTACTTACTTAACATTTCTTTTGTAATTTATAATTTCATAAGTTTATATTCTGAATTAAGTAATAAATATTCTAGGGAGTTTTTTTTAACAAAATTTAAATAAATGTAAAATAGCAGAATGAACATTAGTGGGCCATGTATGTTTATATTACTAAAACTTAAAAAATTTTATTGGTTTTAAAAATATACATTTTAAAAGAGCTAAATGATATATTTTCATAACATATATTATTGATTTTTATATACTGCGAGATGCAAATATTGCTTTTATAACTTGTTTATTATTATGTTATGTAAGTATAGTTCTAGAGGATAAATACAAAAATTTGGATTTATCTAAAATTTTAGTAAATTAATAAAATATTATTGTTCATTGATTGGTCTTAAATTTAAAACTGAGTTCCAAATTTAACTCATTAGAGTAAAACTTTACAAAAGGTTATTTTTTATTTATTAAAACTATTTTCTTTATTAAATTAATATAAATTCAACATAAAATTGCATGTTTTTAAAGAAATATTTTTTATATAACTGTGAAGCAACGCATTTGTTTTATAGTACCCAACTTAAACTTCGAGAATAAAGATTTTTGTATACTATTTCAGTTTTAAATATATAGAGTTATTTGAATTGTCCTTTTATTACATTTTTTATGTATATTTGAATCTTGAGAAAGTTCAAATCATACATTCTTAATTTCGAGAAAACTGAATTTCCTAGAACAATAAAATTTCTAAGTGTTACTGATAGGTTAACTCCCAGAACAATAGCTTAAATAACTATACTTAATATAAAATATCTAATGAAATATTATTGAATATTGACTTATGTTCAAGCATTAAGTTTGCTTATAAATAAAACAATTTTTTTGTGAAAATAAATGTATCGCATAATTTTCTGAGATTTTTTATTATTTAGAATTTATGCATTGTTTACAGAAGTAGATATAAATATTGAGATATTATTACTATTAATAATACTAATGACAATTTTTAGTATTATATTATAAGAACAACTGGAAACAATTATTAGTATTTAAATAATCATATTGAATATTTTGAATTCTAAACATCAAAAGTATTACGATGCAATTGGTTGATATATTCTATATTTTAGTTATTACTTCTATTTATTATTTCTAGTTTAAGAAAAATAAAAGCACAGGAGAACTGCACTTTAATCATAATAAAATTCTTGTTTTAAAACTATTTGTAATGATCCCATTTATTTTTAGTTTCTTAAAAGAAACAAATGCTGCTCTGAATGTAATGAAATAATAAGAATTTCTTGAAAACTCAAAAGCTAAGTATTAATGATTAAAGAAATAAAGGAAACTGACATTTAAGAATCATCTGTAGTTTTCAAGTGAAAAATTAACTGTTATTAAGGTCAATTGAATATGGTAATATTACATAAAATTATCTTTCAAGTTCATATTAATTTGCCTCTATCTCTCTAGAAATTGGGTACCACATTTCATGCTGAAAATAAAAATGGTAGAATTCTGGATTATATCTTTAGCACAGTAAAACATCAAAAATTTCATACAGATACATTTATAAATCTTAAAATATATAGAGCATTTTCAATGGAAATTAAAAACTCTATTTAAGCTTAGAAAACTCTGCTTGCATATTTATTTTATATAATTTTATCAATTAACCATTTAAGTAAATAATATACGCTATCTGTAGCAGTCAAATGTTTTTGTCTACAGTTGGCTTGCTCAATTTCGTAATTTTTGAATGATTTGATTGTTTATTTTGTAAGAAGAAGTTGTTGATCTTTAAGAAAATATTTTTAAATGTATATGGTATTAAATAAAACTTCATTAGCAAAAACAAATCATTATAGATTTCTAATTTCATTGAAAAACAATTTTAAATGTTAACTAAAACGTTTTGCTTTTATGAGCAAAATTACAAGTTATAATTTTAAATTAACGATATATATAATTAATGAATCATTAAATTCGTTACATTTATGTAATTTTAAAAACTAGGTTTTAAAATGAGATATAGAATTTGTTAAATATCATCAATGTTGCAGAAATTAAAAATTCTCTGACATATTTTTATGAAAATATGATTGTATAAAGCTGTAAAATCTTCAAAATCGAATGCGTATATGCACAATATACTGAAAACCAAACAATAGATGAATGAAATAATTAAAATTTCGGTCACTGGTTAATTGAAAAGTATTCTGCATCACCTACATTTAAGTTTAAAATGTTCACACAATATGTTGCAAATGATGCAAAACTAAAACTCATTTATACTCGTTATTCTAAATTTTAACACTCAGGTGTTTCAAATTAATGATTTTGATACATTTATCGCAATTATATCAGTTTATAATTAAATTAATGTTTAAGTGGGGCTGTTATGAAATTCCAATTCATGATTTCGTGAAATTTATGAGAAACACGCCTTTTCTCAAAAACAGCTATCTGCTTCGCTGCACTCTGTTCATTGATACTTTAATTACTAGATTAGCTTATATAATGGATATATACTAATATTCTTTTCATGTAATATCTATAGCTTCAAGCATTTGTAACTGACTATATACCAATACTTACTCAAAGAAATATAGATACACATACATATCTATACATATACATACATATATATACATAATATATATATATATATATATACATATATATATATATATATATATATATATATATATATATATATATATATATATATATATATATATATATATATATATTAGGTTGGGGAATAAGTTCGTAACGTTTTTACCAAATATTTTTATATAAACAAACAAAAAACAATAATTATATCAATAAGTTAATCAATTATATATTCGCAACAGCGAATAAAATGGTCCATTTACCACTTTATTCGCCGTTGCTATTTACAACCTCTTCCTACCTCTAGACCAATTCGTAAGAAAAATGGACTGAACTATGTTCAAAATTAGACTTTCGGACTCCAGATACTAAGTTGTGTCATCCTGGGGCTGCCCTGGAGGTGAAGGGCAAAAGGAAATTGCAAACCACCATTACCAGGCTCATTATTACACATACTCGCACCCTTACATTAGTTCAGGGACAGAAGGTGTTCCCTGTGTGCCAGGTGTAATTTCCACCAAGCTTCTCCGGACCATCTGCGTTCCTGTCTGGGTTTGGAGAAGAGATATCTTTTTGAAAACCCTGCACTGGTTTGGGACTTTCTCTGGGCGAACTATCTACTGGACTTGGTCTAGATTGTACTAGATCTAGTGGAATGAGGAACAACAACAACAACAGACCGATTCGTTGATGCCGTTCCGCCAAAAATCACATGGGTTAGTGTCAAAGTAGTTGTTGAGCCAGTTTTTAAGGACCTCTTTGTTAACGAAGGTAACACCATAAATATGGTTTGACAAGGAGTAGAAAAGATGGTAATTGGTCGGTGCAAGGTCCAGAGAATACGACGGTTGCTACAAGACCTCCCATTCGAGCTCTTGGAGTGCGGCTTTGACGACTTGTGCAACATGGGGCCTGGCGTTGTCGTGATGGAGTGTGGTTTGACCATGTCGATGAGACTGTAAAAGTCGAATAGCCTTATTCACGTGGTGTAGCAAGGCAATGTAGAGCTCCTTGTTGATTTTGGCATCCTTTTCGAGCATTTCCCAGTGCTCCGAGAGGTTCTTAAAATCTGGCTCAACAACTTCTTTGACACCACACCAGACGGTTTTTGGTGGAATTGGCATCAACAATTTGGTCGAGAGATGGGAAGAGGTTGTAAACAGCTACGGCAAATTGATTAACTTAAATGATAAAATTATAAATATTATTTTGTTTAAAATAAAAGTCTTTGGTAAAAACGCTACTAACTTATTTCCCAACTTAATATATATATATATATATATATATATATATATATATATATATATATATATATATATATATATATATATATATATATATATATATATATATATATATATATATATATATATATATATATATATATATATATATATATATATATATATATATATATATATATATATATATATATATATATATATATATATATATATATATATATATATATATATATATATATATATATATATATATATATAATATATATATATCTATATATCTATATATATATATATATATATATATATATATATATATATATATATATATATATACCATAAGCATATCCCAATATATATTGCCCTGTAACTAAAAAAACGGAATATATTTCTGTTAGTTGAAGGCATTTAAATTTTTATTTATTGTTAATCCTTTTGGCTAGAGGTCAAGTTAAATGGAAGTGCAGTAGTTACATATCTCATATTTCTGTTATATTTACACATCAAATTATGATTAATTAATCATAGTTAACCAACCTTACCAGGTAAATTACATCATCATGTAAGTAAGTACTTACATACACATTCACTAACTTAAGAACATTTACATTTTGCGGCAGGCTGACATGTGTGAGGTCAGAACCGATAAGTATAATTCCAAAACCACTTATAATATTATTGGATTAACATTTGTTGCAACAGTACTGTAGTTTCTTTTCTTTTTTAAACAAAGGCGTCAAAATCACGCTTTGGTTGCCATAGTAATAAAAAACGCCGTCACGGGCTTACTTACTTTTAACATTTAGATTGCAAATAAAGTTTGCTTGCCAGTATAAGGAACAAAACATTGATCTTGATATACTAATTTCAGGGGAAAATGAAATAATTGTTTGCTGTGGTTATTATTAAATACCTCTTTGAATCATTAAGCAAAGTATGGCTTAAAAAGAAAAAGCAAATTTTTCTGAGTGATTACAAATTACCCTTTTTCATTTAGTTTTCTTTATATATATATATTAATTGAATATTTACTTTTTATGTTAATTTTTGTTTCCGTTTTGAATATTAAATTAAGAGTTCATGGCTTAATTAAGACTTTTAAAGCATTTTCTCATTTATTCTGCTTTCATATAGTTTTCGGGAGTTAAAAATGTTTTTATCTCGACAGGGAAATTTTAAAAATATTTTTTAGCAGTTTGTATTCGGAGAATTGCTTTTAATGTGTAAAGATTTATTAATTTTGTATTACTGAAGAAAAGAAAATTTATGATTTAATATATTTGAACTCTATCTAAGTTAAAAGAAATAAAAATTATTTTAAAATGAAGTTAATTGATCCCAATTTCATAATGAGTCTTTCAGTTTTGGGTTTCATACTCTTTAAAAAAACACACAGGCAAATATAAGTGTGAATGATTAACAGCTTGAATGCTTAACTGAAGAGTCTTTTATGTGATTTGCTTATAAGTATAGATTTAAAAATGGCAACTGTTAAATAGATTTTAAAATTGCATCCTGTATTGTACTGAAGCGTATATCAAAGTATTGAGATAAACACTGGTATTTTAGTTTATTAAACTATTTATAATGTCAGCAAATACATTGTTAATGTTTTTACAGTTTTTTCAAACTATCTTAAATTATCGGTAATGTTTCCCTTTGTTAGATTAAATTTTAAAATTCCATAGAATAGAAAAATTATTTTGTTAAAAACAAATCACGTAAAATTCATACTTATACAAAAATAAGATTGATGGAGCGAAACGAGTTATTCTCTGATTTAAATTAAAATCTATTTCTTGTCATCTCAAGAGTTACAGAAAAAGATATTCCTCTTTCTGGAGCTTCAAAATACCGATCTCAACAAATAATGATTGATTACGGCTATTAAGTGTATTTAACTAACTTCTTCCTGAATTCAACCAATCAAAAGGGCTTATGATTTTGTATTAATAAATTCTGACAGGCTCATAATAACGATGCTTGATTGATGGAAATAATAATCCTGCACGAACAAGGACTAAGTCTTGTAACAGAAACCACAGTTTTAATGATTGGTATGAAAACACCTAACAACACAGATGCTAAAAGCTGGCTTATAATACATGAAATTAGAATTCCAGATGAAAATGATCTATAATTTAAAATATCGAACACAGCTTCAAAATGATTTAATTAATTGCATTACTTATGTAATCTATGCTTCTAATTTAAAAAGATAAGTAGCAGAATTAAAGCGTTTATTCCAAAAAAAAAGCATTTGTTTGACAGTCTTTGGTGCCTGGATACCATTTTAAGAGCCAAATCAATATCGATTATGGAACTGGATTATATCCTATAACGTCATGGCAAAACACTAGAATTTTTTAAGGAAAAGTATTTCAATAAAATTAAGCAGATTTACGATAAACTATTAGAATCCTTTGGGGTTTTTTATTTTTACATATAATTTAATAAATTCTATAAATATTTTATGTGAAATGTATAATGCATTTCAGAGATTATTTTTTACCGACAGAATATATTTTATAAAATTGAAATAGCCTAAGTTTAGTGCTTTGCAAATACTCAAGCAGAGAATTATTAAGTACTATATCAAACTTTCTTCTATAAGAGTTATTTGAATATTAAATAATATAAGTAATTTCCTATTTTTTACTATTTTGTAAGATAAAAGCATCTACATAATTTCAAATTATATTTTTAAAATAATAAAAATTGGTTTAAATCAAATAAAAAACATTTGATAATTTCATAAACTTTAGAAAACATTAATCTTCTGCGAATTTTTTATTCATTAAAACCGCAATTAAAATTCATTAGATACAAAATACTATTTACAAGCATTTATTAACTGCTTTCAATTAAATATTCATTAAACGTATCACTTTCTTTTAATTTTGAAATAGATGTAACGCAAACATATGTTACTTTTTAGGAAAGAACAAAAAATACACGATTCTTTAAAAGACACATATTATAAAGATTTATCTTCGATAGAAAGTGATACACTAAAGTCAGCATACACCTTTCAAAATTAACAGAAACTTATTTATTTCAAATATTTGCATAAGAAGCAGTTTAGCTTAAATTGATTGGAAACAAAAAATTGAGGAGCAAAAACAGCAGTTTTTTTATCATTCGATACAAAATATTATAAAATATTGGAGAATTAGTCATTTCGCAAGGCACGAAAGTGAACATACAGGAAAGTCTACGTTTGAAATTTCCATATTTTAATATTTATTTGGTCCACTTTTTGAATTTAAAACAGCTCTCCTACGATTAGACATTGAATAGACCAGTCCTTTTGTTACAGTGCGGGGGAATTTTTGCCACTCTTCAAGTAATGCTTTTTTAAAGATCGTCTTTGTTTTTAATTTGCCTTTTTCTGATACTTCTGTCCAGCTCATCCTTTAAATTTTGTATAGGATTAAGGTCAGGGCTTTGAGGAGGGGAGTGCAGTTGTCTGGCAGTGTTGTACAACAGATATTACTTGACAACACCAGCTGTGTGCTTTGGATCCTGATCTTGTTGGAATATCCAGTCATTTCCCATGGCTAATTTTCATACTGATTGCTTCAAATTATTTTTCAATATATTCAAATAGGCAAAACGATCCATAGTGGGGTTTCTATAAAGACTAAATTGCCAACACCTGAAGCTGAAAAGCAGCCTCAAGCCATCACTGAACCTCCGCCATGATTTACTGAAGGAATCAGATTCTTCAATTCTAACTCTGTTCCGAGTTTTCGAAAGTTTTTATATTACTATCCCAGCCAAAAATGTTAAATTTAGATTCGACTGTAAAAACAACTTTACTCCAGTAATCAAAATTATGGTTTTCGTGAAGATGCGCAAATGCTAATCTTTTGTCTCCATTGATTTTACTAATGAGAGGTTTTTTATGCGGAATTCTGTTATTATATTCTACTTCTCTCAAGGCTCTTCTAACACATTCTGGAGTTACATTATCAGTTTCTTTAACCTTTTCAAGATGTTTGGTTATGTCTACTGCAGTAGTTTTCGGATTATTACGAATTATTCGAATGATTTCTCTTTTATCTCTACAGGTCAATTTTGGTAATCTCAGTACAAAGCAAGTTTTTCGTAGTTTTTGTCAAATTATATTTCCTTATTATTCCTTGCACTGTAGCTCTACTTCTACCTATAATTTGAATTATTTGGTTGAGTGATTTTGCCTCATTTTTCAATTTAATAAACAATCTCTGATTTCTAATGATGTTTCAGTTCTTTTAGTTGCCATTTCAAAATTAATAAAATAAATTTCAAAAATGTCCTCTAATGTTTATATAAAACAAGGCACAATTCTTACAAATATGATATGTTAAGAGAATAAAGAGCTGGCCAAATACCTGCAAAATTTATTTAAATCCAACTGTATGCTCCCTTTTGTGAGTTTGAAAAACGCATATTTTCAACTTAATCTGAAAATGATTATGATAATCTTAAAATGTTTTATGTCTATTAGACACATAATAATTCAAATGCGTACAGGTAGCTATACGAATGAGAAAAAGAAATTTATCTGCATTTTATTTCAAAAAATGGGAAAATTTGCAAGTGTATGCTGAGTTTCGTGTATCACTGTAGTCACATTTTATTTTAGAATGAAAAAAATCCTTGAAAAATACTAATTTGCTTTTCATTGTGAACTAGGCAAAATATCACATTAAATTAAGAGGGCCATTAAGAACATGGAAGAATATAAATTGATTTCCACTTTGATTAAAATGATTACAGTAAATATGATTATTTTTTTTACTAGAAAAATTTGCTAAGCTAGTAAAAATTACTATAATCCCATTTTTGTGTAAAAGGATCAAAAATAAGATTTCGATTTATTTTTCCCTTTCACATCTATATTTTTAATTTAATCCCCTAAAAGGTAAAAAAAAAATCATTTTAGAAATAGAAAATAGATTTTTATAATCCAGTTTTTCTTTCCCATTAGCGAATAAATGGAGATTAAATTTAAAGCATCTATCTTTGAATTTTAAATAAAAGATTAAAGATAATTCAACTGATTTAACATATTTCTATTTTTCATAAGCAAAATTTATTAATCGGAAGCAGAATCTGAAAAAACAATTATAAAAAGATAAATGTTTCAATTGAGAATTAAATATATTAATAAGAAACCTTTTTTTTAATAAATCATCATTAAAATGCTTATAATGGAAAAATATTTTCATGATTAAATACATCATTTCTTAGCTTGAGAGAGATGAGAAGAAGAATCGAATTTTTATTTAAATCAAAAACCAGTTTGATGCTTTGGGAAATACTGGAGTATAAATACTTATTACAAACTTAATATTAATTTATAATATAAGGGTACATTTCCTCTTATCGGAGATTAATATTTTCAATGATTCGGAGTTAAGTTTAAATTGTAATATCCCAGTCACCACTAGACATTGTTTTTAAAAAATTATCGCATTACAATAAATTTAGATTAAATTAATCTAATGAATTTTAATCTTCATTCATAACTTATCACAGTAAAAAAATTATAACATTAAAAATTATGGTATCCATTTTACCAGGTTTAAAGTTAGCAATTTTTAAATAATAAAATGATAAAAATTGAATTTTTTGATAAAAAATTGTTAACTGAAAATAAATCAGGCATCAAATGAATATATTGTTACATTTTGTTAGAGTTATTTCCAAATCATTTATCCTTAAAATATTTGTAAGAAAATGGACAACTGATTGGCTAAGGAAAATAACATATTTAAAGGATAGTAGAAATTAAGCAATTACATTGGCAGCAATAAATATGTAAATGCTTCAGTATACAAACAAAAATTTTGAATTCTACTTTTGCGTTTAATATGTTTCCGTAGCTAAGTGTCTCCTTTTGAAATAAAATAAATCAATCCAGATATTGCTTTATTTGTATTTTGATGCAATTAAATATAGTAATTCAATAAATCTGAAAAGTTATATTTTTGATAAAAAAACACTATTACTTAATTCAAATTGAGAAAAATATAGTAAAAATCAGTAACATTTAATTAAAGTCACAACAACAGAAAATGCTTATGAAATATAAACTTCCCAAAATTAATAAATTTTGATAATTTTTAAACAAGTAGTTTTTTGTAAATAAAATTTTAATTTTCACAATTAATTTCACGAAAACATATTTTTTTACCAGTAAAGACCATATTAAAGGATGTTTTGATGGAGAGATTGGTGGTACTAGAAGGCAAAGAGATTTGGTTTCTTGGTCGCTCAAAGGGTGACATTTTTTTGCAGCCTTTGAGCCCTCAAAGAATGAAATATATAAACCAGAAATGGGATTCGATCTGAATTGTTGAAGCCTGATTACCAACCATTAGCCTCCCAACTCGATTAGAAGGAAGCGAGTACAGGTTATAAAAACCATAGTGATGTTAATTTTTAAAGAGATTAAAAAAAAGCACTGTTAGTTGACATGTTATGGTCCCTTTTTACACATGAGTGCTAATACAGTTGGAGCCTAAAATTATAATTAAACCTGAAACTCACAAGTATTCACTTGAAGTTAGTATCGAACTAACGAACTGTTCAGCTGAAAACGCTATCTGCTCCACAAAGGCATTTTGAATTAGGTTAATACAGAAACTTTTTAACGTTTAATAACTAGTATATAATACATTAAATTAAAGTTAATATGTATTTGTGGAAAAGTAAATACTTAAATTTAATTTTATTCTTCGGTTAGGAAATAATAATTCATTCTATTCTATCTACAGATGAGAAAACTGGTTTTACTCCACAGTGGGCATAAGACTTTTAACAAGAAATAAATTTTAGATTTTCAAAGTTCATCGCACTCATTCTGGCAGAACTTTTCGCTTATTCAATGAAATATTGTCTGAAGGTCTTTTGCCAAAAATTTACAATGTGGAAATAACCAGTTTTTAAAGTAAAAAAATTAAAATACAATAAATAAGAATCTCGAATAGCTTTATTTTAAAAAATTTCAAAGTAAATGAAAATAATCAACTGAAATGTTATATTTTCTGGTTATATTTACTGATGCAAACTATAATTTTTAAAAAGTATACATTTTTCACATTTTCATTCATATAACATCAAATATATGATAAACTATAACTTGTTATGTAAATTCTTTCTTCTTTTCATTGAGAAGATTTATCAAATGGATAAAGAAAGTTGAATAATAATAGGAAGAATTGTTGAAAATGGTTTCTTTTCTATAAGTTTGTAATGAAAATGATAGTTAAAACTACTTTGTTATGGAATGTATAGCTTTTTAGTTTACATTTTGTTGTTAATCCATAATGTTGCTACACAAAGAAAATATTTTTATTTTATAATAATTTTAAGCGAAATTTGCTTTAACGTTCACTTTGAAAACCTTAATTGAAAAATATACTTTTAAATACATTTTTCTATAAAAGAATTTTTGAAAAATTATCAATAATTAAATAACTAAAATTCCCGATTAAAAGTTTTCAAATTATAATAGTTTTAAAAATTTTTCAAAATTATATAAAACTATCTCATTTTCGATAGAATAACTAAAGCAATATTTTTAAATTTATTAACATTTATATAAAATTTGGCAATAAAATAAAGAAATCAATGTATAGAAAAAAAACACCGAGGAAGTTTTTAGCCTTTGGTTTTTTATTTAGCAATTTTACATCAGATTCGCCTGTGTTTAAAGGATATGTGATTGTATCATTCTTATTTCAATTTTAGTACGTATTTAAAAAATATCTATATCAACGAAAAAGGGTAAATATGTAAAAAAAAAAATTCCAAATTAGTTTTCCATTACCAACAAATTATATGAAACATAAAATTTGTGCACTTAGCTGCTGCCCTAAATTTTCCACTTTTTGTTGAAATGTTAGCGCATATTTCTTCACAAATCTGAAAAAATATAATGAAGAGAAATAAGTTAAGTTTATTGCTTATATCCTAATATAATAAGCTCATTTCAAATATAGATAGTTTTTTTATGTTATTTTGCTAAATAATAACCTATAAAATTTTATTTAAAATTCATGAAAAATATATAATCGTTTTGTATCAATTAAAACCAAATCATATAAGCGATTTCATTCTGCAATTTAACATAAAGGGTACCGACAAAATGTTGATTACAATTTAATGTTTAATAAATAAAATAATGCAGATATAAGTAAAATATCATGATGTATGGAATACTTTCACATATTTTTACTTATCATGACTTTACCATAGAAATTTTTTTCCATTTGAATGTCTTTCTCATCTAAATATCATCTGTCCCGTTTTATTAAGTTTATCTTTTTCTCCATCTTTTATTAATATACCCTATAAGCATTATTAATTATATTTGTAACTTTTGTTTTTCATAAAAATTAGATTACAATGATATATTTACTTTTGATGTTTTACTTCGTCGTTTCATTCCGTGTGTTTTTTTGATTTCATCAGACAATGAGAATATTAATAATGCCATTAGAAAAAGCACTGACAATAAGGTAGTTCACCAAAATGAATACAATAACACAAACACAGAGAAAAATTACAAAACAACCAATTCTAAAAACATCCTCTGACTAAAAACTATATTGAGGTGAAAAATTAAGCTTCTAGAAATTGAAAGAATCTTAGAAAAGAATAAATCTCGGCTCAAGTGATATTGGAGTTGAGCATGTAAGAGAAATATTCTGACACAATCTTTAGATCGATCTGTGAGATCAGTGACAAGAGAATTTAATATTGCAATTTCTATTATGCTCAAAATTCCTTGCGAAATATTCATATATAATAAGTTCAAATCAGTCAAGTCTTGTAACCGGAAGATATGCCGAAGTGGAAGAACTTTGGAATAAACATACTAAGGAAGAACAGAGGAAAATGATGAATTTCTCAATCTCTTAAAATTGTCCGACAAAGCTTGTTTTCTTCTCTTCAGTATAGTAAATCGCCACAAATGTGAATGCATATAAGGATCTGAAAATCCAATAAGTACCCTGAAATTAAAAGCGACTTCTCAGACGTTAAATGTGTGCAGTGTCCTTTATGTGGAACTGCTTTATTAGTCACGATTTTTAGTGAAAAGGCATTCCTATCCGTTATTTACTTAGCCAATGTAGAAAGTTTTGTGTTTCCACAACTCAAAGAGTGTTTACACATGTTTTTTTGCAACAAGTTAGTATACATCTCTTTGGTGTGTCATAGTTTGTAAATCTTTGAATGTCCATTTCTTGGAAAGATGGAATATGCGAGATGACTTAGTTTCTCTGCCACCTATATCACTTGATACAACGCTATAGAACTTTTACAGTTTCATAAAGGACACCATTTATTGGAGAAAAATATAGAATTTTGATAACCTAATGGCCACGATTTCAGTTGAAATAACTTTTATAGATGCCAACATCTTTGCTCATAGCTGTCGCGAACTTGACTACCATTTTCATTCGACGAACAATACATATATGGAAGCTCACTGACAAGGGCTATAAGGCGTTTTGAGTCGATATAACCATTAGTGATATCAATTTAAGCCTATCTTTGTTATTTAATGAATAATTCAACATAAAATTATGCCCAACACATTATAAACACTCTGTGAAATAAGCTAACTTTATCACTTACTTGTCTAATTCGATATCATGCGTAAGTCTTAGAATGCATTATAAAAATTAAACGGAATTATATGTTCTAAATTCTTTGTGGTGATAAAGATTAAAAATAATTTTGTTTAAATGTTTTATAATGTGGAAACGAAAGTCTTGTGGATGGTTGTTAAGCAGTTAACATGGGTATAATATTCTAGAAAAATTGTTCTCCCGCTCCAGATCAAAGTCAAAATTGAGAGAATGGATCCTCTGGTGGTGCCATCTATCGGTAAAGTCGTAGAGCAAAGACGTACTTTCACCTTCGCGGTGTTTTGGATAAAACGAAAGACGCACCCTTCTGACTTAATTTCACGTAGACGTCGGCTAGTGAGCTTGGCTTGTCCATGTATCGTAACTGACAATATCAACAACAGAATAAAAATAACAATTAAGATGAATCGTTAAAAACTTATCAAATGTACTAGTGATTTTACTATGCTTTTATAAGTCATTATAATATTATGCATATAAGGACTTTGCATGATAAAATCCCACAGAGATTCTATCCACAATCTCTCCGTTTAAATATCATATCTGCTAAAAACAGCCTTAGTTCAACTATAACAAATTCTATAACAAATAAAAACGTACACATTAAAAAAATTAAAATATCTTTTAATTCAAACCATGAATACTTTTCAAAAAATGAAGTTAATCAATGATTTATTAATAATCAATTTGATACTTAGTTGTTTGATACTTCTACACAAGATGACTGCATCAATATTTGTTCATATTCTCAAATTATAAATATTAAAAAAAAAAGAATGTATCAATATGTAAAAACTGTATGCGTGATTAGAATAATTTGCAGTATGCGATTAATTGTAAAAACAGTATTTACAGTATAACGCGATTATTTACTGTACAATTTATAATATAAAAATAGTAAAAAAGAATAACATTATAGTAAAACAATACGATTGGTTAAAATTAATGCAGAAATTTCTTGGAATAATAATTTATTGGTTTTTCACGTTCTGCAGATGAGGGATAATTTTGGAAATAATGCTAGCTGCTCTTCAGTGTGGTAGTAGTCCAATTTACTATGAAAGGAGGAGTTTATTTTAATTCTCAAAGACTATTTTATGAACTTTAAATACATTTGTTGATTAGATCTATGTTGAAATGTTAGCTACACTTTTCCCATTAAAGATCCCAAGTATGACTTAATATTACACTTTTAATTTTAAACGAATGATAAAGCAACTATATAAAGGAAGTAAAATTATAATTAAAACCACTTGTTTTTAGTACAAACAGCCATTTACTGGTTAATAAATATTCTTGAAATAGGTATCAACTGAGCTTTTGAGAAGTCAATGCGATTAAATCCAGATTGTAAAATTTTAAAAATCAATGTTTTTTCTGCTCATTAACTCAAAAATTACTATACAATATACTCAGTAACCACATTAAAGGAACCGTCTAACCTATTTTAGGCTTCGGTATTTTGTATCGATTGCTCATAATGTATAACTTGTTAAATCAAGAAGTATAGATAATTCATATAAAGGAAAAGTTTTGTGAATTTTTCAATTGGTATTGGTACTTTGAAAAGGATTAGGAAATAATATGATTGCAATAATTCAAATAATTTTCGTACTTTTAATTTTGATTTATAGATTGCATTAATTATTTTAAGTAACAGCTGAAGCACTGAATTGCAAAATGCCTCTTGTACATAAAAAAATCGCCAACCAGAAAACAAAAATGATTATTTTTACTAAGACTTCAAAAAGCTCAAAAAAAAAAATTACACTTAACTATATATTTAAAAAAGTATGTTTTTCTGCCTTATATTGCATTAGTAATTGCCACACTGGAAATTGTTCATTGTTCAAACTATTGTTGTAAATAATATTCTGTAAATAATAACATAATACTAGTTAGAAGAGAACACTATTCAAACTAGTGCTTAATCATAGTGTCAAGTTAAGCCAAATACCATTATTATCTCTGTAGATATCTATAATGCAGGAATCAGCTTTTGGTTGTATATATTTTTGAAGAAATTTAATGTCGCAAATATTTTCAAAGAAATGAATTATTTTTATTGTTGGTCAACAGCACATAAATCGTAATAATAGAGATGTTTTTGTTAAAAATATTTCAGAACATATAATTTTAGATCAATAACAAATCAATATATTTTTTTGGTGAAGCGGAGGATTTAATAAGTAAATAATTTTGAAATTGATTTAATTTGGTTTTTTAATTCTAACAACACTTAGAAGATTTTAAGATATTTTACAAGTATTTATGTTAATTTCAAAACATTATTTTCACCAGAAAGATTGAGTTATATTCTGAATAATAATTAAAATTCCCTGTAGTTCCAAGCAACAAAACGATTACGTTATAAAAACACTTCCTTCAAATTCAGATTCTTTATCGCCTGAGTTAATGAATTTTCAATTCAAAGAAATTCAGATCACTATTTTTAAACTGAAAATTGCAAAATGATTTTTTCCGAAGAAAAGTTCATTTTCACTTATTTCCGTTCTTTGTTTGCAATAATAATTCGCGTTCTGTATTTTTATTTTATTCGATATTTCACTCGCCACGTTATTAGCAAATATGATTAATGTTTAAATGCGAAGGAAGAAAATTATTATAATTTTTAATCTTAAATTATAAGAAACGTACAAAGAAAGAAAAGAAAAATTTGGAATAAAAATTACAAAATAAAAATAAATTGATTATAGAATTTAGGTTTGAGAAAAAAATCAGTAGCCGAATTCAAATAAAATGAGAACATTTCGAGACATTTGTGAAACGATTTAAAATTAGAAAGTTTAGAAACAGCTAATGATTAAAACGCTTGTGTTTCATTTTGAAATTTAAATCATGGGTAATTTTAAAAGTATTCCAAAGAAAATCTTTTAAATGGGAATTAAAATAACCTGTAATCGACAGCTGATAAAATTAGGAAACTAATGATATGTAAATTAAAAAAAAATTGCAGTTTTAATGTCTGATATGATAAGTTACAAATGTACAGCCTGAGTAAAAACTTTAAGGCCAGTAAAAATTTTTGAGAAAATGTAAAATGAAATAAAAGAGACTCAGATAATAATAATTATTAAAGTTCATTGATAAGAAAAAAATTATGTAAACATAATTTGTAAATACATAATTATGAAAAACATAATTATGAAAAAACGTTAGTATTTCTGCCTGAATAAAAACTTTAAGGCCATTAGTCATTTTTTTAAAATAAATATAATATTATCGTGACATTGCAACTACTAGTATTAATTTCTCATATTACTCTTCATTTATTCAGGATTATTTCTTATTATTTCTATTTTCACTGTGTATATAACAATTTTATTTTAACTTTATTATTTCCTCTATTCTCGAGTAGAATAAAAATTTTCAACTCTTTAAAAAAAAAAAATCAACTCTTTGCTGATTGGCTCTCACCGCCAAGACTCGGTTCTTCACGCTTCAAGACTAGCGTTCCCTGTCAGTACCGCAATGTCTTCCTTCAAGGACTTATCACAGATGACCGACACTTCGTAAATGAAAATAGATACAGAGATACAGATACAACTACTAGTATGTGACAATTTGAAATTTTTTCATATGTGTCATAAGTTTCTTCGAAGTATTGGTAATCTTTGTGAAGATGGCGAAGGGTAAGAAGTTAGCTGATCGTGAAAGAGGACAGATAGAAGCTTTGTCTTCAACAGGAATGAGTAGTCGTGCTATTGCGATAAAGATAGGAAGATCAAAGACTATAGTCAACAATTTTTTAAAATTGAAAGACAATTATGGTAAAAAGAATACTGGGGGAAGACCTAAAGCTTTGTCCTCGCGTGATGAAAGAAGAGTTTGCAAACTTGCATCTACTGGAAAGTACTCAACCAAGAAACTGATTCCGATGACAGACTTAAAAGTTTGTCAAAAGCGATTTATAATGAAATTAGAAGGTCTGGAAGGTACACTTATGCAGCAAAATTGACTAAGCCTCAGTTACTGCAGAGGCACAAAATAGAGCGTTTGAAGTTTGGCCAGAAAGTCATGACCTGGGACAACCAATGGATAGAAATTATTTTTTCTGACAAAAAAAAGGAATTTGGATGGACCAAATGGCTGGAATTTCTACTGACACATGATATAAGAAATGAAAAAGAAATATCTCCAAGCGCCAATTAGAATAAGGGTCTGTCATGAGTTAGGGTTGTTTTGCTTATAATGGTGTAGGCTCAATTGCATTCGTTTCAGGTAAAATGAATTCACAAGGATACCAAAATGTCCTAACAAATCATATTTTGCCAAACATTGAATATCTTGCTGGAAGAAATTGGAAATATCAGCAAGACAACGCGTCGATCCATTCGAGTAATAGCTCAAAAATTGGTTCCAAGTCAACAATGTTGAAACTGTGAAATGGCCAGCTAGATCACCTGACCTCAACCCAATCGAGAACATTTGAGGTGACTTAATAAGAATAGTTTATGCAAATGGGAGACATTTTACATCAACAACAGAGCTGAAATCTACTATCAAATATAAATGGTATAAAACAAACTCCATCCTTTGTCAAAAACTCTTGTCACCCATGCAAACAAGAATATTTGAAGCAATTCAAAGAAATGGCTCCTACATAACCTTCTACGAATTTGTAATTTTTTTCTTATATGTTATTTTCTATATTGACTTTAAAGTTTTTACTCAGGATTAAATATTCATCTATGTGTTTAATATTTTCAAATAATAAAATATTTACATTTTTCTATTTTTACTTAAGCTGAATAATTATCAATCAAAAAGTATCTGAATTCCTCAATTTAAATGTTTCCATTTTCTCCAAAATGTCTACTGGCTTTAAAGTTTTTACTCAGACTGTAGAAGTTATGTGGCATTGAATACTAATATTGCAGATTACAATCCCAGATATAAATTATTCATAGTTTTTCATAGTTTTGAGATTCTTTCTTATAATGAATGAACATTGGTATCATTGCAATTTCATATAAAATGTAATGTTGCCCACTCTGTCCTGATTAAAGATAGGTGAAATTATTTATAAGGTACAATACTTCATATTTTAAAAGGTTATTAAACTATGAAAATATGAAATGCAGATTCATTCATTTTCTGATGGTGGTTATTTTTCAATTAATTAGATACATATGACGTCATTGAAACCTTTCAGACGAAATTGTCTGCTTACTTTGTAGTATTTTTTAAAACACGAATAATGTGTGAAACGTTATGTATTTTTATTAGTATTTCAACAAGTTCCTTATAACAGCACGCACAAATTAAAGGATTAAATTAAGCTACGTTTTTTTATAATTATAAAAAGCACCATTCTAGTATTTCGTGAGCAAATTTATTGGTCATTTCTTATATTTCAGTATCAGCAAAAATAAGAAAATGTGGGATTTTTATTCATAATTATGTAAAATTATCGCTTACCCTTTTCAACATTTTATCAGTAAAGGGTAAAAAATTATACAATAACGCATGTATCATTCCTTTTCTTCATTATTTTTCTCACATCTTTGTGTATTCCACGACTCTTATAGGCTTGTCTAGAAATCTCTCCTCCCCTTGTCATCAAAAATAACAATTCATAAAACTAACCCCTTTTTAAAAAAAACTAACGTTCCTAAAAGCTTAAAACAAAAGAAAAATTGCAAAACTTATTGGAGAGTTAATCTTTCTGATATCTTCATATAAAATGATTTCAGCTGGGATTACTTTATATGAAGATAGCAGAATGTTTATACGATTGTATTGTTGAGAATCATTAATCGAATTACATCAAGCATGTAAAATTTAAATGGTAACAAAGGCAAATATTCAAAGTATAATGTTGGTTGGAATTTGAAAATAAAATAAGGTAAAATGAGATCTCATATAACTTTCACTATCAACAACATTTTTCTTTTATACTTGCCGTTTTAAAAGCGACTGTTGCTATTTCTACTTAAAAATTTACTTTTATTGTAAGAACATTGTAAAATTGCCTCAAATTGTAAATGGAAATACTGCCCAACTTCAGTCACCAGTTAATGTGCTCATATTTCAGAAATAATCTATCACATAGGCTGTTATTAAATAAATTTTAATAGTTTCGAAAATGTCTAATAAATTGAAAAAATATATTCGAAAATTATTTCTTAAGTGTAAAATTAAAAAAAAAATCTATAAAGATATGTTGAGGACAACAAAAACATGTTATGTTTGCTTAGATCAAAACATAGATTAACTGCATGGAAAAAAAAAAAAGTGTGTTGATAATGTACTTGTAAAAATTTATTTCTAATGAAGTAAGAACTTAGGTTTGTTATTATTTTAAAACAAGTGCAAAATATGTAAATACAAAGTAAACAAGAAAGTTCTTGCTGTTTTAATGACCAAAAGAACATGACTTGCAGAAATTGTAGCCTATTATTAGTCCTCGAAGTAATCATTATCGGTATTCAACACTTTCTGCCAACGTCTTGTGCTATACCCCAGTAGTAAAACTAGGGAGTATTGGACACAAAGAAGCCCGTGAGTGCTTAGTGCAAGTCTACTTCATTGATGAAGGATTTTCTACGAAGATGATCGTCCACGGAATGGAAGAGTTGGTAATCTGATAGTTCAAGGTCAGGTGAGTAAGAATGGCACAAAGTCTCCCAACGAAGTCGCTGTATAGTATTAAATTTATTACGTATAACTAACTCCCTTTAATATAAGTATTATTGACGATAACTACATTTGAAACTTAAAATCATACGAGTCTCATATGTGTAGTTTTTATAAATCATGAGAACTAAGCACCCTAAGATACTAGTGTTTTGATAGTATACTTAAAAGTTTAACAATACTATTCTACTTTAGACCAATTATCGTTATATTTGAAAAAAAAAACTTTAGATTTCTGTTTAAATTTAGTTTATTGCTTTGAATAAGAAGATGGAAAAGTTACAGCTTTACAACAATTAACAAGCATTAGATAAAAAAAAGTATATATTAATCAACAGAAGAAACAATTTTACTGAATTTCACAAAACGTATAAGCTGTAAATTCATTATAAATATTTTTTTCCATTAATTTCCACTTTTTAAATATAATAGTTAATTCTTTTTAGTTCATATGAGTATTTTCTGGCCATATTTTAATCAATATTTTTGTAGTAACAAAGGTGTTTCATGAAAAAGATAATTCAGGAACTAAAAATGTAAATCACAAACAAAACAAATTGTTGAGAAACTTGTCATGAAAATATGAAAAATTGTCAAGATATGTCATTCATTCTGACATTTCTAGTTTTTCATTATTTTCATCATATTTATGATTTTAGAAAAAATAAAAAAGGAATGAGAAATCAATTTGATTTTGACAGATACGTTAAATTTATATGCGATAGTTCATACGATCTATTACTTCTGTATGTATGTATATACATACATACATATATATATATATATATATATATATATATATATATATATATATATATATATATAGTGTGTGTGTGTGTGTGTGTGTGTGTGTAATTTATCAGATTATGGGTGTAAAATGTTAATATGAGGTTTAAAATTTACTTATAGTTTTACATTTTTTAGTTTCGTTCATAGCACACTAAAAATTATTCCATTAAAATGAAAAATATTTTCATACTAATTTTCAACCCTAGCATTTATTTTCTGTAATATTCATATTTTTGGTTCTTTAAATTGTGATTATTATATCATCAATTCATAATCATCGAATATCTGAGCGAGGAATATTTTCAGAAGTAATAAAAGCGGTCATGTCAGTTATTTTCAATGACAGTTATAAATGAAATAAATAAATAATTGCATTAAATTATAAATTACAATTATAAATTTAATGAATGAGAGATTGAGAACTCAGTACTGTGTATTTTATAATTAAGAACAGGACAATCATAATTAATTATTTAAAAAGTTAATGAAGTTTTTTTTAACAAATGTGAAAAAAATTAAATCCCAACCATATTAATCTTAAAATACTTTAATTGAATTATGATATTAAATTAATTGAAAATTATGGAGATATTAATGTAAAAATTAAATTATCGAAGCCATGATGTTAAACATATTTGTAATACTATTTCAAAATTACTGTCTTAGTAATCGCAGATTTTATGAGATGTTTTTTTGAAGTTCCCTTAAAGCGTAAAGCTTTTTATGACTAATTTTTACTACAAAGGATGATTTTTTGAAATAATCAAATAAATTTTGGAAATAATGTAATAAGCAACCATGTTGTGCCAAAAGGTATTTGCTTTTTTGGTGGAGGTCCGAGCTCAAATGATTAAGAATAGAACTAAAAACCTTAAAATTTTGGAATATTACTTAAGCTGGCCTTTCATCTTTAAATACAATAATAACGAAGCTCTTTAAAGTATCGTCACTGGCAATTTAGACTGAAATAATTTTTATATAATATCCTGAAAATATAATATTTTATCATGCAACAATGCTGCTATTTATAGTACTTAATTAAAACAAAGAAATCACTTGAAATTTGTTAGTGATGCTGTTATGAAAAGAAGATTTGTACTTTTTAATTAAAGGTTATTATTCTTGAAGGAGTGGAGAAAATTTTAAATAAACCATTGTCCTTATGTTTTTACAAGACTATTAAATGTTGAGGAAACTGAATATTCGATACTCTAAATACTGAAAACTAATATAATATTTTTTAGCTATCTGTACAACGTTCCTTTTTTGTGAAATTTTTAATCGAGCTTCGAGAGTACTTACGAGTCACAAAAGGAAAATCCTAGAAAATATTTAATAAACAAAAAATCAGAAGCGAAATATCCATTCTTCGCTCTTCAAAAATAGCAGAGACATAAATGAATTGTTCATTTTTAGTCACCGGATTCACAAAGAACAAGTTTTGAGAATACTTACAAGCTTCTTGAGCTTAATTTTTAACATCTAGCTCCATTTTTGTCACTATATCAACCATAGCATTTTATAAATACGAACTGGTTTTACTGTAGGTAAGTTTACTAAATTAAAAAAAAAATTATATTATGCATATCCAAAGTAGTGTTTAAATTAATTAGGGATCTTTCTCTATATTCTTCGATTTCAAAGTGTTTAACTATCGCATAAAACGATATGATCCCTTAATTGACATTAAATAAATAATTCTTATTAAACCAATTAAATAGAGTCTGTAGTGATAAATATCAGATTTATAATCAATGGAAGAAAACCTATGATTTTTAAATATCATAATATCGTTCGCATTAAAATAAAGAAAATAATAACTTTTCCCGTATTGCGACACACAGGATTAAAATACTTAAATTGTAAAGATCTTTTCCAGAAATCATTTACAATCTGAGGTAATCTTAAATCACAGAATTTTAAGTATGGATTTTCAATTAAATGCAATAAAATTTTGATTAAAGATATATTTACTGTTTTATTCTTAAAATATCATGTTTATTTAAATACATTTTTTTCTCAACTCATGCACGAGCTCAGATATATATATAAATTCATTTCATAAATGTTTTAAATTAAAATTCGATCGTATTTTGGAATAAATGAAAAGTTCGTTGAAACACTAACAAAATATACACTTACTGTTACGTTTGGTGGATTCCGTACGCCATTTCTTGTGAAGTAAGCTCTGACTGCGCCAGAAACGGCTGAAACAAACACATCGTTTAAGCTGCATCTCATGACTTGCTTGATCCTTAACACTTTCGAAAACCGGATTTTCGGTGACCAAGCCACGACCCTACTTTGAGGTTTGTGGCGTCGATTGAAAAAGTTGTAATCCCTTCTCTTACAGAATAACCATCCAAGGAATGTCAGAGGAGCGACGAACAAAGCTCGGAACAAGTTCAGGAAGAAAGTGGCAGAACCAAAGCGATTCTTGAGCCGCAGAAGTTGCTGGTTATCAGACAGATGGTTGCCCAAGATTACCACCAATGTGATTCCATCACTAACGGCCTGGTGAACTCTGATTAACAGTACAGTGTCCTCCGACACTCCAAAACTCTTGATAATCCTAATTTCCCAAAGAGGCTTGGATGAAGACAGAGGCTGGTTCAAGAGATTGCTTATATGTTCTTCTAACTCTTCCTTGTTGGAAATATTTTTATTTTCTTCAAAGACATGGTTTTCTATGGAGAAATCATCATCATCAATCCAGCAATATCCGCTGCAAACAGGCACCACTTTCTGGAGGAATCTCGGGAAAGCTCTCTCTCCACAATCTTTCGTTTTGTTAAGGACGCGAGTCTTGAGCAGCTCTTTGAGCTTGGTGCAGCTGAAATCGGAGTCCAGGAACAATAAGCAGTGGGCTATGTGGAGGTTGAAGCTAGAGTCGTGAAGCCAGAGTGCTTCTGGGGGCCTGACAAAATTCTTGGTTCGAAGGCAGGAGGACGAATCACCGCGCTCTCTTTGGTCCTCAACATCACCCACTCTTGGAATCCTTTCGCGCACGCAGCATTTGGCAAAAAGCATTCTCAATCCCAAAGCCAATCCAAGAAACCACATGAGCATGATTACGGTGGGAAACCCGGTCAGAACGGATATGGCAGCAAAAATGACAGATAAGAGGAAGCTCCATGCTATATTTTTGTCTACTGGATGAGTGAGGGTCTTGATGTAAGAGCTGCGGAGGTAAGGTGGAGTCTTACGATGGCTTAACTTCTGCTGATGTGAGCTGGGAATGATTTGGCAATTTTGACTAGATTCGGAATAGGCAACAGTATGAGATTCTGATCCATCTTGATTAAAATCATTGCTTTTAGTTTCCATTGTACTTTGTAAATTTTTATTAAAGAAAACCTACTGAAGTATGACGTTCAAGAAAGGAATACATATTTTGCTCCATAAATTTGAAAATATTCCATTGGGTGAAATAAACATCTATTTCTTAAAAAAGACTAAATATGCTTGTGCAAGAAATTTTGAAAATGTTTTTTTTTTTTTGGCACTTTGTCAGAGAAAGTAATTTCTATAACATGAACGAAACAACTAGCTTTTCTCCGAATACCTAAAACAGTGAACTTTGATTTTTTAAAATAAAATCTTTTTTTAATTCACACTTTCCTACACCTTTGCTCAGTTCAACTTTAACAAAGAAACTGTGATATTTTTCTTTATTTTGCATGAAAACAACATTAAATCTTAACAAACATTAATCAAAGATTTATGAATTCTACTTAGCTTTTATTATTGCTTTTAAGTTTATTTTAAAAATGCCAAACTATCTAGAGCACAAACAGTGCTCACATTTTCAAAATTATTTTAATGTGCCCTTCTTTTTTCTTTTTATATCACCAAATCAATCATTCCGAATCGTCAGGAACTTTACTTGTAAGAAAAATCTTCTGAGGTAAGAATAAATTTGTTAGTATAAAATCCTCCGTAGTTACATGAGAGCATTTCATTATCAACATTCAAGTTTAATGACAAAAAGCACTAGGATATTTTTTCACTCATTTTCAAGGAAAGATGGATAAATACCGATGAGTGTTCCAGTTCAAAGATGAATTTCTCCTCCTCGATGTTTTCCATTCCACTGATTATAAATCTTTGATGAGAAGAGATAGAATGATCAGGGTCACCATAGCAACTAAAATTTTCGGCAGATCTTCAAACTCTTTATTCGGATTCTTTCTTTTTACATCTGAAAGAAAACAAAAGAATATGAAAAAAAAAACAGATGATGCGTAAAGAAGGGAAATAATACAAAAATATTCTGCAAAAGAAATTTTTCTAAGAAACATCGTTTTATTTCCTTTCCTTTTTCAAATAGGTTTTTATTGAATCCTCTGAGATTACTCTTAAAATTTTGGCAACGGCTATATTCACATGTTTTAGAATGAAAAAAATACTATCAAGATTCAGTGACTCGCCTCGATTTTAAATTAATGTTGGTTCAGATTCCTTAGTGTAAGGTTGATTGCTAACAAAAATGAAAAGAACAATACATTTATACCATAAATTTTTATTACGGTATTATTATAGTAAAATTTAATTCGAATACTAAAAATTTCCACTAAAAATATAAATAAATAAAAACAAAAGCTAAAAATATATTTATAAAATATATTTGATTGGATAAATTGATTGATTTATTGGTTGGCTTACTAAACATAACTTACAAAACAAATAAATTAGGTAATAAAGTAAAATTAAATAAATCTTAATGAAATCATTATGGATTTTTAAAATTTATGGGATGAATATTTCACATTAGTCTCTTAAATGATTAATTCACTAAGCATACTTTAGAATTATAGTTTTTTTTAGCTTGAGCATTATTTTAAGACTACATGTTTTTTTAAGATTTTCTAATAAAAATAATTTCTTATCTGTTAAAATTTTCCAATATCAATACATAAAGTACTTCTTAACGCTTACAAAATTACATTTAAAATAATTTTCAAAGTAATAACAATAAATGAAAATGATAATGCTGCATAATTTTCTGTTTTTATAATAAGTTAACTTTTCAAAAATTACTAAAAACCCTTTCTTACATTAAACATAATTTTAATTGACTTAAAAAATCAACTTAATAATAGAAATTATTTGTGATATTCATTAGATAATTTTAATTTGTGAAAATTAGCAATAGTCATAATATATTGCACCATAAATAATTGTAATCTAAGTTTAACGATACATAAATATTTCTGTAGCAAACATTTAAATTAGGATAAAAAAATACAAAAGAAATCAATTTTAATCAATATCTTATATCATTGAAGTACACACGACTATTAGTCATATTTTCTGATGTTAAGTATCATTATGATAGATGTTTTGGCAACGCTATTTTATTATATGAAAGTTATAAGAAAATCAGGACTTTATATAATCTGATTTTACCCAAAAGAATTTCTTTCCAAGATATTGTTTTGTATCAATTTTTCATATCAAAATCTATATGCAAATTGAGGAGATCACTGTCCTAAAGTGTTAATATTTTTCTATTTATACGCTTATGATGAAGCTTGAATCAATAAATCTATAATGTAACAAATATGCTATTACTAATAAGTTATATTGCTTCTGCCTTAGAAACTATACCTAAATGCACTAAAACAAATAAAAAATAAATATATTGTATAAGTTTACAAATGAAAAATCGTATTTTAGTACACAACGTATTAATCACAAAGTACACATAATCATTCTCACAAATGCTAAGTTTAAAATTCGAATATATATACATAATACATGAATAGTTTTTGATATCTTAAGCAAGTTTAAACTTGCACAGAATTCTTATAATTTTCATCTAACTACACAAATTCTAAATATTTAGTATAGATTATTAGAATAAAGTAATTTATTTTAATTATATTATCAAATTTTTGTAATTATATAGACGAAATTTGCTAATGTTTTCTTTTTCTTATCTTTGAACATTTTTTTAGATCAATATAAAAAAGATTATAAACTATTTTAATAAAAACTAAAGAGCCACGTTGTTCATAATTAAGCTTAAAAAAATTTGCAAAAGATATAGCATTTTTCTTTGTTTTATTTTTAAGTTTTGTTCGAATATGCAAACAGGTTGTTATGAGATGTAGTTATACAGAGAAAATAATGGAATAGAATCAGGGTAGTAGCTTTTTCTGTGTGTGTAAAATAAAAATGTAGGAACTTATTCCAATATAGCGTAACATGCTATGGTAGTTTCTCAAGGTCCTATTAAAAAAAGTGCAATGCTATTAAAATGGAAATAAATAGTTAGTTTCAATGTTAAAATCAAATGTAAATTTTGTTAGGATTTTTTAATGAATAAAAATCTCTAAATAAAATGATTAACCAATGGTTGAAAACTGGTGTTGATAAAATTTATATATTAACTATTTCAGTATTGAATGGGTGAACACTCTCTGAAAAATCTTGTAGAATATTCTCATTAATTTCATCAATATCATTTCTTATGTCTAATTAAAATATAATTGAGCTTTTCATAAATAAAGGACAATTTAATTTAGCCATAAAAAAGTATATATGTAAGTTAAATTAAAATTCATGCTATTTATATAGAATGCAGTACCGTACTACTGAAATATAATTGAACCATCTCATCTGAAAGGGTTGAAAAAATTTTTTCTAGCATTTTCAAATCGCGAATGCACTGTTCACATTCCTATAAAAAACGTGTGGCTTCCGCCCACAGCAATTTTGTTGCCAAAAAAGTAATGTACGAATATAAACAAATAATTGTAAAAAAATGCTATTTTCTGTAATATTATGACGTACTTGTTTTAAGTTCAGTGCTGTATTTTGTGTAAATCTTTAAAAAAAAATTTGATAATTAAAATATGAAAAGGAACTTTTGTATGTGCTTGAAACAATAAGTAAAATTTTCGTTAGAGAAGAGTGTTATTGGTTATTTTATGGTTTATACGGTTTTGAAAACAAATTTAATACTATCTGTATTGCAAGAAATTTAATTGAATAAGTGAATTTTCTTTCTATGGTAATGATATGAAATTTAACCTTGAAATCCATGCAAAACTAGGGAAGAAACTGTTTTGTAACACCCCAGTAATAAAAAATGACATTTTAATATACAGAACGCTGTTAAAAGGAAAATAACCTACTTTATTATGAGGAAATTTTAACAAAACATCGAAAATTATTTGATAATAGCAAAAAAAAAAGTTAAAAAGCTGGAAAAGCAAAGAAAACACGCGCATTAGGAAAATGAGCTAAAAATAAATCATGCTGACAATCATTTTATTATTCGCAAGTTTAAAAGTTAATCCACATTAGCTGTTTTATATCTAATGTAACTGAAATTAGTTTACGGAACAAAATACGAAAAAGAATCTTAGAAATTTTCGTAGAACAAGCATAAAGACAGATATTATGGAATAGTGTTTAAATAAATAGCTTAGTACTCTCAAGATAGTTAAAGCAAGAAATTCGCACCATTTATTTTAAGTATTCTAATTGAACAAATGAGTTTTTTCCTGTAATAAAAATATTATTCATAAATAGTTAATTAGTAAGAAAAAATCTTAGAATATTCACAAAATATGAGCAAAAATTCTCATTATTGATTAGCGTTATTAACAAAGTATTTACCCCAATCATTTTATACTTTATTGAGGTATTAAAGCAAATATACTCGATTTATTTTATGTTCGTTTACGTAATTATTATCATGTTTTTATATTTGATTTTTTCTCATTTTCTTTATTTTCGATACTTTTTTTCTCTTTTAATAATAACACAGATGACTTTTCGTTAGGACATCTAAAGAAAGTTATCTTTATTATGGAGACTCTAAATGAAATGAGTCCTTAAAATTCATTTCTATTTTTATCTTTATTCTGATTTTATATATACTTGTTCAAATACGAAAACATTAATTTTAACATTCTTCGAATAATTTCTTCTGAAAGAAACTGTTTTTTCAACTTTGTATAAAATTTTATACCAACAGAACTGTAAATGTATTCATATTATTTGTTATGGAAGCTAAAATGACCAAAATTATTTATTTGATAAATGTTTTAAAAATTATAGTAATTTCTCTTTTTAAATTGTTATGAAAATCTCCTAATTGTTAAAGTTTTTGAAAATAAACAATTGAGTAAGCACTTATTATGAGCGATTGTTGCTTAAAAATATGCTATATATATATATTTAGTTAATTATATTTTTTTACTAAAATTATCAAAATATGTAAAGAAAATGCTAAGAATTATGTATTGCATAGCTTCGTTTGATTACCAGACACATGTACTTTATTTTAAAAGCATTAAAGCTGCTTTTTTGAACAAATTAAATCAGTGAAGTAAATAAGTTCTTAATTTTTCATAAGAAAATCATAAAAAAGAAAATAACTATTAGAAGTTGAAAAAGAAAGTATTTATTATCCTGTTGCATTTATTTAAATTAGAGTTTCATTATAAACTAAAACCAAGAAAGAATAAACGGCATTAAGTAAATATCAAAAATTTACTCAATACTCTATTTTTCGATATCTGAAATTTTTATGAGAAAAAATAATGATTTTTTTATAGCTAATTAATTAACTTAAGTTTTACTCACCAAAAATATAATTTAAAAATTAAAAGAAATGAAAAATTTTAAAAATGAATGAATCAACTATTGTAATGATCATAAAAATTATCCTGGATTTGAATATCCGAAATTTTAGTATCAAATTTTCTTTATATTCAGTTATTCACTCCGTTGCGAATATTACTTTAAAAATAATGTTTGCAAAAATTGTCATACATATCTTACAATGTATTAAATAGAAAAAAATATTAGATTTTTAAAAAATTAATAATGGTCGAAGGAATAAAAATTAATTTCAGTTTATTTTGACTTATGTGAAATAATCCCATAGCAGCGCTAAGAGCGCCATCTGTGGACAAAAGATACTTAGTTGATGATTTGTATCGAATGTATAAACACGTATTTTTGATTCTTTCGATAAGAACACGATCAGTCGATTCTTTTTTACAACTTATAAAGAAATTATGTTATCTGCTTATTCTTTAAACTACTTATGTATGTAAACATGAATGTTGATGAATATAAATTGTTTGATTTCATGTGCCCTCGGTCAACTGGTTCAGTGTAAAGTTTTAAAGCCATATTTATCAAGGTGTGAAAATAAAACACTACCAGCTAATAGAATCGTGCTTTTTTGTTTGGCGGGAATGTGGTCATCTAATCCCTTACAGTTACTCCAGGCTATGGAAGTTAGAATGGAAGAAGTGGTCTTCCATTCTAACTTCCATAGCCTGGATCCAATCAATAGCTATCATGCTGAGAGTGTATATGTATATATCATGCTGAGAGTGTATATGAAGAATATCTAACATTCTTAGGGACGTAGTAGCCCAGTAGTTAAAGCATCGACCTTCCATCCGGGCTCGATTACCAATGCCAGCAAAGATCCACCGAGGACATGCGAAATATATGCTCGTTAAATCTGTGGAATCGCACGTGCGAAAGTCCTGTAGTCGATGGTTGAACAGCTCTCATGGGTGTAATGGTCTGGAGAAAATTTCCTTCTTCTCCAGATCAAAGTCGTACTTTCACCTTCTGGTGCTCTGGCTGATTTGGTGAAGAAAGATGCATACTACTGACTTAAATTCGCATAACCAATAGCAAAGCAAGCTTGGCTTGTTCAAGTGTCGTACATGGCAACAATAGATATTCTTATGATTTAACAATTCTTCAAAATTGTAGGAGGATTCTAATTACCTAATCATTTGTGTGTGACTCAATCATTTGAGACTTATAAAACCTAATTTATCATTTTTTACAAACCGTAGTTTATTCCTGTAATTAAGTATGCTTGTATTATGCTTACAGTGTATGAATTTTATGATATTAACAATTTAGAAAAATCTAAGTCTTAAAAAAAGTTTTAATTTTTTTCAAACCACAGCATTTTTTTCTTATAACAAAGAGAGAATATTTAAAAAAAACATTTTATTGAAAATTAAATTTAACAAATAATATTTATAATTTAAATTTATCTTATAGTAAGGAACAGATTAATTTCTTATGGTTTCCAACGCATATATGGGGGCTTAATATTAAGATTAATTACTTAAGCTTTTAAAAATTATTAAGACCAACAAATACTAAACGTATTTAATAAAATTTAATACTCAGTTTTAAATCTCATAGTAATACAACTTTTTGTCTACGTTTAATTGTTTTTTTTAATAAGTATCTTTATGGTAATTTTTTTATTAATCAAGGGAAATTTTTAATAAATTATAGATATAAAAATTTACCATCATTCATTTTTCTATTCTCAAAAAATATATATGTTGAAAAAAATAAGCAATAATAAAGTTAATTTATTCTGAATCATTAGACATAATTCAGGATAAATCTACTCCAGTTCTCATAAATTTTTAATTTTATTTTTAAGAAACCATTTTATTTCTTTTACATTTAACTTATTTTGAAATTCAGCACTTCAAATTTCTTCTGCATATTCTTTTTTAAGTTAAAACGTATATGCTTAGTTCCGAATAATGAAAAAATATTAAAATTAGAGTACATTTACAGTCATAATTAATTGATTTAAGTGAATTATTAACGCAATTGATAAAATAATTGCCTAGTTTCAAGAGCATTGAACTACTGTAATTAAAGCTTTAATATAATTAATCTGCACTTATATTTGCGGGTTTCATTAAATAACAGTTATATAAATAACTCTAATAATATTACGCTAATACTATGTTTAATTATTTAAAGAAGAATTTATTTTACTTGCATTAATTTGTAGGAAACTTAAAAATTCCATTATTAGACAATTTAAAAGTATTTATAAAATATATTAAATAATACATTAGCTACTGCAATATTCCAACGATGTAATACTATATTAAATTATGAAGAATATTTGATATTAAATGTAAATTGTTTCAATTATTTAATATTTTTTAAGAATGAAATTAAATTCATTTATCAAAAACATATTTAATTGACATGATAGCTGATACTGAAATTAATTAAAAAACATTAACATTGAAATTTGAATATCAGTTAATAACAAAATTACAAAAAAGAAACTGAATTTACCTGTTTTCATAAATTCCAATGTATCGCATTAAATTTGAAAATTTTTTCTGTAACAACAAATTAGACCAGACAGTACTAATTGTAAAATTTTGAAATTCATAATAACCAAAACACTCAAACTTTTATTTGTCATTTCTGGTTATTACATATATTAAATTATGGAAAATGTTTGGAAAAATATTAGCTCCGGACATAGAATGATTTTGTGTTGAATGTTAATTGAATTATATATACAATAATTTTTCTTAAGGTAAATTTTCTGACACAGATTTTTCATCATTATATTCGTATCTATCTATATATATATATGTCAATCTATCTATCTATCTATCTATATATATATATATACACATATATATACATATACATATATATATATGTATATATATATATATATATATATGTATATATATATATATATATATATATATATATATATATATATATATATATATATATATATATATATATATATATATAGTATATATATATATGTATATATATATATATATATATATATATATATATATATATATATATATATATATATATATATATATATATATATATATATATATATATATATATATATATATATATATATATATATATATATATATATATATATACGAAGAAAAATTATCTATAATAAGAACGTGTGAAAATTACAGTAATTTTCACATGTCAAAAAAGTATCTAATGGTATACTTGCGGCTATAAAGTAAACACCTTGATATTATCTTTTACAATTATTAGTGACTTACAATATGTGGCATAGGTGCTTAGTTGGTTTGCACTGAAGTTTGGTAATATGATGCCCATTTTAAAATTTACATGTGCTAAAGCCCACCTGGTAATACAAAATTATCTTTTGGTACACTTTTTTTCCAAGAAAATAGTGCTGATGGGAGATTTCAATTCACACAGTACTAGATGGAGTTATTTTACAATAGTATAGGCAAAATATATGAGGGTTTACTAAACTCAGCCTGTCTTGATTTTTTATACTACTTTTTGGATTTATCTTCTTATATTCATGATATTGATACCCTCACAAATCCTGACTCCACGATAGTATTAGATGATTTAATACCTAATGCTACAAAAATGTCATCTAATATCCTGGCTTCAGACATAGAAAGATTATCACATCAATTAAAGAGGTCTCTTCTAGTATTAGGAATGCCAGTTATATTAAACCTCGGTGTAGATCGGACTTTAAAAAGGCCAACAGTAAGGCTTTCACTGACGACCTAGAACAAATTTTTGAGGGAAACAAAGTTATTCATCTTGGAAACATCGACTCATTATTCAAATACCATGACATTATATTTAGGTTTCTATAATATAGATTCCCAAAAGTAAATCTCGAAATTATAAACCGTTTTGGTTACCTCACATCTAAGCTTTGAGAGATTAGTGCAAGAAAATTTCTGTTGAGCAGTCGAAAAAGGGGAAGAAGCATAAAAATGGAGAAAATTGTGTTACTACTCTATGAAAAGAAATTTATGAAGTAAAATGAAAAAATTTTCAATATTAAACGGATTCAAAGAAAGTTTTTAAATATGTGAATAATTTAAAGGCTAATGTCTTTTCAACACTGTTAAGATTCTCTTTTGGTATTTCCATGAGAAAAGTAGTGCTAATGCTTTTATTTAGTTATTTTCTAAGTCTCAAAGATAGAATTGAAATTGTAGGGGTAACGAGAATTTTTTGAAGAAAAATATTTACAAAATTAGGATTGGCTTTGGTTCCCACAAATGGATATCTGATGCCAATTTTACCAAATATGAACTCGAAGATTCTATCAGATTTCTCAAAAATTAGAAGAGTCCTAAACCGGATTGCATGCACTTAGGATTTATAAGGAATCTTGGGCCATTATATAAAGACCAGCCTTTGTATCTGAAATTAATAAATAGAAGCAGGTACTTTAAATGTTCTTGCTACTCTGAAAAAATCTGTTGTGATCCCTTTGTATAAGCTGGGTAAAACTTTTGATCATTCATTTTGGTGGTTACAGAGCTATAGCCTAACCAGTATATTAGCTGAAGATATAGAGTGAATGATCGCTGCAAGATTGACGTGGTTTTTGTAGAGGTATGGTCTTTAATTCAATTCTCAGGTTGCCTTCAAACGTTATCACTCCACTAACCAATTGGTAGAATACCTTTTTCAAAATATCAAGGATAAACTCGATAACCATAGATCTGTTTTATTTACCTTTGTTGACATTTCGTCAGCATATGGCAAAGTCTGGTGATCTAAGTGGTTTTTCAGGCTAAAGTCTTTGGGCATCAATAGAAATATGTTACGCTAACTAAAAGATTTTCTTTGCCAGAGGTTTCGTGCTGTGGAATATGATAAGGCTTTCTCTAATTACAAACAAATGCAGTCGAGACTCTCTCAAAGTCTAAACAATGGCCTTGAGTTCAATTGTTTAATGTCTATGTTAAAGATCTGACCGAAACCTTAGAGAGTGGTTCTGGGATAAGAACGAATTTGATTGCTGATGACTTGCCAATATGGGCAAATGGAGAAAAAAAGCACTGAGAACAAATACAACACATAATAAAGTTTTTGAGAAACTAAGTATCTGGTGTCCTAATAATACCATGTTCATCACATGTCGAACTTTACCTTTGGACAAGCATCCTTTCATATTTTATCTCTTTGTTTAGATTGTAGCTCTTCAAAAAATGAAAGCAATAAAAATAACTGAGCTGTGTTACTTTTGTATTATAAGTTGAGTTGGAGCAAACACTTTGATTACATTCGTGAAAAACAATTATTAAAAGATTCCCTGTTCTTTGTAGGCTAGCTGGCTATAAATAGAGCTGCAATCGTGATACTCTGAATGCCACTTTCAAGCTGTTCATTCAATCTAATTTTAGCTACTGTAAGAACGTTTTGATATCTGCTGCTCTTGGTACCATTTAGAAACTTGAAACTATCCAGAATCAATAACTTCTTGAAAGCTTAAAGCATTATCTGAGTTCTCTATTATTCATTTTCAATGGATTCCATCACATGTTGATCTTAAATGTAACGATATCGCCGATGGCCTTGCTAAGGATGGATCATCGCTGCCTCTTGGTTCTGCTGATCCGCTGACTTACCAAGAAATCTTCTCTAGGAGTAGGGCTCTTGCCAACTCATATTGGAAAATTCCGCCGTTTCATCCTTGGTACTGTGGCTCTGATCCTTTAGGATCTTTGAGTTTCGACGGTGAAAGACGTGATCAGACTGCCTTGTCCAGACTCAGATCCGGCCATCTTCGGACTCTATGGTGCTCCCAGGGAAAACTAGTCTTTAACAACTGCACTTCGTGCAATACTAACGAAGCCAGTCCCGAATACCTACTGAACTGCATTGGCTTTTCAAAGCGTGAACTTTCATACAGCCCTGGAGCTGTCCTCGATTCTTTGAAGGCAAAGGATGTCATGGAACTGGTCTGATTCAGATCAGGGGATAAGAAAGAAGAAGAAGAGGAGAAATTCTTATTATAACAGGTACTGTAAAGACTTCCCGATATTCTGGCAATGCAGTGCCTGATTCACAACCCACCAGTTAGAAGCACTGAAAGAAGTGCATATCTTCTCTTTGAAAAGCTGAAACGACTGCCAAACAAAAAGTTCTCGAAACACTGCAAAGTTAATGCACATAGAAACCTTAAAACTCAAAAAGTATTCATAAGATATTAAAATAACTATAGAATATGCAGCATATTCTGTAGCTATTGATCTTGGCATTCACCAGAGCTCACAGGTTCTTTAAGGATCTAATTATACCCTGAGTTTCAGTGGCCTCTTCGTTCATTTGAAGTTCAATATTGATGTCTATGAAGGTCACATGAGCCAATAACAGATTCTTTTAAATGCTTTATCCACTATTGAAAACAGATAACCTAAAATTTCATGGTTACATGTCTTTACATATATACACAGCAGTGCAGACAAGCCTCGGGTTGTACCTTAAGGTTAACAAGTTTGGAATACTAACCCACCACTAAATGTTTCGTAATTTTGAACCCCAGTCACAGGTGATGAGGTCACACTTGAGCTGGCATCCTCCTCTCCACATCCACTCCATACCAGCGGAAGGACTTTAGACGTCACAGATTAACTTGGATAAGTTTCTCATCCGATCTGAGAGAGGAACCGATGGTAAAATTAGATGTGATGCAGTTTTTGCCGCTGCATCAGCTCTCTCATTTCCTTGAAGACCCATGTGGCTTGGTATCCAACAAAATACAATTTCTTTTCCCTTGCCAGCAAGGGAATCCAATGCTTTAAAAATTTTGGACACAACAGGATGACAGGTAACACTATTGTTTTTCAAGGCTTCAATAATACTCATGCTGTCAGTATATATACAATATTTATGATAGTCGCCTGTATTCACATGCTGAAGCGCATAGTATATTGCAGTTGCTTCAGCAGTAAAGATGGAGCAGGACGAATGTAGGCTGTAATTAAAATCTGTATTTTTAATAAAAACTCCACAGCCCACATGTCCTGCTGTTTTAGAACCATCTGTGAATACAGGTTTGTATGATTGATTCTGACAGCGATGAGAATAGTACAGCTGCTGAAAAACAATAGGTGTTGTGTCCGATTTTTTAAATTGAGCAAAGGTATTTATAAAGGTATTTGTTGGTTCCTACCAAGGTGGATAGAGAAATTGATGAACTGACTCTATCCGAACATCACATAGGTCTGTGAGCCTAAGATGTGATTTGGCTCTTGTGAGAAAAGGTGGGATGCTCATTGGACGAGCATCATATAGTCTTTTAATTGAGGCATTAGGTATCATGGAACGTAGTGGATGGTCAGGGGTCGACATGATCTTAGCATAATAACTGAGAGACTGCTGCATACGTCTCAGGTCTAACGGTAATTGATGGCAAACCACGTATAGACTCTGGATGGGGGATGTGCGGAATGCCCCAGAGCATATCCTCAAAGCAGAGTGATGAACTGTGTCCAATCTTCGTAAAACAGAAGATCTAGCCGATCCATAAACTACACATCCGTAGTCAATGCGAGATAGAATCAATGACTGATAAATTCTAAGTAGTGATGTGCGATCTGCACCCCAAGATGTATTTGATAACACCTTGAGGATATTAAGCGATCGCTCACACTTCTTCCGCAAATTTAAAACATGCGGAAGAAAGGTTAATTTTCGGTCAAAGATAATACCCAGGAATTTAATTTCATTGACTACTTGTAATGGAGTGTTGTTGATATTTATCATTGGATCATTATGAAGGCTAGTCTTTCTGCAGAAGTGGACACATCTGCTCTTGCTAGGAGATAAAGTATGGCCATTCTCAGCACACTATGCAGCAAGCTTATTAACTGCTGTTTGCAGTTGTCTCTCAATTAACCGCATATTCGAACCCTGACATGATATTTGCAGGTCGTCAACATAGAGTGTACCATTTATTGATGGTGGTAATTGATGTAGAATGTTGCTGATGAATAAATTAAAAATAGTGATACTTAAAATGGAGCCTTGGGGGACACCCTCGGCTTGGATAAAAGTATTGGAAAATACTGTTCCAATACGAACTTTAAAAACACGGGAGCTTAAAAAATTCTGTAGGAATATCGGGAGATTACCCCGAAAGCCAAAATCATATAATGAACGGAGAATTCCATATCGCCATGTACGGTCGTATGCCTTCTCGATGTCAAAGAAAATGGAGACCAAATGGTTTCTCCGCACAAAAGCATTGCGGATTTGGGTCTCCAAATATGTGATATTATCAAGAGTGGATCTCCCTTTACGGAAGCCACTCTGATTAATATGTATGCATTTATTTTTTTTCCAAGACATATACGAGACGGGCGTTGACCATACGTTCGAGAGTCTTACAGAAGCAGCTTGTCAGAGCTATTGGTCGATAATGTGAAGGATCTGAAGGATCCTTACCAGCCTTAAAGATTGGAATCACTACCGCTTCATTCCAAGCTGATGAGAATTTCTTTTCAGTCCAGATCCTATTGAACAAATATAATATGTACGATAGGGAGTCTGGACTTAAATTTCGAAGCATTTGATAGCTGATTCCATCAGGTCCTGGACTGGTATTATTGGCCTGCTGTAATGCTCTCTTCAATTCCAACATCCGAAATTCACAGTTGTAAGACAAGGCTGCACCTTGGTTGAAACGAATTGGTGTTCGCTCAGCACGACTCTTTGTCCTTAGAAACGAAGGACTATAAGAGTCGTTGCTTGAGACGCTAGCAAAGGTTTCACCAAGGACGTTAGCGATGTCTTCAGGAGAAGAGTATACAGCAGCTCCGGATTTCAAAACAGGAATGGAAAATTCTCTATATATTCCATTGGCTGCTTTCACTTTTCTCCATAACTGTGTACTGGATGTGGAAGAAGTAATTGAGGATACATAGCGAGACCAGGATTCCTTCTGACTTCTACGACGAGCTCTGCGAGCTAGAGCTCTTGCTCTCTTAAAGGCGACAAGATTCTCCGTTGTGGGGTATCTCCTAAATAACCCCCATAACTTCCTTTGTTTTTTATAACTCTCTTGGCATTCTTTGTTCCACCAAGGTTTGCAACGCCTGTGTGTTATAAAGGAACTCTTAGGAATAGATGCATCAACTGCATTTAATATTGCTTCGGTGACCTTATATATAGCATCAGCAATATCATCGATCGTAACCATTTCATTATCAACAACTGCCAATTGTGTGAATAACGTCAAATCTGCCCGACTGTACACGTAAGTAGGTAGACGTTGTCCTACACTACTACCTCCAGTCTGGGAGATGACGAGAGGAAAATGATCGCTATTATGCAGATCATTTCCTACTATTAGATCTAACAATGGCAGGAGAGATGGAGAACAGATGGCTAGATCGAGAGAATGAAACGTTCTTGTGGGTATATGGAAATATGTTTTCTCGTCGGTATTAAGCAGACAGAGACTGTTTTCTGAAATAAACCGCTCAATCTGCCGACCGCGAGAAAAGAAAAGTTAATATTCTCCATTATTATGAAGATAAAATTTCGGGACCTGACCGCACCACCCACCACCGAGTCCAACAAGGGGATGCAGACCAGCTGCACCAGTGCTAGCCAGGTCCTATACGCTCACAGTACATCCCTGAAGTGGCCTCCACCCTTAACGAGTCACCCAGTAGATGTACCGATCGCTTGATCCATAAAGCCGATTGATGTGCTGAGGACCACAACACACCTCCCGTTTACCTGAAGCAGAGGCCAAAGTAATGTGTTGGTCTCTGGGGGCCTCAATAACCAGGACCCTCCTTTCCAGGGACACGGGTCTCCACGCACGGCAAACACGTGGGTGATTTAATCCTCAAGAGTAGCTAATAGCAACAGAGCGGCGAAAGCTACTCAAGGGGAGCCCTCAACCTCTTACGAGGCAACCACACTGAGGGAGAAGAGGAAGAAAAAGCAGAAGAGTAGAGGAGAGAGGAAATTAAAGAAGAGGACAGATCACTAGGGTACCTCGGGATTGTGGCACCCGTGTTTACCTAAAGAAGGTAAACCCCCTGAGGGGTGTGCAACACCATGATGGAAGCATGAAATACCATGTATTTACAACAAGCGAAGGTAAAATATGCAAATGAATAGAATTTCAGCGCATACGCACATAACACGCGTCTGTGGCGCCACTTCAAAGCACTATTTAAGGCTTGGAGATTTCGACGATTTCAAGTTGAGCAATTGTGTTTTTCTTGAGGTTTTTTTTCAAAAAAACGATCAATTATGCCTCGTGGAAAACGGCGATCATTTTTGACAGACATCCGAGTTCGACAAAGGAATTATACTGGCCTACCGAGATTGTGGATTATCATTTAGGGAAATCGGTAGTCGTGTTGGACGAAACCAAACAACTGTAATACGGATATGTGATCATTAGATGCAGGAGGGCACAACGTGTTCAATTGCATCCCCCTCAGTGCACCACTTGACATGATGATATGTCAAGGATATATCCTTGGAGGAACCGTCACTTCCATGCGCACAATCTATGACAGGCGAATTGTGCGCATGGAAGTGACGTTCGCTCAGTCACATCACGAACCACAGCACATTACATTCATTCTGTAACGCATTATCCAGTGTCTACGTGTACCATTCGACGTCGTTTACATTAGAGTAATCTGTCCGCAAGACGTCCATTCCTATGTCTACCCTTGAAGCAGAACCACAGTCTCCGCTGCCAATGGTACTATGAAAGAAGGAAATGGATGACAGAATGTAATGAAATGGTCTTTACTGATGAGTAACGCTTCCATCTGCAACACCACGATGTTCGCATTCGAGTCTGTAGACACCGAGGAGAGAGGATGCTGAACAGCTGCGTTATGCACTGCCACACTGTTCGTGAACCGAGTATTATGGTATGGGGTAGTATTAGATATCACTCTCGCACTTATCTAGTACGCATCGGCGATACTTTAAATATCCAGCGCTTCATCTCCGAAGTGTTGGGGACACTTGTCCTTCCTTACGTTCAGAGCTTGTCCACAGCCATATTTCAACAGAATAATGCTAAACCACACGTGAAAGGCATTGTCCAAGGGTTCTTCGTTTATCCGTAGATTGAATGGCTTCCCTGGCCGGTTCGCTTTCCGGAATTTTCACCAATGGAAAACAGGTGGACCATGTTTGCTCAACAATTGACTCAGATTACATCCCTAGCTGCCACACCAGATCAACTTTGGCAACGTGTGGAAGCTGCTTGATCTGCAGTACCCCAAAAACACATCCAAAGTATCTTTGAATCAATGCCAAGGCTTGTGGCAGCGGTGATCTCCAACAATGGCGGCTACTCTAGGTACTGATTTTGGCAGAATCAACTTTTCCCAGAAGTCTATAAATTTAATCATTTGATACTTGGTGAACATGCTATCTACAAAATAAATTTTGTTGTGATATCTCTTGTCTTTCTTGGAGTTGCAATTTGTGATGCTAGCAGTGTATTATTGAGTTAAGTAGAATTGAAGGAATATAATAATGAAAGGAAAGAAAGTCCATTTTAGAGGAGAACACTGGAAGAAAAGAAGGTAAGGTTTCAGTGATAAATAATTATGTCAGGAGATTTGTAATGGTGGTGGAAATTTGTAAGCTGTGATGCATGATTATTGAGAAAGTTTCTTTGGTAAGCCAATTTTCATTCATCTGCCGCAGGCAGTGAATGAAAGGGTGTCCACATTCACTCTCACTGGACATATCGAGGTATGACCTCATTACCTGATCGTGGTTTATAATTTCATGGCGCCTGGTAATGGGCGAGTATTCCAAATTTGTTAACCTTAAAGTACAATCTAGGACTGGCCTGCATCATTATGAATGTTTGTATATCTTAATAAATTGGAAAAAAAATACAAGTGTAACATAAAATGTAAGAATATATATAAGAATTGGGCGTTCTCTGTGTTTTAAAGTAACACTTTATATTTAATTATTGCTTATCTTAACAGTTTTAAGGGAAAAAAAATGTTATTAAATTAGTTATCACAATGAAACTTCAGGAGTCTTCTTTAATGTAATATAATTAATTTAAATTGATAAATGAAGTTTTATTTCGATAATAAAAGCTTTCAAGATTCTATTTCCTGTAAACAGTAATTTAAGTCAATGGAAATTTAAAGGAATATTTTAATCATCATTTAAAACTATGTTATTTGAGAGTGGTCACTTCTATGAATAATGCAACTTCTACTATTACTGGTTTCAGACGCTAAGAGATAAATTTTCTAAAATTGCATCACATTTGAATGGTTATTATGGTATTTACAGAAGAAAGGTGTTGGAATAAATGTATTAGATTGGTATGAGATGAAATATTAACTAAAAGAATACCAATGGAATGAACTACATCAACAAAAATATAAATATAAAAGAAATTTAATGATTATAATGTACCTTTTAACTAACCACGATTCATAAGGTAATTATTATCCTTGAATATGGATCATTATTTAATTTCTAAATACTATAGCCTAATGTATTCAACTAGATCACTCATGGTAAGTTCTTGAGAATTTTCTAAAATGACAACGCAACTCCTTGCAATACAGAATGAGAACTCCAAAGACCTTATGAGAGTGTCTTGCATTCTTGCATTGTTACTTTTTAAACAATCAGCACAGTCCAACAGGGAATTTCTCAGTTTCTCACATTAAATAAGAGAATACAGTCTATCTAATGTTTTATGAATAGAGTTTTTGACTAACATTTTTAGGAAAAACGATCTTAAAAGAGACTTTGTCAATGAGCAATAAGCAATTATTTCAATCATGGTTTTAATACCAATAATTATTAAGTGGTAAAAATACGATTCATGATAAAATTGATTATTAATTTCTGTATTGGTTAAAAGTCTTTATAAACTTACATGTCAGTATTTTATGGAAATCAAAGAAAATATGCTAGGATGAATTGGATACAATCTCTTTTGCTGTTTATAATTATTCGCATTTTACATGAAATGACAAGATATTTAAGACTTTTACACTATAAATACTAAATATATATTTATCACCAATCTATAGTAATTGCAAGTATGGAGCTATTTTATGACTGGATTAATTTAGAAAATTAGTTCTAGTTTAGAACGGAGATATTAAGTATTGTTTGTGGTAATTTGAAGAAAGAATGTATATAATGCAAGCTGACGGAAAATTGAGTTATCTTATCAAATAAATATTGGAAATAAAGGACAAAAAATGCTAAAATATATTAAACCAAAAGGGGAATTAGTAGGATATATCCCCCATTATCGAACTTTGCAACTTGTTTTCATTTCCAAGCAATTCTAACTCTATTGTCACTTAAAATGAACTATAAATGAACAAAAAGGACAAAGCACGAGAAAAAAAAAAACGTGGCAACAAAAAATCCAAAAAGCAACAAAATCTCAATTTGGCAACACCAAACGGAAAACCAGAAACACTATAATTAAAACAAAGAACGGCAGATTTGGAAATAAATCTCTTGGGGGTTATATCATACTTATACCCCAAAATGTTCCTATAACAAATCATTTTGGCACCATAAAAATTTAACAAAAATCCAACCACAGAAAATTTTTGTTATTATTTATCAGAATCCTGATTATCAAAAATTACTGTTAATTATTTGATAAATAAACAGGCATTAATTCGAAAAAAATTGATTTTTCCTTGTATTATCAAGATATTGAAAAATACGTGAGGGCGTATCAAATAGTAATACGGTGATTCAAAATCTGTTGTTGTTGTTGCATGTCCCCAAAGGCCAGCAGCGCTGGACCAGGTCCCTGATGTTGTACACTCTACAATAATCCAAAACCAGAAGAGAGTCGTCAATTAAGTCCTGCCTGTAGAACCCTATGCACTCCAGGATATGTTCAGGCGAAGCCTGCTCGGTAGAGCAGTTGGTACAGGTTACAAAGGTTCGGGAATCCATTTTAAGGTCTTAAGATGTCCCCTTCGAAATCGGGCGAGAATAGTTTGTTCCTGATGACTTAAGTCGTTAGTCAGGGAGCCTCCGGGACGGGAACTTTGGTACCAGTAATGTACCGGAGGGATAATCCAAGTCATCCTGTTCTTAATTTTTTCTCTGGAGTGAATCTCCGTGAAAGTGAGAGGAGCTAAATTAACGGAGGAATCGCCAGCATCAGCTTTCGCCAGAGCATCCGCAAATTCATTTCCCTCAAAATTGACGTGGGAAGGAATCCACTGCAGATGAATCTGATGAGGTATGGAAAGCCGTTTTAACTTGTTAACTATTGTCACTCTAACATTGTCTCTAACACTTTGCCAATTGCATATGTGCTGAATTGCACTTTCCTGTCAGACAGAATCCAAACCTCCTTTCCAATTCAAAATCGCATATATATATATATATATATATATATATATATATATATATATATATATATATATATATATATATATATATATATATATATATATATATATATATATATATATATATATATATATATATATATATATATATATATATATATATATATATATATATATCAATCGATCAGTCATCCAACCACCTTGGAAATGATTTTATCTTGATTTCATGTTCATGCTGAGAAGTTTTTTTTTATTTATCTCTATCATGGATTCTTCTCTTATTCTCTCCACAGATGGTTAGTTGGATTTTATGGCGCAAGGTCCAAAAATGGACATGCTGCGCCAATATTCTCTCCACATAATTGGTGTACTTACAGCTTATTACAGCGTGTATAGATTGAAAGGCCATTCGATCCATTATACCATCCGATGTGTATTTACCATTCCTCGGTACATAGATTCATTATTCGAGAAATGGATCAAATCTAGAGACACGTTTAGTAATATAACAAAATCTGCAAGACTATTGGGAATTTATTATTATCCCATTGCCTTATTAACATGAACAATAGCACATTCAATAATGCTTTGCAGTGTAGTGTTGCATACCTTTATATTTTTACATTAAATGTTTAATATTTTTAGCAAAGATGCTGTATAATCCAGGATGCCAAATTCTGAGTTTGGTGATTTTTTAGCGGATTCTCTTATGTATCTGGCAACTTTGTTTTTATTATGTCATAGATATGGAGATCTATAAAAATTATGCAAAAATTCTATTTTGGCAATTTTAGTCCACCAAAAAAATTCAGAATTTGGAATCCTGGATTAATCGGCATCTGCACCATACTTTATTTTCATATTCAAATCGTTAACCAAAAGTCTTTTGCGTCATAGTTTGCTCATTTTAAATGAAGACTCTGGATTTCAAACAAACTGGTAAATCTTCCAGGAGTTATGTACACTAATGTTTGCTGGAGTCAACTGTTAACACACACACAAAGCAGTATTTTTAAATATAGTTTAGACCCATACCTTTGAAAGAGAATATGTTAAACTTGGATACATTGAATTCACTGTATCCAATAAACATAACTTATTCTCAATCTACATAAAGTTTTGAATTAGCAGCAGCTATTTGAGAAGAGGCAGCATTTTTTGAGATACATCAAATCAATAAAAGTATGCATTTATATAGATAAAATAAAATGTAACTTTAATAGGTAACGTTTATATCACAGCTTCTTTAACTTGAGCAAAAAATAATCTTTCATTTTTCTTATCATCTATTTACTGATTAAATTTATAGAATTTAAAACACTTATCAAGAAAGGGATTTTGGTAAGTCTTCATCTGCGTTCTATTTCTGCAGAAAAATTTAGCAAAAAATAATATTTGCTTAGAAATGATTTGTGAAGATCATAAAAGAATTTTTTAACGAAAAGAAGACTATTATAGATTGTTAGAGGCAAAACTTTTGCAATCGAAACAAAATTTAAGATGTCAGGTGTCATTAATACTTCGCTTTTTACACCAGCATTTTGGCATCAGAAAAGTTTAACAAAAATATATCAGACAGAAAATCATTGTCAGTGTCAATGAAACTCTGGTATGTCCAAAACTTATTGTTGGTTTTTTGAGAAACAAAATCAGAAAAATCAGTTCGAAAAAGATTGATTTTTCATAATCAAAGTATATGTTTAATTTATAAATAATGGTAAATATAATTTAACAAATGGTAAAAAAAATTAGAATTTTTTAATATTAATTACTGCAAGGAAAAGTTGAAACTAAATAATAAAATATATAACACACAAAATCTGATGTTTCTAGAGTTGGGTATAAATCTAAATTTTTTTGAATCTAACACAAGCCAATTTTTTTTTAAACTTAGCAAATTTGAATGATTTTGAAACGAAGCAAATTTTGCAAATTTTTCCTAATTTTGTATACGTGACTTTAGAATAATAATAAATATAGCATTCACTTGAAATGAAATGAAATGAAATTTGAATGTTGAGCCAAACAAAAAAAAAACTCAGATATAAGAATAAAGATAATGTTAAATTTATTTATTTATACATTTACTCTGTTACGTTTTAATAAGATTTAAAATTCTTCTTGTGTTCTATCAAGCTTCTGATATAGGTAATAAGAATAAATATCTTTAAATTATACAAGTTATAACAATCTTAATACCATGATGAGAATTCATAAGTTAAAATTGTTTAATTCAAACCATTGAATATAAATTATTTTAGGATGCATTGTGAAAAAATATCAAAATACTAAGATGTTATTAGGCATTTAATGTTTAAAAGAATATTTTTTCTGTTTTGATATCTACAAATTGCTATTCATCACTTAACTAAGCATTTTTTAAAATAACATTTTCACAAACACACACACACAATGTGCACAATCCTTTTCTTTTGAAAACTCTCTACTTTTAAAAAATGATAGCCGGATAATTCTAGCTAACATTGATGGATATCTAGAATAAAAATTTCCTAGAGCTCCATTTTTTTATTCAAACCAAAATTTTTGTCCCTTTCTTTACTTATGCACTGCTGTTTTTTGTTAGGCATAAAGTTATATTTCTGGAAAAAATGTTATTTTACAAGTGTTTTAATTTTAAAATAATATGTTTATAAGCTTAAATTACTTTGAAATATTTCAATGTCAATATTACATATAAAGACATTTTATTTTTCTATTACTGATAAAAAGATATGAAAATTTATTGTTATTACTATAATAAACTTAATTACTTTTCTAATGCTAAAGGATGTTGTTAAAGTTCTCAAATTAAGAAATAACAACAAATTTATTTAAAACTACAGAAATATTAATAAAATGATATCATAGAATTATTTAAGGGAAAAGATTTATAAATTACGATATTTTATTCAATTAATTTCTATTTTTCTCTTTTACATTTTATTCAGTTTTACTTTTTTTTAATAATTCATATTAATGCAACATTATTTAATCTAAGAAATAAATCTAAATTTAGTTGAATGCTCACCAAAGAAAATTAATTCAAAAGTATAACTCTGTCATTTTTTCACGTTGAAATTAATTTCTAAATTCAATTCTTGTATAACTAGAAACTTACATTTTCCTATGAATCTATTGAATTTTATAAATTGTTTACGCGAATAATTTGAAGTGTTTCCCATTAATCGAGTTTAAAAGTTCATTTGTATATAATATGTAATTTAATGTAATTTATTGGTGATGGTCATGGGAATGATTATTTATTTTAAGGAAATTATTCTTTAGTATGAAACATTAGTTACAAAAATTTAAATTGATAAATCAAGTTTTATTTTATAAAAATTAAACATTAGTAAATCTAATTTTAAACCATATGTACAGTTTAATGACAAAACAATCTAAAAGTATAAAATTCTAAAAAAAATTATATGAACATCAGTTGTCTTATTTGAATTGCCAAAATTAAAATAATTTTCTTCATTATTTTTTAAATGTTTCTAAGCTTCATATAATATATTTGGTGATTTTATAAAATATTTTAATTTCCCGTAAGATATTTTTTTAAATTTTACTTAGCTAATCCAATTATGTAATAAAAACATATTTCTGTTTTCATTGATAATATATTGATAAACTTTAATTAATCTAACTCTTAAGATAAGAAATCTTAATTGATCTAATGGCAGAATAATTTTAAAATTTATGAAATGATAAATGAAAATCATATGAGTATTATTTTAAAATAGTATTCACATATGCAGTATCATCAGATAAAAATAACTCTAAATAATTTATTGTAAAATGTGTTGTAATATATATAAATAACATTTTATAAATGACAGCGACCTTTAAAAATATGTACTTCCTGTTCCATTTAGATTTCATTTTCCAAGTCGATGTTTGTATTCCATTTTAATTCTTGTTCAACTATATGAATTTTTCAACTTTTTAAATATTTAATTTTCGTTAATACACATGAAGAAGTTTTATCTTGAAAAAGGAACATAATTATTAAAGGAAATTTAAAATACTTTGTATATTATTCAATAAAATAATTAAACATTTTTGTTTATTTATTAAATCAAAATTTGACTCTTTGATATAAATTGAGATTTTCCTATGTAAAATGTTTATTATTTTCAACTATTTAATTGGCATATAATTTAATTCATTTTAATTTGTTTCTAAGTACTTAATTAATTTTTCTGCCATTTATAATTTTGTCTTTGTTCCAAAATCACGAAAGAAAGTTTGAAGGCAGTGACACTTCAATTAAAGGTGTTAATTTCAACCTTTTAAAATTGATACATTAATAAGAACTAACTTGATACATATATAGTAATGTTTGTCCAGAAATACTTTCCTAGAGCGATAGTGACACAACGAAAAAGATGGAAGGAATGATTCGAACACGATGAAAAAACATAAAACATTATTGTTTTTAGTACAGCAAAAATGCTGGAAAACTTTTTGCTTTTGTGCGCGATAGATGTCGCTTCGTAAACCAAAGTATCAAATAATGTTACAGCTGCAGAGAAAGTCTAAGACGCACACCCTGTATTTTTGGAAACGTTAGATTGTCAGTGCAAATGAGATGTGAGGCCTGGATCACAGCTCGGAATTGTAATTTCGAACGACTTCTTTGAAGACGATCGTTGTCGGGTTATGTTCCCTGCTATACTATATTTTTCGACGAATAACAACCATGTTTCTCTTCTTGTTCACGGTCGTGTTTTGCTATGTGATTTCACATCGTCTGAGTGTATATTATTTCTCCTGAATTCGTAGCTACTATGGAGATACAACTTGTTTTTACAAATACACGTATACATCGATCTATATATGTATGATACTACACCAGAGTATGAGTATGTTATGAAATTCTTAATTATTGTTTCGATGAATTTATTACTAGCATTTAGAAAAATTATATAATTCAACACGAATTTCAATTTAATACCACATCCCTCTTTACTTGAAAAATGTTCTTGGGAGAATTTTCAAAAAATTACTTTTACATTTTATAGATATGTAACTAATTTACATTTTGTAGATATGTAAATAATTGATTTTTGAAAAAAAAACTGTCTAACTGCTTTTTAATGAATTATAGCTTTTCTGGAAGAAAACTATCATTTAAGAACACATATATATATATATATATATTTATATAAATATATAAAGTGGGGATTTACTAACTATCCTCAGACTTTTTCATATAAAATACAAAGTAGTAAATTCCTATTTGAGAAATTTACATCAAATGAAGTTTTAAGGAAATAATCATCGAATAATTTTCAATAACAAAAACATTTATGTATATCATTTCGAGACTTAAAGTATTACACTCAATAAACCAAATCTTAAATAAAAACATTTTCAAACTTGTTTACTCTCTGTTTCAGTTTATAAATACCACCTTGAGCATGGATGTTTGTAGTGGTTCGGAATCCACTTTAAGCCGTAGGTCCAGGTCTAATTAGCAATCGTGTGCAAAAAATGACCGTTGAGAGTGACAAATTAACCAAACCAATCAGTTTATAAATAAACATTGATTAATGTGTAAAGCTAACACATTTATAGCACACTTACATAATCGAAGAAATCCCTTATAAAAAATTAAATCAGAGGAAATCGATGACTGTGATATTTTTCAACCATAAAAATCTTTTTATTCAGATTATTCTAAAAGATTCACAATCAAGCAATTAATTATATTTCAATGGCGATTGATTATTATTTATACATAACAATAAAAGCCTATTGCTTATAATATTATCTATATTACCAAAGAAAGAAGTAAATTTTATTACTTTTTTCATTTCAAAAATTTATTCCACCAAGTGGAGGATAGGAAAATACCGCTACTGGATTATCCTTTGGGTGATAGAAGGGAAATAAAATACTTCCTTAGGACCAACTAGCAGAAGTTCAACCTCTTCAGAGGCTCTGGCAACTTTTCTCTACTAGGAGTAGATCCAAAGGGGCAACTCCCTGCTCACCCAAGGTATCATCCTGCTCTTGAACAAAATAACCATAGTCCAAATGATATTCATTCTTCAATGGATACCAGCGAATGCCGACATCGAAGTAATAAGAAAAATGACTGAAATAGCTCTCAATTTCCAAATAACCTGACTTGCATTGTGATGCTGATGCAATAGCCAGCCAAAGGTTGCTTCATGCTTCTTCTCAGCAGCACTCCATCCCAGATCTAAACTATAATCGTGAAATATGTTATTGTTGCTGCATGTCACCTTTGACCATCAGTGCTAAACCAGGTCCATAACATTAAAAACCTCCAAAAATCTAATACCATAAAAATAATTGGATGGGGAAAAGTTGCATCTCTATTAGTCACAAGACCAGGGCACCTAGAGGTAGAAAACAAGACCAGAGAACCTAGAGGTAGAGGACAAGACCAGAGAACCTAAAGGTAGAGGACAAGACCAGAGCAACTAGAGGTAGAGGGCAAGACCAGGGCACCTAGAGGTAGAGGACAAGACCAGGGCACCTAGAGGTAGAGGACAAGACCAGAGCACCTAGAGGTAGAGGACATAGTGACATCTCTCCAACCATAGGCAGAGTAAGGATTTAACACCTCAAGGGAATGAAAATATCTCTCGATGACCATTGAAGCTTCAGGAGCTGTCCACACTGCACAGATACAGAACTCTTTCCCAACTATATTTTTGATTTCCCTGTCATATTGGCAAAACTCTTCAGCATTCATTTCAATCCCCCACATTAACTCCCATATTCCTCGGAAGTTATAGATGTGGTCAGAGCTGTCTTAGACACTTTAGGATCAGTTTGATTACATTGCACTGCTTTCATGGACAAGAAAACAACAACATTCTACTCTAAAAATTATTAATAATCATCAATAAAAACACTTGCTTATAAGGGATTTCAAACTTCAATTTGTGAACATTTGAAAACAATTCTGTAAGTCAACAATGTTACTTTTTACGTTGCCAGCTAAAACAACTAATATATAGTAAACCATTTAAAAACAAACATCTAATTTCATTATTACTTTCATTTTTAATTTTCTGTACTTTCCCAATTATATTTTGAAATAATATTTGAGTGTTTGACGTATGGTTAAAATGTATTAAGGAAAATATTTCCTTATTGTTTTGATTATTATAATTGGAATACACAGTTATCATACATAATTATAACTGGTAAAAATCTCAAACATATAATGTAAAGTGATTTGTTTTGCTATTGTTTCTGCGATATTATTTTAATTGGAATTGTTTTCAAATCATATTAGTTTTGTTTTAATCAAAAAGATAAAAAATTGAAATTCCAAAAGTTTTGTGTTAGATATTATTATTATAAAGAAAACATTGCTATTTTATGAAACATTTTAGCTTCATTATAATGAAAATGAATAGTATGAAAGGATTACTTTTGCATTGTAAAAAGTAAAAATGATAAATAAATGTACAAAAATATTGCAACATTTTCTAACAAATTTCTATTATTGTTAAGAAGTTTACTCTGTTTTTTAGATGACCGCTTCCAAAAAGCTTGCATACTGCTATTTCAGAAAGAAAAAAGATAGAAATTAATCCCTTTAACAATTTTGAAGATTAAAGAAACAAATAAAAAATATATAATGATATAAAATTTTGATGAAATTATTTATTTTTCATTTTAAAACATAAAATTATAGCTTATTAATATGCAAATAAATTTGTAAACCATAAGCATATATATATATAAACATATATATATATATATATATATATAAATATATATATATATATATATATATATATATATATATATATATATATATATGTATATACATATATTTATATTATAATATTGTAAATATAATTCAAAACATAATATTTTTTCAAGAATAAGATAGTAATTTAAAAATTGTTTAAGGAGTTTAAAATTTTACATGAAATTTCTTTTCAACTCAGAATATTTCATAGATTGAAAATGATTGAGAATTTTATATAACATTTCAAATTAAATGCTTTTTCTGAATAACAGAATACGTTAAGTTCATTTTAAAAAAATATTAATAATGTGCTTATTATTATTTATGCATGTTTAATAAATAATTAAAGTACAAATTCGAAAGTTTTGATTTTATATTTTAGTTTTAAATATTCGTAAATACTTAAGTTCATACGTAAAAAGCTTTCGAATACGGTTACATAAATATTAAATCATTGCTTTTCTACGTAAATTTATTTTCTATGTACAGATTCTTAGTTTGTTTCTGTAAATATTTATTTATAATAAATCTTACTTTAATTACTTTAGGAAAAATATTTTTCTGTAAATAAATAATATATAAATCTAGAAATATTATTTAAAAAATTTATTCCGTATTCCTTTTAAGCATTCTTCATAATTTATTTCGTAAACTACATGCAAAACTTAGACCAAACTCGCTAAGAAAGTATGTTGTGTAAATATAGGTTTCTCAATATGTTTGCTGTCCTACTCAAACAGTTGCCAAAAAGATTTAGTCGAATAGAGCCACATGCAAACATTTTCTTTTATCTCCTCCGCCTCCGTTTGAGTTATTAAGTGTTGGAAGATGGCAACAACACGGAAAGGATTTTTTTCTTTTTCATTTTTCCTTTATATCATCGTTTGAAAGTAGCAGAACATTTTCTTTTATTTGTTATGAGAAAAGAATAAATGTGCCAATTTTTTCTCCGAGAAAATAATATGAAAAAGTAAATATAAATTCATTTTTCTGTTGAACATATTCCTTTGTCTGTAAAAAGATTATAAAGATAATTATTCGTAAATATTTAAAAAATCTTAGATATATTTTTGTTATCTTTTGTATAAGTTGGAGAGTGTTAAGACTTAATTACATTTTTGATAAAGCAATACAACGAATGTCTCATACATTACTTTGTCAGAATCTTGTTTAGTATATTTCTTAGTTGGAGAACTAATTTTGGATAAACAATATTAATTTTTAGATGAAAAATAATTTATAATCAAATATTAAATTGAAAAATACTAAACATCCAAGAAATAAAGATCAGAAATTAGTTTAAAAATATTTTTCGTAATTTTCTATATAAATATTAACGTAATTTATCTCTAAAAACCGATTTATTTTATGAGCAACCCTTATTCAAGAAGAATGATCATAAACTAAACATTGTTATAAATATATATAATGTAAACCATGAAGAAGCAGTAAAAGCACTAATAAATTTATGATTCTTTATGGACAAACATATGAGAGAATAAATTGCTAATAATTTCAAATTATCTAGTTAATCACGTTAAATTAAAAACAAACACTCAAAGTTAATTAAATGCTAATATTTTAAAGATAAACATTGGATCTTATAATTAACACAAAATAATATCTAGTAAACAGTAACTATCTATCTTTCTAATTAACTTATTCTTTGAGAGTATAATGGTTTGCAAAGTTAAATGAAGTAAATGAAGTTTTGAAAAGTAATACGCTAATTCAAATACTTTCTAACAATATATTTCATTGACTAATTATTAACAAAAGATTTTGAGCAAGTATTAAGTTTGTATATTATTAAGTCTATATTAAGAGTGTCTTATATAAACAGTTATTAAGGTTTATAATAAAGATATATTATATGGTAATTTTTTAAAAAATACTATAAATTAAATTGCTAATTAAACTTAGCATACTCAAAGTTTATTTGCACAAATATTGAAAATTATTAATAATTTTCTTTGGAATAAATATTAGAACTACTAAAAACGGATGATAAAATTTTTTTATTTAAAATATCATTATTACTATGTTAAGAGTTAATTTAGAAAAGGAACATTTAATTATTACTTCTTAGCTAAAAAAACACTATAATTATTGCAGTTTTAGTAACGGGAAAAAAATTGTCTGCCTCTAGGTGGAGTTTCATGTAGCATGAGACAAAAATAAAACTAATGTTGACGAAGCAAGAATTCTTACGATGTTGTCTGACATCTGCTACTTTTCACAGCTAACTTCATCTTTTATAAATGTGACGTATTCTTTTTCTTCTTTGCAACGGTTAGGATTGAATAAATAGCTCCAAGCTTCATAAATTCTTTATGTAATATTTCCGGAAAAAGGTAGGTTTTTGATATATTTTGCGTGGCAAAGATCAGCGTTATCTACCCTTTTATTAATCCCTGATGAAATTAAGAAAAACTAAATTTCAGCAAATTGCTATCTACTACTTATTACCTCAGTAGAAGAAATAAATTAAAAAATATAGATTGAGGCTCCTTTTTGTATAATGATATGATATAAAATATTTAATTATATGAGCTCAAAAAAGAAAAAAGAAAATTTATATCAATGTAAAAGATACATTTTTTAAAAATTTTTTTTAAAAAGAAAGCGAGAATTAGATGTTTTATTACATTATTATTCAAAAAACTTTCAGAAACTGAAACCGCTAAAGAATAGTAAGAATTAATTGAAGTTAAAGAAATGAAAAGCAAAAGTAAAGAAAATATGACATGTTCTTTTCTTCTTATTTTTAGTTTCATCGAAATGTAACAACAAAATATCTAGTAAATTTGTAACTTCTATTGTTTATTTTATTTGGAATAATCTATTAAAATATTTGTATAATTCAATAGAATTTCGTAACATAAAAACTTATAAATTTCATTTGAAATTTAATGATAATATATTTACCAAACTTGCTTATACTGTCAATACATAATTACAAAATAACTAATAATTTGAAATTTTTATCAAAAATTGATTCTAAGTGAAATTCGTTATATTTTGAAAAACAATAATTAATTAAATAAAAGTGAATTTGACTATTATTTTATTATTTGGTCATAAGTACTTGCACGTTTCCTACTGCGATAAAACTATAGAAGCTCTAAATGAAAACCATGAATATGACTGTTATTTTATTGTAAATTTAGGATCAAAAGCTCTTTACTTTAAACTAAATTCATAATAAGTTTTAAATAAGCTTACTTTAATATAGATTTAATTTAAAATATGATTTAAATTAAATCAGAAATGTTTCAAATATTAAACTGTAAGGAGAAATTTTAACATTTTAATTTACACAGAAATATCTAAGTATTTTTGAATTTCTAATACCATGTGATCATAAAATCTGACGTATAGATGCCAAATTCTGAGTTTGTTGTATTTTTGGCAGATTTTCTAATTTATCTTGCCACATGGTTTTCATTGCATCATAGAGATGGAGACCTATAAAAATTATGCAGAAAATTCTACTTTGGCAGCCTTTGTAGTTACCTCATCACGAAACGTCACAATATGTCATTTTGACCACATTCCTTAGTCGTCAAAAAAATTAGTTTGGCATCCGAGATTATAAGAAAATTGTGCCAAATCTTTACAATAGTAAGAAAAATGTCATCCCTTAAAATTGTCAGATTTTTACACAAGAAAGTGTAATCAAACTGTATTATACATATTAAGAAGGAAATTTATAAGTGTAAAAATAGTGCTGAAGAATGCAAAACATCTACTAAAAACAAAATAAATTATAGGCAAGATAAAATGTAGACAAGATAAATTAAAGGCAAGATAAACTATAACAAACTAAAACAAATAGAACAATTAATAAGATTTCTTGCCATACAAATATACAAACTGCATGTTTTTTTCTATCATATACATGTAAGGTTTCATATTAGCAATGTGTTAGAAACCATGTCATAGCTTACTGGAGATGCCTTATAGCAACTGAAACAATGGAATTTTCGAGTTGATAAAGAGCATTAAACCTTCATAATAAACAAGATTTTTTTACATGATTTCATTAGCATATAACCCACAGTCAAATTAAGGGAAATTAATAGACTTAAATATTTAAAAAATTAATTAATAACACATTCCTGAGCAAGGTTCTGAAGTAAAAGTAGGTCTTTTAACCATAATAAATAGTAATTGCAAAATTTAGTACTAAACTAGTCCATTGGATGGAAACATTTTTCTGAAGTTGAAACATAATAAGCAATTGTAATGTGTCTTGGTGTTGAAGATTCACAATATTCATGTGTAAGGTCTGGTTTGGTTGTTACTCCCCATTCAAGTTTTGCATACGACGGCAAATAGGATCTGGAATTGCAATGCTTATGTGAGAGGACATGAACAACATATAACATGGGATAGAATCATTAGAAATTAGTTTTTGTATAAAAAAATGTGCGAAGGCTGATTTTCATGGAAAATTAAAGCCAAACAGTGAATTTAAAGAACTGAAGTACATATTCTTATATTTCTTAAATCAAGTACAACACAATTCTACGTTGTCTCACTAATATAAAAATACTGAAACCTTATCCGTCCATAGAATATTTCAGGAGCATGGAAAATCAAAAATCATTCTGCTCATGAAAGAAATGGTCTACAAGCATTTATGGATAGGAATTAATTTGTGCGTGAATAAACAAAATATTTTTTAAGCCACTTCTGTTCAGTGCAAAGAAGAATGGCAACCTTTTGTGGATATTGCAAGCTCATTACAATTTCATAATCCAAGTATCACTGATTTAACTACAAAATATTTTTGGACAACCAATACGATAATTTTATAACCATTTCCAGCTAAGTTTTAAAATTGTTAGTCTTTGAAAATCGAGTTTTTATGATTCGGATACTTTTAACAGTTATTGGGGAATGTCGTTGCTGATACAAAAATTTATAGAATATAATAAAAAAAGATCAGAATGAAATCAATTATTTATAAAAAATAATGCTACAACGAGTTTGCATTTTACTGATTGCATTTTATGTATTTAATATTAGGCATTTCGTTTTATTTAAATTTAACCTTTTTCAATATGCAACCCCACATGATGGATAGGAGCTAAAATTTAGCCAATACTTAGTTCCTATTGGAAATAAAATGATTAAATTTCGATTTTTAAAATTAATTAATATTTCAAATTAATTAGTATTATTAATTAATTTAAAATTAATTAAAATTATCTCCGACTTCTTTGAGCATATTTAACATATATTCCAAACATTAAAGATTTTATAAAAGTGTTATTAACTATTTATATGTTCCATGATAGCCGGAATTTAATTTACAAATTATAGCAATAATTACTAAAGACAATTGAAATGAAAAAACTCCTATTTATATATATAATTTTCTTAACTACCTGCCTATTTAACTTATTTAATTCTTTAATCAAGTCATAAAGGAACAATCCTGATAAAAAATTAAAATAATATAACAATAAATTCAAGTATGTATAAAATATGCAGTAAGTAATAAAATAATTATACAAGTAAGCTGAAACTTAAAGCAATAACTTGAAATTTTATATCATTGTTAATAAAATAAATATTAAATTATGAGTTTTGTAAACATAAAATTCTAGATCTTCATAAATAAAGTTTATCTAAGAATTATTAAAATTGGACTAAAAACAAATGAGAAATTCAATAAAAATTATTATTTTGGATTAAAAAATTTTTTTTCTTATCTTTTTGAAATACAAAAAAGAATTTTGCTTGTTTTTGTTGAGTATATATTTCAATTAAATGTTATTTCTTTAATCAAGTGTATATGTATATATGTAATGAAACTTAAATCAATTTTATATTTATTTGAAGATCAAAATTTGGTTAAAAAATTAATTAAGCGAGTTAATTAATGGCTTTATGAAGCATATTTGAACTCAAATTTTTTCCTTAGTGTACTTTTAAAGAGCTTTCAGTTAATATGTATTCAGTGTTTTGATCAAATAAGCATTAATTAAAACATTAATAAGCAAACTAAGAAATTTTCTATGAAGTTTATTTTAAAACGAAAATGAATTAGATTTTCATAGAAATAGCATATTAAACAAGGAAAGAATATTATTCTGAAATTAAAAGGAGCCCTTATATTTATAATCCGTGATTAATTTTCTTTGAAAAACTTTATGAAGAAATTAAAACTCTATCTCTTTTTTACAAGTTATTAAACAATAAATTTTTATGTTTCCTTTAAAACAAATTGAGATTATCAGGATTTTTTTTTTTTTTTTTTTTTTTTGCTTTTCAGAGCTGTTCTAACCAAAAATGAAATTGCTTTATTATTAAGATTATCAGATTATGTGTAAGATCGATAGAAATAAACCAATGAGTTAAGACACAGTTTTTTAGGTATTATGTAAAATTACAATTAATTTCAAGGGCCGTAGTAGCCTAGTATTAGGGTATCGGCTTTCCATCGGAAATGGTGGGGTTCGATTCCCAATACCGAGTACATGCGATATACGTGCTCATTCAATCTGTGGAATCAAAAGTCCTGTGGTCTGTGGTTGAGCTGTTACCATGGGTGCAATGGTCTGGAGAAAATTTCCTCCCCCTTCAGATCAATGTCGAAATTGAGGGAGTGAATCCTCTGGTGGTGCCACCTATCGTAGGATTTAAAAAAAGAGCAAAGACGTACTTTCACCTTTGTGGTGCTCTGATTAAAACGAAAGACGCTCCCTATTGACTTAAATTCGCATTGCCAAGACATAGCGAGCTTGGCTTGTCCAAGTGTCATAAGTAACAACAACAACAAATAACTTCTGAGTAATAAGGTGACAATAAAGCAATATATGATGGTGATATTGCCATATAGAATGCTATAAATGTATTGCTTCAGCATAAATAAATAGCTGTGTATGCTACGGATTATCTGATAATCTAAGCGCGGACTGTACCTTAAGTTTAACGGGCTTGGAATACTTGCCCATCACCAGCGCCTTGTAAGTTTGAACCAACTTTCAGGTGGCGAAGTAACATCCGAACTGGCACCCTCGCCACACCAACGGAAGGACTTTGGATGTCACAGATTACACGTCCCTAACAAACGGAGTTCCAGCAATCTAATGATAGAGAATGTGTGGTCATCCTTCCAATCACTGCACATGGCAAATGATGCTTCACTTTGCTGATTTTAACGGGAAGCGGTGTGAAGCTACTGAGCCACTCGGAGATCAAAAATAATCTGGAGGCTCCGAATATTGATCCCAATAACTGGCAACAATAAATAACATTAAAAAATTCATTAAAATCATTGAATTTAATAACAGCAATTAAAGACTGCTTGCCAATTTTTTATTATATAATCTAGAAGTTATGCAGAATGTTATGCGGTTATGCACAATCACGTGACGTCGTTACTAAAATGGTTCAATGATATTTACCGCAATAAACGTTGTACCATTTAAGCATTTGTCGAAGAAGTATTGAAGAGTGTTTGTTTGATGTTACTAATAATGGTACTGGGTGAACAACAAACCATAATCTAATTTTCTGTATCACTAAACATTTTATCAGCAAATAAAATATTGTAAGTTGCATGAAATAGAATTATGTACAAAGCAATTCAAAGAATTTCGATTTCTCGAAAGTTCAATGTGTTCAACACTTAGATTCAATATCAAATGCCTAATTTGTCACCACTTGGTTAATAAATAATCACGAGATTTATTTTATGTTAAATGAACAAATTGTTTACAGGACAATGAAAGTGTCCAATGAGTGTACAGGCTTTTCACCTTCTGTTCTCCATGCTTTAACTGACTCAACATTACTGTTAGACGTGGTATTATATACTCTAAAATAATACCAAAATATGTTAAATACAATATCAAATTAATCAAAGAAGCAGATATATGATAAACCAAACTGTGGTACATATAGTTCAGATAATAATGCAGGTCACTGCAATTTATTATTCACTGTTTGCTCACATAAGATTTTAACAGCCTGAATAAAACTAAAATGTCTGTGTGTGTTTCCGATCATCTTTCTCCAATAAATCTCATATAATTCCATGTTAGACGTGAGAGGATGCCATCGGTACAGGACAAGCAGCACACGATGTAAACATTGTGGAAAAACAAGAAACAGCCATGGACTACACTTGGCAGGAACTATTGGTCATTGATTAATTCATGAACTTGCTGCTTAAGCGATTACTTCTCAAAATTTACACATTAACATTTTTACATGTTTTTTTAATTAATTGCTTGATTTTACTTACATCTACCTCACTTGTGTTATTTCTAGGATTACCAACTTTACTTCATATCTGGGAAATTTTCACTTTTGAATAATTACTATAATTTAACAATCGTTTTCTTCATTCATTTCATTTCCAATAATTTTATTTCTATTTCTTCATTTATCAAATAGTCTAATTGGGGGAAAAATTTATTAATCTTTCTTGATTTAATCAAAATTCAGTTTACTGAAAGATTTGATGTCTATCTAAATTTTCCGTAACATCTTGTGTCGCAATAATCATATGTCATAGTATGTGAAGGAAAACATAAACTCATGTCAACCTCATCACTTAAACATAGTTTAAAACTAAAGTGCATTTGTTGACAGAACTATTTAACCAATAAGCATTCCTTAAAGTTCCAACATCTTTACACACATATGCCTATTCATTCGAATTTAAAATTTAAAATCGAAATGAAGAAAATATTTTCTTTTATTTGGCTCAGGGTTAAGTAGAGATTGTTATTAAAGCTGGATTGTTTTTCTAAAAATTTCTGAACCGATGAAACGGAACTAAGTTAAGACTACCTAATATGTAAAAATCGTATTAAATCCTCAAATTTTAATTGGTTAAGGAAAGAATCAATTACATTTTATTTAAAAATTTCTTTTTTATCAAGTTTACGAGATGGACATCTTTTTTGGGGCAATTTAATTGCAGTAGAAATTCTTTTGTAGAAAACATTGATTATAATTACCATCAAAAGAGAAGGATGTATGAAGAATTTACCAATCCAGTTTTTGCATTTGCTAATATCTTATAACAGTTTGTAAAATAAACATTAACCAGAAGCCAGTATTTTTAAAGGTACTAATTAAAATAAGTCTATATTCATCACAGTAAATTAGTACAAAAAATTTTATTATTAAAGCTTATTATTGAATATTTCTTTGCTATGAAATATTTTAGAATTTACAAATGAGAATTTTTTTAAAAATTCTTGTGATTAGCAAATTTAGTTCTGTCTATACAATGCTCTTTACTAAAGAAACTGATTTAAGAAGCATAATTCATTAAATATAATATTGAGTCAGAAATAATGTTATATTTATTGTGTTAAGCATAACATTAAAGGATTAAAATCAATATACCCGAATCTTACAACCGCAAAAGCATACCATTAACACATGAATTTAAAGTACATATGCCATAATGTTGTTGCTAATATGCGAGTAATATTCATTTCTAGATATATTTCTTTTTTAACAGAATGTCGGACAACTAACTTTCAAAATAAGAAGTATAAATAGAAACTTAATCCTAAGAAAGAGGATTTCCATTCTGGTGTTTAATGATGTTCTTTTTTTCATGACATTAACAGAGAAGCTTATTGGGCAACCACGTACGTTGTAAACATTAAATGCACATAAATCTTTACTGATCATTAATACTTCTTTTTATGTTCTTTCTTACATAACATCGAAATTTTGATAATAAACGCTTTATATCAAAATCAAAGGCTTCATATCAAATCAATATATTACACGTGGAAGAGATAGTTTAATTTATTTGATCATGTTGTAATTAATAAAAGTTAACTAAATATTAGGTTGGAAATACGTTCGTAAAGTTTTTACCAAAGACTTTTATTTAAACAAAAAACAATTATTATATCAATAAGTTAATCAATTATATATTCGTCGTTGCTGTTCACAACATCTTTCCATCACTCGACCAAATTGTTGATGCTGTTCCGCCAAAAATCACCTAGTCTGGTGTCAAAGCAGTTGTTGAGCCAGTTTTTAAGGACCTTTTGGTGCACTGGGAAATGCTGGAAAAGAATGCCACAGACAACAAGGAGCCCTACATTGCCCAGCTGTATCGCGTGAATGAGGCTATTCCACTGAAAACACCTGATCGACAAGGTCAAACCATACACCTTCACGACAACGCCAAGCCCCATGTTGCACAAGTCGTCAAGGCCACACTCCAAGGGCTCGATTGAGAGGTTCTTCACATCCGCCGTTTTCTCAGGATCTTGTACCGACCGATTACCATCTTTTCCGCTTCTTGTCAAACCATATGAAGGGCGTTACCTTCGATAACCAAGAGGTCCTTAAAAACTGGCTCAATAACTTCTTTGACACTATACCAGACAATTCTTGGCGGAACGACATAAATAAATGTGTCGAGAGGTGGGAAAAGGTTGTAAACAGCAAAGGCGAATATATAATTGATTAACTTTTTGATATAATTATTGTTATTTTTAAATATATGTCTTTGCTAAAAATATTATGAACTTATTCCCCAACCTAATAGTTAAATAATCTGAATAATGAAATTAGTTTAAAAAAAGAATCACACATATATTTGAATTTGAAAATTAAAACTATATAATTTGCACTATGCGCTAAAAAATTTACAATTGATATTTTGAAAGCAATAATTCAAAGGAAACTTTCAATAACAGTATTCAGAACTCTAAAAAATAATTAAGTTAATAAATTTTGATGTTGAAATTCGGAGTTTTAAAAATGGATGGCATTTGGATTTGAATGAAATATTCGGTGATAAATTCCTACAGAATTGTTACTTTATTTTTAAAGAACTTCAAAAAATACGTGCTTCAGTAATAAAGTGGAGGATTGTTTTTGTTTCAGTCCTTATAACGACCAATTTTTCTCCCTTGAAATGATTTATGGTTCCAGCCTTGTGACTACGTGCTTTATCAATGGAGTGTTTTATTTCAGCTTTATTTACTTTGACCATTTTCTTAAGGTTATCACATAAGCAATTTTACATAAACATTTTTTTGTTAAAGTGTGTCATCATTTTTCTTACAAAGTGGGCTGTAGCAAATAAGATTTCACAAAAAAATAATGTACGGAAGTGTTGCATTAAAATTGAAGAGTAAATTTAAAAAAAATGGTTTACTAACAAAGTTACAAGAATATTTTTTGTTTACTATTTTTAAATTCTAATTGTATGATGGTATATAATCAAAGAATTTTTATATGCATATAAATATGTGTGTAATTTTTATTTAAAATTTCAGAAAATATTTAACATTATATTCTCAATTTTTGTATACCACCTGAATATTGAATAACAAAATTACTGTAGTTCCAGTTACAGTAAATTTCATTGAAATGATGAGTTATTATATATATTTTACAGATTATGTTATTTAAAGAAAAAAATACTATTCTATATTTTCAATTTTTAATGATTTTCGCTTAAAATGTAAAATTTACTACTAGGAATAATATACGACATTTTCCGCAATTTTAAACGTCAAAATTCATGAACAAATTTTCAAGATAAATAGATTAAATGTTTAATAGATTTCAAGATATTTAAATAATAAAATAATGATATAGAGAGAGTAATATGTAACTGGATACCATACATTTTGGTGTAAATTTAAAATGATAATAAAGTATTTGGCTCTGTGAACTTAATAATAAAATTATTGCAATTAATAATAAATAGATTCAAGTAAATGTTCTACAGTATTCAAATACTAAACTAAGAACATTTATGCAATTTCCTTACTTAATGAACTTATTTTGGATTTCTTTTAAAATAAATTAATAAATAGAATATGAAACAATCTGTATGATATAAAAAGAAATCATATTTTTTGAGTATGACCGGACGTAAATTCTCTTAAAGAATAAGAGAAAAATAGAAATAATTTGCTTACAGCTTTTTAAGTAATATTAATAAGCCAATCTCAATCCACAAAATTAATAACCCTTATCACGCGTATCACATGGTCTATTTAGTGAATTCTTATGTTTTGATTTATTTCCATTTCTTGCATGTTTAAAAACAAATAATTTTCTTTATTTCATTCAGCTATTTTATGCATTGACCAGGGTATCTTAATAAAAAAAACTTACTCGAATGACCGAAAGATACTTGGTTCGTTACCTAACGCCAACGAACATGATCGTGGCAGTGAACGCTCTACCGAAACTTTAATATTAATGTTAATATCGAAATTTAGATAGAAAGAGTTTATAAAAATAATATAAATAGGTAATAATATTTTATTTCTATTTATTTTCATTCAATAGGTGATCATTTCTCCAGCATGGTGCTATTCAAGGGCGTTAGGTAACGAACCAAGTATCCTTCGGTCATTAGAAAATTTTTACCAAGATAACATGGTCACCGGAAATAAAAAGCAGAATTAATTGATAATTTATGTGATTATCAGTCACTTAACTCTTTTGGTTATACACCAATATCAGAAGATTAACACTAATACTAGAGATTTTTTTCTAAAAAAATAGGTGTACAAAACGCAATTTTTATGGCTTTCATATAATAGTTTTATATAATCGATGCATTAATCATATTTATTAATTAAAATTATTAAATTTTGAAAAGTTCATTAATTAAAAAAGGTAATTTTGTTATATACAAATATAAATAAGTAATCTAATGTGATAACCAAATATCAGTAATATGAAAAATAAAAAATACAATAAGAACACACAAACAAATGCAAAACAATAAAAAAGCAAAATATTTAGCAATATTATCATATATATATATATATATATATATATATACATATATATATATATATATATATATATATATATATATATATATATATATATATATATATATATATATATATACATACACACACACTAAAGCAACTTAAAAAATTTATTTTTCTTTTCACATGTGTTTTGGTATAAATTAGTAGAAAAAAACTATTCTTAAATTCCATAATCTAAAAATTACTATAAAAACTGTTTTATAGGTTATCTGCGTTAAAAGTTTTACTGATAACATAGCAAGATTTATATGTGATGATTCTTATATGTGAATTTCAAATTATTATAATTGCAAACATTTTGTTATAAAATGTGACAAAATTAATCTGAGAGATTAAATACATAATATTATGCAACTAGGTATATGTTTAGGAGGTATTATACAAATAATCCAAGGTAAGGATTAATAAATTTTGCGAATTAATTTCTTAAAAAACGGACTATATATATTTTAGAAGAAAAATAGTTCCCCACTGATGCTTACTTTTTTATATTTTAACAGGCATTTCAAGCTATAGTAGCTGTTCAAGAAACTAAATTAATGATTTTACTGAAAATTTCTTATTAATAGATAATACTAAAAATAAAAACTTCATATAATTACAAAACTATTTGAATACCAGTATTTGCCATGCCAATGTAGCAGTATTAACTGATATGGCATGCATGCATTAAAATTTTAACCTAATGACTCTACATTATTACAGAGAAAAGACTGCCATGTCGGCAGTCAACTTCATCACTTAGATATTATTTGATTTCATTGCAAATTTTAATGGCATCAAGTTCAAAAGAGGACAATTTGGAGCCAAGTTAAGTTATTCTCTCACAAGTTTTTTGAGCGAATCTATATAATATTAGAAAGCAAATGTAGACATTTGTGTAATCACTTATATATGATTAGATTCTGCTTAGGACTTACATGGACAGAAACCTGCCGGAAATAAATACAGTAAAAAATAGCATTCACACATAAAATCTAATTCAACTCTCAAAATATTTTCACTTCCTCATCCTATGGAAACAGTTACTTAATAATTAATAATTATTTTACTTTAGTTCTTAGTAAAATAATTATTTGTACTATGTCCGTTTTATCCCTTAAAAATTGGTAGATTTGAAAGCAAACAAATCATACCATTTACCAATTTTGCATGGGTTCGACCCCCATGAAAATTAGTAAAATGTGGAGTTTTAATTGGAAAAAGTACCATTCTAATCATCGGAAGGAGTTCTATTCCCAACTTAATTAAAATCCCGTTGTTTACGAAACGCAGGTGGGATACATTAAATAGTCTGTGGTTGAAATGTGTATCAAGGAAAATAATACCTGTAGGGGGGATGCCAGGTAAAAACATAAAAGTCATCTGATTGGTCTTTGCTTCTAAATTATGAATTCTCAATCACCTTGAAGTATTCAAATGGATTTAATCCAATCATGAAAAATCCCTTCTTTTATGTCCCTTCCCCCTCCTTACATTTTCCCTATATAAAATCCCTTCTATTTTTTTCAGTTATAAGCACTTTGTTAGCATATACCTTCAAAATAATTGTTTCTTACCTACGTAATTTTGCGCTGCTGTGTAGCAAATGAATAAAACTGAGTTAAAACTACGTAATTTTTTCTAAAGAATGCACTTTTACTGATATAATCCCATATTTTATTTTATTTACAAAATATAATATTTTTGGTAACAAGCTATCTCTAATAATGTAAAATGAAACGTAAGAAAATTTATTTCAAGGAAATTTTAAATAAGATTGATTTGTATAAGCAATCATATATATTTACAAAAAGCAGTATGATATTTATACCTAAAACATATCAGTTGAGTGGGAATTTAAAAATACTTCGTTTTGATAGTAAATTTGAAGCCTTAAAGCAATATGTGGGAAAAAACATGCTGTTGCTTTGACATTTTCGTATGCCTTATGTGACACAATCACAGCTGAATAGAATAACCATGATATTTCAAATCGAATTCATTTACGGTCGCTGCTGTAAAGGTCAAAGGAATGAAGATAAATCCTCCGCTTCCGAGACAAATGCTGACACTGCTGGAGAAAGTGAGCTTCCACAAACACTGATCGAATGCTCTTAACTTCGTTATCGAAATCGAATTTCTGAAACATATTCACCCATTTCTCCGAATTTCTTGACAGTCAGGAACCAATGAATTTCAGTATTTCTTGAATTATTCGGGCAACAAGAATTGTGGAATAGGTTTGGAAACCAACTACTTTTTTGGCGGAATGTTGCGATCAGGATATGAACACAAAAGTTATTTTATTTAGATTAAAATAAAAGACTATTAATAGATTAAAAAGATTAAAATAATAGTTGGAAAAAAATCTTTAATTTTATTTCGTATTTTTATTTATTTGTTTTTTATTTTATATTATAGTGTTCAATGAAGAGCAACCCCGAACGGTCACATGTACAGAGGGAAATGCTGCTACCAGGGGTAGGATCTATTTTGGCAAGGCAACAATCCCTGTCCTTGACTGTCCAAGAAACCTCCCCTCTACAATAACTTGGCTATGTACTGGACATTTTAAGGGCATGAAAATATCACCAACTGGTATTGAATCCTATCCCCACTGCAAGCACTGTCCTCAATCCCAACTGACGCCGGAACATGTTTTTTAACTGTCAAGCCATAATCCGCTCCCTCTTTCTTCTTGGAGCACCACCAATCGAGATCCTCCATGGCCTCCGGGCCCCAGAACTGGCAGACCTCGTCACCAGGACTTTTGGAGGAATATAAAATTCATTTGCACTCTTTGCACTTTTATAGACACGACAACAACTACAACAACAGTGTTTAATGAAATCATTACATACAATTTCCTCGTTTCATTAAACATGTAGAGCGACTGAGTAAACACCTGAGTCGGTATCTTACTTTTAGGACTTTCCCATCATCGGAGAGTTATTATACACTATAAGAGTACACAAGTACCGAGACAGCAATTCCTTGATCACGACAGTTTTCAGAAATATGCTCTTTTCTCTCCAAACAGCAGCAGTCTGCATTATAAGTTTGCGTATTCATTTCCTCTGTGATGTATATAAAATTTCAAGTTATATTTCATATATTTAACTATTTTAACTTGAATGTTTTCAGAATGAGACGTACATTTCCTTTTATTGTTTAAACATAGAGTTAAATAAAACTTATAAAGTAATACATTTAGCAAGAATGGTTAAATGATTGAAATACTTTGATGTAGAAAATCATCCTTCTAATACTTAGGAAAGAGTTGTTCTGTGACCTTCCTGAAAGCGATTACAATGGTTTAATTAACGTTAAAATTTCCTTCCTTCCAATAGTAACATCATCGCTATGGCGTAGAAATTTAAAAAGAAAGATGTCGGATTCGTTATTGGTTCTTGTTACTTGAAAATTATGCATTGTTAAGATGAAATTATCTATGCTCAGCTTATTGCGTCTGTATAAATAAAAACAATCAAAACCAGCGCAATAAAACAAATCAAGTAAACAAATAAATAAGAAAAGTTAATAATGCAAGACTTGGAGATCATAATAATGCGTATACATTCTACTTGATTAAAGTTTTCATAAAATTAAAACTGATTCTCTTACAGCAAAAAAGAATATGTCCCTCAAACAGGATAACCACTAACACCATGCATCGCTTTCAATAACTTGAAGCTTGGTTTTTCAGATTATAGAAAATTTCCAGAAAACTTGGAATCACTCTTATTACAGTAATAAAACATATCTTGCAAGATATCATAAGTTTTATACACATAAATATACTAGCTTCACATGTCGCTTTTTTTTGGCTAGGATTTGTTGTCTTCATAAACTATAGAAGAACCTTTATTTTAAGCTTAAAATCGATCACATTACAATGGCACATATTTTAAAATAGCAGGAAAACTTGTGCTGTCTTGAAATATATTTTAAACACGAAAACATAACAGTATTAGCACACATGTTGCTTTTACAGATTTGAAATTAAAGACGACTTAAATTATGGTGGAAAATTTCAATAAAGCTCAGAATCCATTCCAACAAAGAGCATGTTCTTAGGGAGCATAAATTTCTATATTTTTTGCATATTACTCCAGATGCCTAAAATACCTCTAAAAACAGTTGATATCTAACATAATGGATGAAAGTGTCATAAAAATTAGAACAATCATGTCAAAGATACGGCCCGCGATCGCAATGTGCCACAGAAAGAAGAATCAAGTTTTTTATAGCATTTAGCCTTCACTCGATTCCTCTACGGAAGTTTGAAAATGCGTAAACTACATTTATAAGTAATTTCAAGGGCAGTGCATGACTAGACAAAGCGAGAGAAATAGACAATAGCGCCATCTCTTAGCAACAAGCGGAAATATCCTATTATTTTTGTTGAAAACAGTAGAATCTTCCACGCGCTGCGAGTCTAGACTAGAAACTTCCTTATCCTCGAACTCAAAATAATTACCCTCTTTTATAATTTTGATATGATTTTTAACAACAGTATATATACAATATAATTAAATAAATAAAAATTGTTATAATAATTTAATACATTTTTTTATTTGAATCTGAACTGCCTGCACATTCTAAATTTAATATATGGCCCTCTGCAAAATTGAGTGTGACACCTCTGGATTAAAATAAATATTGTAACAGCATTACAGTATGTCTAATATGATAACATAATTTTTGTTTTTGTATGCATTTTTCACTCATTAGGAACTACAAGAGATTACAAAGGAAAATTTTAGCTTTTGATTATTCTCAGAATAGAAACAAAACACATTTTCCGTGGTTGTATAAATTTTCAGGGAGTATATACATTACAGTGCTTTCGTCAAATGCCGCTTTTACTTGCAAATAATTGTTAACATTTTAGAAAATAAATGAAAACTTCCATAAAATATAGATTCGATCGCTTCCCAGCAACAAAAGATATTTTCATAGACAGCTTAAAGTTCCAAATTTTATGCTTATCACATAAAATGAATGTATAAAATGAATAAATTTTATGCTTATCACATTAATGCGCAAGGCTTTCACCAGCTAAGAACTGTTAGTGATTTAGATTTGAACGAAACTTTTCTTGTCCTTCAAAACTATGAGAAAATTGGTATTTTTTGGAAAGGGGTCACAATGATCTATTAAGTCATCCAGTAAGTAAGTTTCACGCGGCTCCCAAAGATGTCACTGCAGAATGACAGAAACATGGACGTACACGTAAGGCAGATTGTAAGTGTGTCTATTATATATAGCAATCCTCTAATTTTCTGATAGATTATATTAAAGTCGTTATAGTGAGCAAAATTGTCGGCTCTTATTATTTTTCCTTCTGACTGCGAGGTGAAGTCAGTGATAAAGTTCCTAGAAAGTAGCGTCGGTCAAAATCTATCATCAGTTGTGTTTATTCTATGGACTAGATGTGATTTTTTCAGCAACGTTTCTATAATGAAGATGACGAAAAACTTCGATAGAATCTTTACATCCCAGAAAACAAGCAACAGTCGATGCAGGATCTCCGGTACAGACGAATGTCAAGCAAACTGTCTCCACACAGAAATTAATGTGCACGCTCTTCTGGAACAGGAAAGGCATTCTGCTCGTTAACTTTTTGATGAGGGGTGCAATATTAAAAACGATGGTGCAACATTGGTGCAATATGAACACTACTGCGCAATTCTAAAGTTGCGACAAGTCATTCAAAACAAGAAGCATGGAATGCTCGTCCCTCATACAGCGATTTCAACAAAAACAATTGCTGAGAAGTGTTTGATCATCCATCCTATAGTCCCGACTTTACTCAAAGCAACTTCAATCCGTTCTTGCACCTGACGAAATTCCTGTACGAGCATCACAGACGGAGACGTGCAGACAGCTGTGACTTGTTGGCTCCGTTCCCAGCCAGTAGACTTCTATGTTACCGGAATACCAAAACATATCCCACGGTATGGCAAGTGCTACAATACCCATGGTCCTTTCGTTAAAAATAACGGAAATATTGTTGTAACTTTTACAATAAATCTTTCTGAGTAACTATGTTTTTTTATGAGTCATGAGAATCTTACTTTCAGGATCACCTTGTACAGCAAGTTAAAATTAAAAGTATGAAGCTTTTAAATAAGCTCTTTCAAATCAAACATTCATTGTAATAACAATAAATTTTAAATTTAAAGTGTCCCAAGAGTTATTTTCTTTTAAAATTACTCATGTTTTAATAACAATTTATGCAGTAGAAAACAATTCTAAAATTTCTTTTTCAAGTTGAAAAATTAAAGCTCACAATCATAATACATATAATATCAGCAATACTATATCACTTACTAATTCTTCAACTGGGAAAGTTTGAAATTTAAAAGCCTTTTTCCTTTTTTCTTGTAGATGATGCTATTCCCTGAAAAATAATGATTATTTTATAACCAACTACTTTTCAAAAAGCAAAAATTTTCAATTTATACACAAATTTAAAAAAAATGGGCTGAAAATAAATTTGAGGTAAATATTTGCTCTCTTATATCAATCCAATATTACGTCTTTAAGTGTATATTTTTATCAATTTACATTCAACTTAAAGATGAGATTTTCCTCTTTATTGCATAAATGATCATATATTTATGAAGAGGGAAGATTTGAATATACGCTCGTGGGATGAATGTTTAAATTAAAAAGTCTTTCGTGGTTGAAACTTTTATTGCTATTTCACTCTACAGATTAGAGATACTCGACATTGTATAGGAAAAATTCTTAAATTTATGACGGCGAATACTTAATACATCACTATTTCTTTTACACTATGAAAAACGTGCTCATGAAAAAGCTTTTGAATCCAATAAATCATTTTGAGATAGAATATGCGGAAAAGACGCACAGAATAACGAGATCAATTCAATTTTTTTGAAAAAAAATATGATAAAACCGTACGATTAAAATTAGTGTGGTTTATTGTGAATCATGAATACATTATAGCTAATAACAAATGTAACTTATTATGAAATATAATTATTAAAATAACCTAATTCTCGTGAAATTTAATATATAAATGTATGTGGGTGAGTTGATATACTTTTAATGATAATTTTTTTTCCAAATATTAAGTGACAAAAATGAATAACATAGAGCTGAATCATTTAATTAATTTTTCTTGAATAATTTACAAGAAATGTATCACACATTTTTACTAACACTATAACACACAAACATAAAATACATAAATTACAAAAAATTGTATCCATATTTTCTTGTAGGATGCGTTGTAGCGATGCATTTCTATTTATTAGTTTTAATCGATTTTGGCTGCTAAAAATTATTTATTTTGTACGCTAGTAATCTGATAAAACTGACTCCTTCACTGGCAATCTTTTCGTGCTACCACTGAAAAAAACCTTGTATTCTGCGTGATTCTTTTATCAATTGATTGGATATCTCCTAAAAGGAATTGACTCGGCTATCGAATTCACTTGACTTGACAACAACACACGACCTCAGTAACTAAACTTGTTTATTGATTCCTTATTATCTTCATTTTCTTATTTTTACTATAGTTTCTTGTATCATTATTTTCATTTCATTGATTCCTTATTATTTTCATAAATTCTGGTAATTTGTGGTTCGGTATGAAGATCTTAACCTCTTTAAAGATCAATGGTAAGTTTGATACAAATACACAATATGGTAAAATAATTTTTATAAGCATTAACTTGTCTACTCGCAAATGCTTCTTCTGAGAAGAAGATTGCAAGCAAACTTAAAAAACTTGCAATGATTTTCAGGTAAATTAGCTATATTACAATGCTGAAATCTGCAAAGATAAATAAAAATATCAATGTCTTCGAATTCGTTATCACTGTAGATCAACGATAGCTTTTAAAAACTTAAATTTTTCATTCACCTACTTCTGTTCGGTGTCATTGAAATATAGAAAAATAATTCTTAACAAAATTTATATAATCGCTCTATTATTACATGATTAATATATCTTAATGTAATCTATATACCTATTATTACACTTAATATATGGCAAATAAAAGTTTTTTTAAAAAAAGAAGGTACTCTATCCTTCAGCTTAACAACTCGTGAGCTCAACTTCAACCTTGGGTGTGGATGATTTTGGTAATTCGGAATTCACTTCAATACTGTAAGTCAGGGTCAAATTAAAAATCGTGAGCAAAGAGTGACAAATAAACAAAATGAGCATTGCAATCGAATAGTTGGTAAAGAAATCAATTTTTGTGATTTATTAATACTGATTTGATTTCACATGATTTGTAACATAAAATCATAATACTGATACATTTTTTATACTTCTTTGCTAACGTAAAACTTTCAAGAGAAATATTTATAAAACCAACATCGCTACATAATCATCAAACAAAATTGTAAAATATTATGTTATTTGGTTCCCATTTTAAGAGGCACTAACCAAACATCATCACAGTTTAACTATTATAATGCTTTAGTTTAATATAAATCCTCAGATATTGAATAAAAACATTTAACCAAACTTTTGAAGTTAGAATCTTTCTTCTGGGTAATCAAATGAGAAATTGTCAAATGAGAAAAATCAACAAAATTTTATACAAGATAAATGTGTGATGAGTCTTTTGAAATTCAAATATAAAATAACCGTAAGCAATTAACTGACAAACAAAATTGATATTTTAATTGCAGCCTTCAAAAAGGAGAAGAATACTTTAAGGAAAGTAAGAATAAAACATTAGTTTTTTTTATTTCACTGCAAATCTTTTGTTGATATTTAAATCTCGATGTATCGTCATTTAAATAAAAGTTTATAGATTAACATAAATTAAATTAAACGATTTTATCTTTGGACATTATCACGTGATATTATACACTGTCCGAATAGCCCGAAAGAAAAGTTTATTTTTTATAGCATACGATAAAAGTTAAAGCTTTTCTGAATAATGAGGAAAGTTATTTCAATATTTATTATTCAAATCTTTAATAAACGGAAAACTTCAATATAAATTACGCATTACAATTCTTATTTACATTATTTAGCCCTAAAATTAGTCAATATTTATAGCAACCGCTTTGTTCTAAATTTTTGATGATGCAGGATGATGCATAGTTTTAATAAAAAAAGAAAATGGCATAGTCTAAATAGCATATGAAACAAATTAAAAAGCATTAGCCAAGAATTGGTATTAGTTATAAAATAACATGCAGAAAAAATTTAAACATGATTTTTATACTTATATATACAAATTTTAATGATATATAGTAGTAAAAAATATGTTTAATTGAAAAAAGCCTCTTTTATAGCAGCATTGAATGGAAAGAAAATAGAAATTTTCCTATATTTTAAAGTAATTTTTAATTTTTTAGTAAAGAAGCATGTTAAATTATTTAAGATGAAAATCTTCAGTTCTTAAAAAACTATATTTTGAATACATTTATTTAAAAACAATATTATATAAAACAATATATTTATAGAAATTTAAAGTTTAACACGAAACAAATGATTAAAAATTATTTCTCAACATTTTATATGTAATTAATAAAAAATTATGAAAAAAATGTTTCGCACAATACATTTTTTATATAGAATGCGAAACATTTACTTATGACTTTTAGCATTTATTTTCTTAAAATGACTTTTATGTAAATTTTTATTACCATAAAAAATTAAAACATTGCATTAGAGTTTAAAAGATAAAGTATTATAATCTATAACAATCTTGTCTTAATAGTGAAGGAGGGTAAAGGAAAAATTCCTTATGGATATTTAACATACAATGAACTTTTATAAATATTTATCTTAATTTTCAGATTTTTTTTTGTTTTTTACTTCTAATCAAGAAATTAAGACAAGAAATGCTTTTATCCTTATCAAAATTTTGTCTTGTTAAAACGTAATGACTCCGAAAGATGATAATCCAACATAGATTAGAACTAGGAAATGAAACAAATAACTGATAAAAAAAAGCCATATTTCATGATACCCAGTGTTAAAAAAATATAATAAATAATAACAAATCTTTATTTTTCATAAATATTTCACATATGACTAAAGAAAATTTTAATTTTCGTATCATATTCATATTTTGGAGACAAAAAAAACACAAACATTTTAAGCAAATAATTCGTCTATCGTAATCTGCAAAAATAAAAATGTATAATATACAGTATTTGTAAATCTTATCCATAATAAGTCACAAATGATATGCAAAAAATTATTTGTAATTAATAATACTAATCATAATCCCAACTCAGATTTTAATATATAATCACAGTTGTATATTGAAGGTAGGTATCAACAAACACTGTTCAAAACACTTATATTTCGGAATGATTTTTGATTTCAAATTATGATAGTGATTTCAGAATTCAATAAATTTCTATATAAAACATTTTTATTACTAGACAATTTATTTGCATGAGGTTATATTTATATATGAATTTGTAGTAACTAATCCTTAGTAATAGGGTTGAGTTTAAGAGTTAGCAATAATTAAAACTTAAGGTCAGAATTTTTACTCAAAAATATTTTACCAGAATATTGTTAGAATTAACGTGGGAGGAATTTCTAATTTTTAATGGATAGACTTCTGAAAATTAAAATATTCCTTAACCGCAAAAAAGAAGTTAACTAAATTAAATATAAATATCATTATACAAATTCTAACGAAACATAAGTTAATCATTTTTAATGTCATGACTGTTTGATAACAAGTGATACATTCACTCAATTACATCCCAAGTAAGAGATCTTAAACCGGAAATAAACCAGTTTCATTGGATGACTTGAAAGTATCTAAATTGTTTTAACTGTTCTATATAAAAAAATTTATTGCTAAACAATTTATTTGCATGAGAATACCTTGGATTAAAATAATTTTGGGTATTTTTTAATGTTTATAATATTTTTTAATTTTATCAAAATTTTAACAAAATAATTTTTAGCGAAGCTCTGTTGTGTTTTCATTTAATGTTAGAAATAAGTTGCGCATAATGGCAACGGTAAATATATTAAGAAACGATTCAATTGGAGCCAATATCTGATTTAAAGAAATTATTCGTTTTTAAAATAAACTACATAGAAATTTCGGAACAGCTAAAAAAATGTTATCTTGTGGTACTTCAAGCATTGTTTAATTATCCCTATAGCCACCTGCCACTTCTTTTCATCTGCTGCTTATTAATATTTCGTCAACATTTATCACTTGATTTTTTCAATATTCCTCTTCATTTTGTAGCTGTACCTTTTTCGAAACAAAGCTCATACAAAGATTTCACTTATTATTCAATCAGATTTTTGCAAAAGTGTACTGCTGCTGATGTTTTAAAATTTATAATGAGAACATAATGAGTTTTACTTAAAATATCGCTTCAAGATAACATTAATTACATTTTTTATGACTTGTTCTTTGAAATTTCGTATTTTCTTGGTTTGCAATTAAAGCTGTATATTCCAATGATATCCTAAATAATACTGAAAGAAGTTTAAAAAAATGTTTCTTATTTTTCATTTCTTAAATTGGTTAATTTTTCAGATAGAAAGACCAAATCATTATGTACAAAATTTACTGAAATCAAATTTCCGAGGAGTGATAAATCATCCATCAAATTTAGATTTAGTTTATTATGTTTTTGCAAATTTTCAATTTTTTTCGAAGTCTAATTAAAATAGAAGAAAGTCTAATAAAAATTAATCAAAGTAAACTATAATAGTCCTCAGTTCAATTAATAAAGAAACATTTCATAACTTTTAAGAAACTTCTGAAAAATTTGCTCGAGAATGGAAATAAAACATGAAATCACATCACAAATAAGCAGTCACAAATACAGTGCAGAAGCGATATACAGGGTGTCCCAAAACGATCGCATAAGCTCTGCACAGATAGATTTCTCGTTGGGAGTACATAAAAACTGCCCAAAGAATCGTTCCTGTAAGATCCATAGTTTACGAGAAAAATACAAAAAACAAAATATGACGTCACTTCCGGTGGAAGAAAAAATACTTTATTGAACATATGAACAGCAGTATATGCACAATTTAAAGCAGATGTTCAAAGTGTCCGCCTTGAATGTCGAGACAGGCTTGATCACGCCGTGGAATGTTTGGCATCACAAGTTGCAGCATCGCGGGGTCCACCGAAGTGTAAGCAACGTGCAGATGAACAACCAACTACGTCTCGATACACTAGTTCCTTGGGATGGCCTCATAGGAAAAAATCCAACGGTGTAAGATCTGGCGGACATGGAACCAGACTCTCATGTCATGATCCAGCGGCCAGTGTATTCCATATCCAGCCAACCACGTACAAGAGCACAGAAATGCGCCGGAGCCCCATCATGCTGGAACCAAAGACATTTCCATTACATCTGCCTTACATCAAGTGCTTATCGTAGTAATCACGAATGTAATACCTGGCTACCATACGAAGACTACCGGTAGTTGCAAGATGCACCTTTTAAATACCAGTTTAACGACTAGCTAAAAGTCTTTCCATGGCTCGCGGAATATGATGCAATATGCGCAGCAAACGTTTTAAACATTATCAGTCTGGAAAGACATGCAAATACTGTTGTTGATATGTCCCAATAAAGTGGTTTTTTCTTGCACCGGAAGTGAGCATCACACCCTGTTTTTCGTATTTTTCTCGTAAACTATGGATCGTACAGGAACGCTTCTTTGGCCAGTTTTTATGTACTCCCAACGAGGAATCTAGGTGTGGAGAGTTTACCCTGTCGTCTTGGGACACTCTGTATAAATTTCAAAATTTTTCAAATATTTCACTTTTATCTTGTTATAAGCTGAAAAAAAAAACCACTTGTTTCTGACGTAACTTCCTTGTCTGTGCTGCAATATAATATATAAAGTCATTATGTTTACTAACAATGCATATCTTAATGTGTATAAAGTTTAAATAAAAACTGGTATTGTGTCATTTCAAATCTCTCACCGTAAGATTTTCTTCTTTTCTTTATTGAGAAGTTCTTAAAAAGCTACGAGTAACATATGTAAGTGTAATTATAAAATTTCAATATAAAATATTTTGTTTAAATTAGAATGTTGAAGTCCAGGAAAATCTAACGAATGCATAGTATGTAAATACCGTGATAACAATTTCAAAATGAATAAATGAGAATATACAATCAATTTCAAACAATAATGCAACAATTTAACATACTGCAATACATATTTATGAAAATAATTTATATCATGCGGTATTTAAGGATTAAGATTTCACATTTAGTGAATTTGATTTTAAATCTGAAACAAGGATTAACTATGTCCAATTGAGTATACTTAAAATGTGATTCAAAATGGTTTAATAAACTCTCTCTCACACACACGCGATTCATACTTCACCATAATTTTTAAATCAACACGCATATAAGAAACCTGATCAACAAATATTTTTTGCAAGATTATTTATACAAAACAAGGACATATATAGTGATATATAAAAGTAAAACATCATCCTTACTCTGGCAACACTTCATGAAGCAAACGATTATAACAAGAAGGAAGAGTATTACGCCCAATTCTATTTGGCAGACAGATCGAGCAAGCTGCAGTCTAAAAAACTGATACTAGAACAGTCATTTCCTTTTAGTAGAAGTCGAGAGAGTCGCGGATACAGGTAAGATCTCCCAATGAGGAATAATTTATGATCTTCGCAGAGCAAGCTGGAAATATGCGGGCAATAGAGAGCGACGGGCTTCACTTCTGGACCATTTTGAGGGAGAATCACTAATGCACCAGCTAAGTTATACTCTTGTTACTTCGAAAGAGAAAAAATAAGATAAAAGTGATAAAATACGCAGAGAATAAAAGCTTTCGTCGACTAAGCGAAATAAAATATGTCCAACATTCTGAGTCAAAGTGGTAAAGACAGAAATGTGGCTACTAAATGATCATTTTGAACGTAAAAAAAATGACAAAATGGAATGTTGTCACACCATTCACTGTTCCAGAAATTGAACTTAAAATAAAGAACAGATAAATAATGATGTTTTAGGTGAATAGTTTTATATAGCTGCCTGTGTGCTTTTTATTTCGAAATACTACTATGCTGGAAATCTGAAGGAAATGGATTATGGTATGGAAAAATAGAAGGAATTATCAGAAATGGTTCTGGGCCCTAGAGTGAAAAGATATATTCATGCTAAAAATGTCATTTCCCATCATGGTTTAATATTTATTTTTATTCCATGAATAAAAAAATATTGTTAATTTAACTACATAAACTAATGCAGTTATAAGAAGGTTTAACATTTTTCTAAAAGATTTAAAAAAGAACCCCTAAGTAACTAAATTCGTTCTATTGCAAAATGTGATATATTAGTTATACACACACACACACACACACACACACACACACACACACACACACACACACACACACACACACACACACACACACACACACACACACACACACACACACACATATATATATATATATATATATATATATATTATATATATATTTATACTTTGCGATAAAATAGTATTAGTTTAATTTGATTGATTTTATTCACTATTACAATTATTATTCATGTTATTAAAATTATTAAATGCGTAACATATTCCAGTATTAACACAATGTGTTTGTAAAAAATGACAGTTAAACTGTATTGGAAAAAGAAAATAAATTAAAGCACTCTTTGGATTTATTAATTCCCCATATATATTCTAATATCTTGTGATTTTTTAGTTTTTAACAGTCAAAAGTAAATAAAATGATTATTGATGTGGAAAAATACTTTAAAAAATAAAGAAAAAGATCTAAAAAAAAATAGAAGTTTGCAAATTATTGAAAATACTTGAACGTTTCTTTAAAATGAAATAAAAATTTCTCAGTAATATATTTTTACTGAAAAAAAGGCTTGAGTCAAATTTTCATATTTAAAAAAATAATCATTTGCGTATATTAAATTTCTGATAAGAAATGATGTGATAGTTTTCAAAGAAGTCATAAATCTATAAATCCCACTTGAAAACTTTTTTTAAATTAAACTTGTTTGTGTGTACGTTTTTTTAAAAGGAATTTCTAGAAAAAAACTACTGTGCCATGTTTTCCAGAATATTAAATCATTATTACGTGTGTTAAATTACTTTAATAAAAATATTTTGTTCAAAGAAATATAGATTGGATTTTTGAACTGATCTTGACAGTTTCCTTTTCAGTCAAAATAAATTAATATATATTTTATTTTTGGTTTATTTTATTGGCACAAATCAATCAAATATTTCAAATTCATTTCAAATTTTTTAGATCTTTTAATTATTACTAATTGTGTAATATTGCTTAAGTAGAAGCATTGCTATTGAAGAAAAATGGCCAAATTTTTAAAAGAGATTGAGAGTTTTCAATTATAAACAAAGAAAATAAATTTCTTATTTAATTTAAAAATGCTCTAAATTCAAATTTTATGTTTTCGAAGAATTAACATGATTTAAATTACCATAAGAAAGCCTTCCTTTTCAAATAAAAACACTTATACTAAATTTTATAACGATCTTTGATTTATTTTTTAAATAAAATAAAGCACGATTTTTAACTAATGCTTAAAATGCCTTTTCATTTAAATTTTCAATATTTGGAAATATTTAATTTAATTCATAACTCAGATATGAAGAAAAGTCCGAATTAAGTTTCCCTGACAAAATTTTTTGAAATTTGGCATGTTCGATTTTAATTTTTTTTTATCTTTTATTTTTGGAGATCATAAATAGAAATGATTACTTTGTAGTTTTTAATACATGGTAAATAGTAATAAAACTTTTTTTTAAATTTCAACCCTTCTTGATATTTAAGAAAATAATAATAAAATCTTAGAATTATTTACACAGACTAAAACTAATAGACTATAATCGTCTGAATGAATGAAAAAATATGCTATTTGTAAAAGTTCCAAAAGCTGGATTATCATGACATAAGACGAAATACTTAGTAGGTAATTTATGAAGATTTAAAAGTGTGAGAGATAAATAAAATTCTCTCTTTTCTTTTTATGGAGGATAAAAAATCAAAAATATAAATTAATATCGAAAGATTACTATTTTTCATCTTACTTCCATTAAGGATTGGAATACGCTTGTTATTTCCAACAAGATAATGCAACACTTCATGGCAAAGAAAAGCACCAATAAAGATTTTTAGTTTAATCCCATTAATTTTTTGAAGTATCTATAACCAACATTACATAAAATCAAGAACTAAATCCATGTACTCAAAAATCTTCTAAAATCATTGGAAAGAGAAATAGTTTACTTAATTTTATTGTAGAAAGCACTACATTAAAATCTTAACAATTTTAAAACTGTCAATGTTCTTTATACACGTATCATTTAGTCATTTGAAAAGACTTGTTAAATCGGTGCATATCTAATATTTAAAATAATTCATGAGAAATCTACTAAGCTCATTTTGAAAGTGTGAGCTTAAGTTTGTGTGCAGATTTGAGAATCATTTTGTTAAACTAGTTTTTACACTTTATGATATACTTATTTCTTTTAAATCGTGACTGGGTAGTTAGCGTTCCTGACTACTGAGCTGTGGGTTTCGGGTTCGAATCCTGGTTCGAGCATGGATGTTATTTCCTTTCTGTGTTTCTCTGTCTTTTCTAGTATGATGATGTATGAATGTGGCCCGCCCCATAAATGGGTTTGTGGTGGTATGACGCGGATAATGCTACTCGCACCGTGACATGGTTCACAGGTGCCCGCTGGGTAACGACAAATGAGTAGCAGTTTTCGGCATTGTTGGGGCGAAGGGTTAATTACTTAAATGCCTACCGTTGTAAAAAAAGTCTTTTAAATTGTATACATAGCATTATACTTTTCCCTATTTTAATTTTATTTTCTTGTTTGAAAACATTTAATTTATTCACCATTTAAACCAAAAAAAGGAAAAAGGAGGAAATGTTTTGCAATTGAAATTAAAATTTCCAGTAATGTGGTCTTGGGGCAATAGTAATGGTTGGCGTATTTATTGAAATTAAAATTAATCATTTATAATATTTTTATAAATTTCAAATTTATGGAATTGTTTAGTATTTATTGCGATAACAATCAAATTAATAGAGCAGCAATAAATTGTATTTTTACTTTAAATAACTAGAAATAGTTTCGATAACAGTCTCATTATATTTATTTTAACAAGAATTTAAAACAAAATTATATTAAAACAATTTCTGAATAAAAAATATTACTTAGTAAGACATCAAATTTTGAATCATCACATTTTAAAAAATTGAATGTCTTTTTTGTTGAGATAAATTTTTTAACACATCTGACTAAAATAATCATGCCAATTGTAAATCAAAAGTTGGATTCCTTTTTACTATGTCCACAATTTCTTTCAATCAATCAACTGCAATTATCAAGTATAACCCCAATCAGTGTTTGAGAATTTTGACATGGTATTTAAATGATATATATTTACTAGAGAGAGGACATAACTATTTCGTATTAGTGACAATGAGTTTCAACGATAGTTACTTGGAAACTTTGATCTTTATTAATTGGTTGAGGATTTCTTAAGTTCCGTGAAGAGAAATTATCTGATAATTATCCTCCTGAGTAAAATTGGCGTAGATATTTTTCTCTATATCAAGACACACCAGTAGTAGTTATTAAGGCCTAAGCACATTAAAGGACCATAAACTTTCCTATCATGACGATTTCTGATTGGATCAATGATTCTAGATATTAAAGAAAGATAAAAAAAGAATATTCAATTTTCCAACCAATCAGCTTTCAGTAAATTAAAATCGTAATCTGTACATAATATGACTCTAAATAACTGGTTACCACAGTAAATGCTTCGTTAGTAATGATTGATTTTATTGTCAAATGGAAATACGTGACAAATTAATTATTACGTCAACAAGTCTTTATGATATTCATATGACAATAATTTGGAGAATTATTGTTGTTATTGTCGTGTCCATAAAAGTGCAAATGAATTTTATATTCCTCCAAAAGTCCTGGTGACGAGGTCTGCCAGTTCTGAAGCCCAGAGGCCATGGAGGATCTTGATTGGTGGGGTTCCAAGAAGGAAGAGGGTGCGAATTATGCCTTGACAGTTAAGTACATGTTCTGGCGTCAGTTGGGATTGAGGACAGTGCTTGCAGTAGGGATAGGATTCAATACCAGTTGGTGATATTTTCATGCCCTTAAAATGTCCAGTACGTAGACGAGCTATTGTAGATGAGAGGTTTCTTGGGCAGTCTAGGTCAAGGATTGTTGCCTTGCCAAAATAGATCCTACGCCTGGCAGCAGCATCTGCATCTGTACATGTGACCGTTCGGAGTTGATCTTCATCGCGTGCTTCCTTTGCAAGGAGAGCATCTATTTTATTTTAGGAAAAAGTATTTGCTGTATAGAATCATAAAGTATACGATATTTGATGGTGGTGGGTTAAGATTATCAGCTTTCATAACGGGAAACATTTAGTTCAATGCAAATTGAGCATTCTCATTTTTCTTTCAGGTATTGGAAGTTAAGTGAGAGTTATTTTGGAAACATATGTAAATTTGAATAACTTTTAAACTTAAATTAGTTTACTTACATCTTCATGAGCAAAGTGTATGTTTATAAACTATTAAGTATTAACTGTGCAAATGGCTTACACGTTGGTTTGGTGGTCTAAAGTCATTTTTTGTACAAGCCTATTCCTATAAATCTAAGACTTAAAGTGGATTTAGAATACTTAGAACCATTCATTAAAAATTTGAAATCAAAATTACGAACTGAGAGTAGTAAAACTAGCGTTTATAATTTAGTTGCATTGACGCATAGTTTATTGATTCTTCGACAACTGAGGCTTCGTACAAAGGAAATGAGAAACATTGAATGCAATTTGTCCTTGCCATCCTTAACCTAAACCTTGAAATTAAGTATACCCTTATAACTGTTAACTTGAACGTATTATTTCAGCAATTTAATTTTTAGAAAAGTAAAATATACCCGTCTTTACACGTTATAAAATCTTTAAAGAAAATATTTGACAAACTTTTACCAGTTGAAAAAATTGCTTCAAATGTTATTAATGTACCAAGTTTTGTTACTGTGAAGTTAAAAAAAATATTTGAATTTTAATAAAAAAAGGACAAAGAAGTAATTCAGGATTACGGAGATTATTGTGATATTTCAAAATAATATCTCTTTCATGGTAAAATTATTCTCATAAAGATGATGTTATTAAATAATAAGGATAAGGATATCATTAATTAATTTCAAAGTTATCATATCAAACACTGAAAGAAATTTTATTATTATTATCACTTCGTGATATTTTTCAAATGACATTTTCATTAATTGACTAATTTCCAAATGCGATTTATTTTTCTTAAGAAAAACAGTTTTGTGTTCAAATGAAAGAAATAAAGGATTAAAAATTTAATCAAACGTCTTCAAAAAGTTCTTCAATTATTCCATCTCTCCTTTCCATATTCAATTTTCAAGCTCTTGGCATTTTAGATTTTATTCCAAGAAGTTTTAAAGCATAAAAAATGACCTTTAAAAAGAATTCTCAAACATAAATTTGCATGATTTATTCGCATATTTTGTTGGATATTCAAATTCGGATATAAATTCGAGGAAATATGCCATGTTTATCCCATTTTTTATAATATTCCTTCTAATATTTCGCAAGTTTGACTTTTTCTTTTTTTAATATCTTGTTAGTGGAAAATAAATGTAAGTGCAGCTCACATTTAAATTCGAAATAGAATAAACTTCGGTAAGAAAATTCAAAAGCTATTCTTAAATATTTTATACACAACGGTATTAAGAAAATATCAAAATTTCATCCTTCTCTTTTACCATCTTTAAAAATAGTACCTTGCGATTCGGTACTAAAAATGCGCTATAATATAAACATACTGAATTATTTAAAATGTAACCGTTTTTTATAACTTTCGTTTTAGAGGAAATCAAACACCCTCTTAATTTAAAAACTTTACTTTCACAGCCAAAATAAAATAATATTAACTTAAATTTGTTTTTTCTTAACATGGAGTTTTTTAAAAAAAGATTTTTTTGCTTGATAACATTTCTTATTTTCCTCCTTTTTACTTCAATGTCTAAATTGGGGGAGTGGAATATCTGGTGGTGCCATCTATCGGAGGAGTTTAGAGCAAGGTCGTACTTCCATCTTCGTGTTATACTGGTAAACGAAAGCAACCTACTGATTTAAATTCGCATAGCTAATGTCACAGCAAGCTTGATTTGTCCAAGTGTCATAATTAACAACATCAGCACATTTTTAATTTATTGGAAATTTTTAGTGTAAATTTAAAATAAATTGAGATAAAGTGTGAATGTTGGAAATAAAAAATAAAGCAGCATATTTTTAATGTAATACCTAATTTTCTAGTGACCATGATTGTCTGATGTAGAAAGAAATCAATTTCATGGCCAGAAAAAAGCAAATTCGAAACTATTCAAATACTGTCCTGCTGATAGGAACAATTCTCGTTAAATTTACATTCTAATGTCCATTTGATAGTGTACGAAGAAAAGTCTCTAGAAGATAATTTTGTCATTTATTTGTAATTTAAAATTAAGAAATGATTAATTTCGTGTCAATGATTTTGGTTTGCGTAAAATAACCATGGGGTATGTAACTAAATAATACGCGTAAATTTTAGTCTTTTAAGCGACGTCTTTGGCTTTTAGTCTTTTAATGATTTCCTTTTAGGCGTATCATATAATAAGTGGCCTTAAATTCTAAAAACCTATTTCATGTTTTTACAAAGAAAGTTTTATCGTATCGCATTTCGCTTTTTAAATATTATTACAAATATGCTTTTCGTAAATAATTTTTATTCGCTATTTGAATTGATAATGCCAACAATCTGTTTTATTTGAATATAAATTTAATTTTATTGACATTATTAATCCAAAATGATTTTTTTGATCCTACATTGCAAGCTGCTTACATTTAAAGGCCGATTTAAGTCATCGGAACATGTGTCAAATTTTTGACATTCTGAAGGACTTCTCTGATAATGAATCGTTTTTATGTGCTACAAAAGAGAAAACCCTAAAAATAATCAGCTATACGCTCCGACATTTCATACAGAAAACAGAAGCAAAATAACCACCTCCAATTGTTCAACATTTTTTCGTGACCGTATACGGTATCTTAAATTTCAGAAAACGTATTGTACTCCTAGACCAGGGTGAGACACAACTTTTGTGTAAAATATTTCTTAACTCATTTTAAGACATGAGTACTTTTCAGTTAGATTGATTGATTGATTGTGTGAAGTTTAATGGCTCAAGGTCCTGTCTAGGACAAAACAGCGCCAAGCATTTGGTATAACACTCAAAAAGTATTGATGTAAGATCTTATAAAATAAATAATGGTAAAACTAAAATAACTATATATACAAGGTAGGAATTTAATAGAACGTAAAAATGCGAAGAGATTATGATGAGGAATTTCTCCAATAAGCTCTTGTAACGTTAACGAGTTAGAATCAAAACATGTAATACAATAATGATTAAAATCAGGGCAGTTAATTAAAATATTGTGAACAGTGCATGTAGCTTGTAACACAATCGGGCTTAGGACCACTTAAAATCAAGTTTCGGTTGGAATAGAAACAATCATTGCCAAGATTAAATGATGATGAAAATTGAATCATGAAAAGACAATTATGGATAAAAAAGTTAATCCATTTCAAAGGGCAATAACACTTTCATACACATTTTTCCTTTTAAATATAACATAAAGTTCATGGTGAAAAGAAGTTTCTGTGAATTGAAAACGAATGCAATTTTTTTACATAAATCAAAAAGTGTTCACTCTTCACTAATATAAGACATAAAGTTTAATTATAAATGGCTGTATATTAATATGTCAGTATAATCTATATTGTGGGAAAGATCAGCTCACAAACAAATTGTTGCTTATGACTTGGACAAGAAGCTCTCAATGCTATTGACTATGCAAATTTAAGTCAGTAGAGTACGTCTTTCGTTTAACCAGAGCACCACGAAGGTGAAAGTACGACTTTGCCCTTAACTCCTCCGAAAGATGGTACCACTAGACATTCCACTGCTCAATTTTGACAATGATCTGAAGGGGGAGGAAACTTTCACCAGACCATTATACCTATGGTAACTACTCAACGACTGACAACAGGACTATAATGAGCACGTATATTGCATGTACTAGGTGGGTCTTTTGGCGGCATTGGGAATTGAACCCCACCCTTCCGGACGGAAAGTCGATGCCCTAACCGCTAAGCTACCACAGCCCACAAAGGAGAAAAAGGGTGACACGTCGAAGATAGGGGAAGACGCTTTTCACCACGCTCCTGCATTTTGCCATTAAACTAGCGTAAAAAGTTATCAATACTTCTTTACTTTTATACCATTCGACGCGGAATTTTATTTAATATCTGGTGAGAAATTTTCATGTGATTACAACGACTAGAAGAGTTATTACAAGTGAAAAACTTCGGAAAGTTTTAGATATTTAAACATGGCGGACGTTTTTGCTTTTTTAGCGAGGACAAAGATCACCATTGCTGCGCCATTAAAGTGATTAACTCGGAAATAGTGGATTTTGATTGTAGAGCCTTAACTCAAGACCTAATTATTTGATCTGAATACAAGCTATACCGTTACAAAGACAAACTTCTGAACTTTTTCCCGCCACTACTCAGATGGTTATGTAAAAAATAAAAATTAAAGAAATTCTCAAAAAACTTAGAAAATCGACATTTTTCCGATAATTTTTTTTATTATTGCTGACTTCAACAACAAGATGTCTGGCTAATTTACAAGGTAAGTGCCCAGATGTTACTTTGTTTTGTTTCGCATGTTTATTCCGTGCATTTTGATATGTAGACTGTGTCGATGGGACGATTGAACCGAAAGTTATTAAACTTTTTATAAATGCAATAATTCCATATTTTTCGGCAGTTTTGCGTCAAAAAATTTTCTACGTTTCTAATTTCTCATTAAAAACTTTGGTTTCAGTTGTCCTATCGACGTAGAATAAATTTTAAATTGGAGTGGATATTCTAGAGTTTCTAAAAATATATTTTTTACTTTGGTTTACACAATAGTTTATTTTCTATAGTTTTTCAAATTTTGTATTTCAATGCTAATGTTTGTGTACATTTGCAAACTTTCATGCCTAATTTTATTTCAAAACTGCCATAAATCATTAATTTTCAATCAATCCACTCCAATCTTTTTATGTTTATTCGGAGCAGATTTTTGTGATTCGAAATATGTATTACATGTGTAAAAATAACAATTAATTAATCAGAAACGGTTCAATTAGTATTTTAGGAATTTATATTTTGGAGTGTTTTCTCCTGTGGTTCTTCATTCCTCCCCTATGTATATGTATTGCTACTGTGTTAGATTCTAAGTACAACTTTTTGAAATAAAGCTTGCCCCCTGTTCATTTTCCCCTTAACCCTTTGAACACTTAATTCCAGTGCTTAATTAACTAAATTAATTAAATATTAATCAGCGTTTTTCTCGGCTTCTAATTGTCGCAGAGAAATGGGACTAGTTTCTAAGTTCCTAATTTTTTCAATGCGTCTCTAACAAGACCACTTGGAAGCCATTATCATAATTTTAACTTATATTTCTTTTTTAGTCTTTTTCTCTTGCTCTTTTGCTCTTTTACTTGATCTTTTACTCTTTGGGACTGCTAGCTAAATCAAAATTAATGGACTTTAACTTCATCCTCCATGAAATTTTGTACTTTGCTTCTGTAACTACGCCTAAATCCGAAGACTGGAAAATTTTTAACACTAGTCCTGGACTTCAACTTTTCCAAAAATTTTTCTTTGATTTTAACTTTTTCACGTTCTTAGCAACACCTTTTTAAGGATTTTCATGCCTAAAAGTCTCGCCTTTTCTCGCACTTAATGGTTGGAATATAGAGGATAATTCTTGTTATAATTTTTTATTATCTATTAATTTAACTTTATTTATTGATTGTTAAAATAATTTTTTATTTCTTTATATTTATAAATTTTAATTTTTACTTATTTATTTTTCCCAAATGTAAATGAATTCAATTTTATGTAATTGAATCATAATTAGCTCATGTTTCATTTGCATTACCAGCTTCTTTAAATTAAATTTTCAAATTATTTAACTCAAATTTAACCGGCGAATTTCTTCTCCATATTTGCACCCAGGCTAACTTTAACTCCTTTACAAATCTTTAACAACTGGCCAAATGTATTTGTATGCTTTAGCCTTCCATGCTATAAATCCCAAGTATTTATTTATTTATTATTTTTTTAATTTTTACAGAAATAAATTTTTTATTAGCATAAAAATATTCATTTGGCTTTTATTCCTGTTTCATTTAATTATGTGTATAGTGGTTCAAATAATGCTACTTAATTTACTGGGCTCGGGAATTGATCCTAGTGGTAGTGCAGGACATAGTAATAGAAGAATGGTCATAGCTTTAATGCCTCATTTGTATATTTCTTTAATAACTTACCAAATTAGACAGTTAGCTGCAAATGTTTCTTTTTATTATTAAATAATTATTTCCTATATAGTTCTCAAGGTTTCTGCATTTAAAATATTAAATTTTTTTTCAAACTTTTAACAATGGTCAACTCCCATAACATTTTTATATCTCGTACTTTTATTGCCTCAGAGACATGAGATTTGACTAGACAAGACTTCGTGTTTTTTTTTTTTTATTTTTATTTAATTATTATTATTATTATTATTATAAGCAAATTTTCGGTCACCTACAAAATTTCGGCTACAAATCTGCCTCCTCATATTTAATATACATGTAAACTTCGCCCCAATTGTCTCAAAGTCTTTTTTTTCTTTGTTTATTTAAAAATTAATTTAGTTAATATTTCTTTCTTATTTAACGCCTCCTTCTGCTTTAATATACATGTAAACTTCGTGTTTCCTCATATTTAATATACATGTAAACTTCGCCCCAATTGTCTCAAAGTCTTTTTTTTCTTTGTTTATTTAAAAATTAATTTAGTTAATATTTCTTTCTTATTTAACGCCTCCTTCTGCTTTAGCTCCAAAAGTTTTCTTTTAAATGAAATTAAAATAAATAAATCAGATATTAAATGCTTTAAAATTAATAACTTATCGTCAGTTTATTTCCGAACCAGCTTTATTAACTTCAATTTAGTTCAACTTTCCTACCCTGGCCACAAATATGCTCTAATCCAAAATTTTTATTTATTTATTTTTATAATTTTTTTTAAATCGTATGAATTAAAAACTGTTTCTAATCTTTATAATTCTCATGCAAAACCATCTCTGCATTGCTTAGGAATACGGGTTAGACTTTCTCATTGATTTTGATTTTTTCGGTTACATTTTTGCCCCACTTCAATGACGTAAAATTATAATAACAATAATTTATGTTAGCTTACCCCAGATAAAGTTACGGACATGCGGTTTTCAGCATTATGATTGGCTAATGGCTCTCCACATTCAAAATATATTTTAGCTTTTCGTATCCTAAACTTTAAATGTTTCAATTTGCTACTAACAACTATTTTCATAACTGCTGTTATCCAACCACCAGTAGGGGAATTGAGATACCCATGAGAATTTTAACGAATAGCGTCACAAGGGTCTACACTATTCCGCTGTCCTTTTATTAAATTAATGTTCTTTTTTATTTTATTGATTTATTTTTTTCTTTTCAATCACAGAGGTCTGCTCCTTAGTCTGTATATCGGGTGTGCGGGGTGATATGCGGGATGGGATAATGTGCATCTGGGTCACTTCATGTTTACTGCATTTTTCCTAATAATTATTTGTCTTCAATAAACTATTACCTTACACTTCTTCAACGCTTTGGACTATCCAGACAGTTATAATTTATTCCAACTCACAATTTCCCATTAACCCTCTTACGAGCAACTGAATTACTCACATTTCATTGGTCAAATCATCTGTCGCCCTATAAAACATGGAGAAAAGTCCACAACCATCACCAAGGCGCAAAATTTACTCACCATGCCAATCTAATCAAGACCTGGAAGGCCCAGATCTCAACCTCAACTGCTCAAATTCCTGCTCAGTAGTGGGAATAACGAAAGAGACGGAGGTCAAACCAACCCAAAATAACGTTTGCATTACAGAAGCAAATCAAACACCACTAGCTTTGGCAATAATCAACAAATTACAGAAAATAATCCTCTCAAAAAATAAGGGAAAATTTTATCTCCCTAAAGAAATTAGGACCAGCGCAAAGGAGCTAATAAATGAATTCACTGCTCTACAGGCTGCAAAGGACTACAAAGAAACCTCCGTAACCAACAACAACCTACATGACACACTCCAAGAACTAACTCACTTAACTACGATTACAATCCCTAATCTAACGAGCGAAATCCAGCAACTTAACAACACAATGAAAATTACCCAATCCTCACGGCAAACTTCCACTCCCGTTAACAACAGTACCAAAACCTACAGTGAAGCCCTCAAGACAAAACCTACAATTGTCATAGAAAAAACCAATAAGGAAGTCTCAAGGAAGTTAAGCAACATCAAGACCTCAATTCGCCCAAAAGGAGTATACAACAGACAGAACTATATAGAAATTAAATGCAGATCCCATGAAGATTCCGCAAAACTCAAAGAAACCCTGACTAAGGAGAACCTGAGAGTCAACGACAAACCCCTACCAACAATGAAAATTATAATTCTCAGCCTCCCGGAAGACACACCTGAAAAATACTTGCTTGAAGCAATTAAAGAAGACCTACAACTAGACCACCGCAACCCCGAGATCCAAATTACGCAGATTCGGAAAACTCTTAGCATCTATAATCTCTGGAATTATGTTATAGAAATGCCTCGCTTCCTAGCCATACGACTTCTCAAAAATCGGAGGATCTTCATAGGTATCCGAAGCTACAGGTTAGAAAAGTTCTTAGCTTATAGACGGTGCCAAAAATGTCAGGATTTCTCACACCCAACAAATAACTGTCCTCATACAAATTTATACTGTGGACGCTGCGGTGAAAACCATAACACACCGGATTGCCAAGCGAAAAAAGCATTCTGCATAAACTGCCATGCAGAAAATAAAAAAGGCGAAAACTTAAATGTAAACCACCCAGCTTACGACCGAAGATGCCCTACCTTATTAAAATACTCAGCAACTATTAAACCTAATTCCACACCAGACACACCGAAGCACTCTAAAGTTACTTCTCAACTACCTTCTGATTTCATTCCATGAATATCTCCCAAGGTTGCTCTTTGACACCATCCAGCACTGCGGATTTCTTGCTTCCCCATCTCCAACTCCATTCAAATATTAACAACCAAAACAATGTAACTGTTCTTCAGGTCAATCTACGTAGATCTAAACCTCCAACGGACCTACTACAAATTACAGCTCTGGAACATAAAATCGACTTTTTCATCATCCAGGAGCCTTTTATTCAGAATGGGAAAATGGCCTGCATTCCAGAGCGCTGGAATTGCTGGACTTCAATTAATAACAAGGCAGCAATCATTTGTACCTCTACCAAATTTCAGCCAATCCTGGTGCATCAGTCAGTTTCAACCGTAACCATCAAACTAACTCTGGACGAGGCACCTCTGAATATAATTTCGGCCTACTGCCCACCACCTAATCACAGAGTTCGAGGAACACAAGCAGCAGAATTATCCGACATTTCCATCACCCTAGATGAGCTGGATAATGTGTTGCGGTCTATCCATCCGGAGAATTCATTAATAGGAGCAGACTTGAATGCGCATAGTATTATCTGGGGCTATCCGTCAGAAGATTCTAGGGGCGAGCAAGTGTTGGATTTCATCCTTGCAAACAACCTCTTCCTTATGAATTCCCAATACTCTCCACCGACATTCATCAACAAACACCAACAAGGTTGGCCAGATCTTACACTGGTTACAAACCCAAATATGGCGAATGTCACAACTTGGGAGGTGCTCGATGATGAAACCCTAAGTGATCACAAATACATCAAGATTACACTTAACTGCAAAACTTCCACCTTCCAGTTTAAGCGTTTTAAAACGAAGTTCGGTGGCCACGGAAAGTTTTGTCATCTCCTGAAACCACTTATTCCAGACCTCTCCCACACAATTTCAACTTGCAATAACACTGCCGATCTAGAAAGAGCAACAATCTCTCTCCAGAAAGCTATTACCTCCTGCTGCTCCTCCAGCTTCAAACTTAAAACTCAAAGCTATGAGACCAGAACTCCCACCTGGTGGTCACAAACACTCCAAATGGAAAGGAAACAATTAAGAGCACTGAGAAGGCGTTATCAATCCTCTTCTTCTCCAGAAAAAGAGAAATATTACAAGATATATAAGGCAAAAAGAGCCGCATACTTCAAACAAATCAGATTAGCAAAAAAGAAGACATGGAAGGAATTTTGCAGCTCAGCCAAGGACCCATATGGAAAAATCTACAAGGTTGTCTTCAAAAAGACAGTCCCACCAGCATATCTCTTCGTTGACAGCCATAGAACCCCCTTGGGTTCAGAACTCAACATAGCTCAAGATATTCTTGAAAGGCTTTTCCCGACGACTTCCAGCCATTCTTTCCACCCCACCATCAGCTCCAAGAATGACGTTCCATTCAGCAGCCATGAAATAGAAAGAACCATCAATTCATTAAAAAAAGGCAAAGCCCCTGGTTACGATGGAATTGATAACATTGTTATCCAAACTATCCACAGGTCTTTCCCAAATATTCTCCTCTCTTTTTTCAATAAATGTCTGGAGCTATCTTACTTCCCTCGCTGTCTTAAGGTTGGTCTTATAATTCTGTTCCACAAGGAGGGTAGGGACAAATCCAGCATCGACTCTTACAGACCAATTTCCCTCCTCCCCACGCTTGGGAAGGTATTAGAAAAATTGACGACGAAACGTTTCACTTTCCATCTCGAAACCAACAAGCTCCTCAGTGACTTCCAGTTTGGTTTCAGACAAGGCCGATCTGTAGACGATGCCCTTCTCTTACTTACCAACAAAATACAGAACAACAGAATTGATAAACTCCATACAGCAGTTATTACCATAGATATCAAAGGTGCCTTTGATAATATTGATCACCTTCAACTAAAGAAACAATTGTGTCAAACCAGAAGCCCATCTAACATCACTAAGCTTCTAATCAACCATTTAAATGACAGACTTGTTATCCTACCTACGAATGCTGGCCTTGCAACTCGAAGCCAGACAGTGGGATGTCCCCAAGGCTCCTGCAGTGGCCCGATACTGTGGAATCTAGTTGCCGATACTCCTTTGAAAATTGACTGGACCACAATAGGAAAAGAAATCGACCAGCGCAGCAATATCCACTTGCAGGCCTTCGCAGATGACTTTACTTTCGTGATAGGCGCTTGTAGTGAAAAGAAACTGGGCAGAGTAGCCTCACTAGCTCTCACTCACTTCAAATCATGGTCTGATAAGAACAACTTGAATATCGCCCTTGATAAGACCAAGTTCATGTTAGTCGCTAAACTCCAATGTGGTCCACAAATTCTATGGGGTGACTACAGATTGAAGAAGGCAAAGTCCATCAAACTCCTGGGAGTCATTTTGGACAAGAAGTTGAATTATAAAGAACATATTGTTACCCAAGGAAACAAAGCTATATTACTTCAAGAGAAGCTTCGCAGACTGGCTGGAAATTACTGGGGTTATAGTCAGAAAAACAGGATTTTACTGTACAAGAACGTCACCGAGAGAATGCTTTGCCACGGAGCAGCAATCTGGGGAGCCTCGTTAACTAATAAATTGGCCCTAAAATTATTATCTATTCAACGAAGGTTTCTTCTTAGTATCACGGGAGCTTTTCGCTCAACACCCACCTCCGCTCTGCAGATAATTACTGGCCTTCCTCCCTTGCACCTGATAATAGAAGCAGAGGCAAAATACATACGACTCACCAGAGGTGGAATTCAGTGTCTCGATCCACCGCTCCCATCACCATCAGATTTAGAAAATAAAATGAGCATTGACTCCTTCCACCCTGGTCTCTTTAATCTGAGTGAAAGAGTCTCTGTCAAAGAAACTGCACAGATGTCATGGCCACCAGCAGAATCCCTTCAAATTTTTACAGATGGTTCAAAGCTGGAAGAAGGGGTCGGCTCAGCTTTTGTAGCTTATAGAAATTCAGTAAAGATGCATGTCTGGAAAACAAAGCTGAGAGAAGATAACTCAGTCTTCCAAGCCGAGGTTTTGGCCATAGGCGAAGCAGTCAAATTTGCCACGCTAGAGAACACCACTGCCACTATTTGGTCTGACAGCCAGGCAGCTCTCAAATCGAGCTGCAATCCATCTTCATCAAGCCCTCTCGTCAGATCACTTCAAAGTTACCTGCTGGACTTTCCTTCTATCCAACTTCGATGGGTCAAAGCTCATGTTGGAATAGAGGGTAATGAGGCAGCTGACATGGAGGCAAAAGAGGCAGCCTCTTCTTCTCTCCATCATGTAGACATCCCCCTACCACGCTGCTCAGTCAAGCACACTCTACAGAACTGGATCAAGGAGAAATGGCAGGACAACTGGTCCAACGCATCTACTGGTCGTCTAGTACATGAAATTATCTCTACAGTTTCCATCAAATCTTTAAATTGGACCAGGAATGAAATCCTTTTCATGACCGGCCATGGCCCATTCCCTACTTATTTCTACAGGGTGGGTCTAACGGACACCCCAAATTGTACCTGTGGTAACGAAGGAGACCCAATACATTATCTCACGGTCTGCCCACTCACTTCTACGTGGCATTTATCAACCCCTGCAAAACAGTGGGTTATTAACTGGAAACGAGCCGTACTCTCTAACAAGACCTCTAGACGAAAACTAAACCAACTAATGGACTTCCTAATTAATCAAGAGTGCTTATTCACGTGGCTCAAGAAGAATCAGCATTGACCCTCCTCTGCTAATATCACAAGCCTAAGTACTTGGACTTCTGTACTTAGCCTAAGTGCTTAGACTTTGCTAAGCAATTAGCAGCTTCAACCTATTTTAATGGACTCTTTTCAATTTATGTTTTTAATTTATGAACTCCTCTTCAAATTTTTTTCAGTGTGTTTTTAGTCATTATTTGTAATCCTTCGTATTTTCATACTTTGTCATTCTTTCACATTGTATTCTCATCATTTGTAATTCTATGTATTCCTGTAAGTGTGTTACTCCACATATTTTTGCAACTTGTTCCGTTGTTTTCGCTAAAGGCGGCCGGGACACACTAAATCTGGCCACAATGTCCTCCAGGTGAGGTAACTCATCTGGGGGTGGCAGGTCAAGTCTTGGGAATCTTCTGCTTGCTTCCTGCTTCAAAATCACTCCATCCGGCTGCTTCTATCCAACTGGTAAAGTCCATCTAAGGGCTAGGTACAGGGAAGTATGCCGGTGCAACAACAACAACAACAGCCCACAAAGAAACATACTAACATAGTTTTATAAAAATATCAAATCACAAGTTTGCTCATTTACACAACCAAACAGATGCTAAGTCATCGGCGAAGGTAAGCATTGAACCAAACATTCTTCCCTAATCTTTGATGTTTTCATGTGGAATAAATCCCTAAATACTACCAAACATGCTTTTCTAATCTTTTTCATTCCTTATTATCAACGTTGGTTAACAGTTCAATAAAGTTTTTTTCCTACAATTTTAGAGAGATTCAGCAAATATCACACTTTTCTTCTCCCAGATACATTTGTGAAATATTCAGCAAAGAAACATTAGTAACATTTCGACAACTTCCTAATTTGGCAGGAACCAAAATTACAGTGTGGTATTACAGAGCTTCTATGAAAAGGAAGTGCAAATCGAAATCTCTCTCGGAAAGAAGGAAACTCAAGTAGGGAAGAAGGTCCTTGAGTAATTCGATTTCGATAACACAGTTACGACTCCTTGTGGACATTTGATCAATGACAGTCTTTTTCGTCAGGAAATGAATTTCCACTTTCATTCTAGAAACCAAAGCTGAATTGAATTTGATTTACTCCATCATACATAATTCATACTGCAAATGATTTTTTTAAATTTGGATTATGATTTTCCTTTAATTTCTCTGCTGGTTGTATTACAATAAAAATTTTAAGCTTTCAATAAAGTAATAATCGTGCCAAAGTAGTAATTTATTATTGAATTTTATTATTGATCAAACTTACGTTGTAAACTACAAATTAGTTTCTGTACATTATGTAAGTTGAAAAATTAAAATTTTATTATGGACAATAGTAAAGTTATCTATAGGAAATACAAGGGGATTCAAAATTTTGCCCCATAATCACTTTGCTTTACAGAAAAAAATTACCTTTTTATACTCAACTTCGAATAAAGAATATATATATATATATATATATATACAGGGGTGATCTTTTTTAAAGTGACAGTATTTGGAGAGCCCTGTAGCGCTATCTAATAGCCGAAATGGCATCAAACTTGGTATTTAGACTAATCCAGACACGGCAAAAAGGATTCCGTAAAAACCATTTTAGTTTCAAAAATCACCACTTGGACATTTTGTGGCGCTTTACAATGTATAAAATATGAGAAAAGAAAAATACTTACATTAGTACAGTTAAATTATTAATGTTTATTTATTACATTAACTTTCCCGGTGAGGAATTAGACCACATTCAATGTTAGCACCGTTCTCAGAAATAACACCGTGTATTTGTGCACAACCTTCTCAACATTCGTGCGTAACATATCACGAGGAATATTCCGCACTGTCTTTGTTATGTTGTTCTTTAGAATAGACAAATTTGATACTTCACCAATATAAACGCACGTTCGGGTAACGTGAGAGACATGGCCACTGGAGCCCTTTTACTTCAGCTGAGATTATTTGTCGGAACTGTCTACTATACTTGATTTTATAGCTCTTATTACTGGCACTGTCATTGCACAGCTTTTACATTTTTCTTTGATGCCCGTGTTTTACGCTAATTCTCGTAATTTTAATCTACAGCAGAGCCACACAATGCCCTATCGGTGATTTTTGGAACTAAATATTTTTACTTAATCTTTTTTCTTATGCTTTGATTAGTCTAAATACCAAGTTTGGTATCATTTCGGCTATATATTAGATTGCCCTACAGGTCGCTCCAAACACTGTCTCTTTAAAAAAGATCACCCTGTATATAAAGAACTGAGAAGCATTAAAAAAATTATAATACTGGTGGCATTAATTTTGACGCGCAGAAGAAGAGTTGACTTTCATAATTTGTTCCAAAAATTTAAACTAGATGTGTTTTACTTCAAAGAAGCAAAGCGAGCCTCTAACGACATAACCACTTGAATGACATTTAAAAAATACGTCTAAAAAGCAAGTCTTATAAATTTATATAAAGTATATTGGAAAGTAAACGTTTAGGTCAAGAATATTATAAACAGATGAGAATAATCTGATGCCGTGGTTAAAATGAAGACATTTCTCTCGTGTTTCAAAATGGAAGAGTTACTTAAATGATTTAAACTAGCAAACGGGCACACAAGGGGTATTTCTCTCGTATTTCGAAGGCAGGAAAATCTTTGAGGTCTGTTCTAAATGTAAAACTGAGCAGGCTTCTCCTAATCACATCCTGGACTGTTTGGAGCTTTCCAGAGAGGATACTCTTACCCCCTTCTGGTCCTCGATTTCCTTAGGGTCAACGGTCTGATGGACTTTGTCTTACTGCGTCAGACATTTGGAGGATACGCCACAACAACAACCACAAACGAAGATAGTTTTGATCGAAATGGCCTAATGCTATAAATCAAATGCATGACAAAATATGCAGTTGGAAAATTTAGAGCAGATGGTGCGTTATCAGTAGCCAACTTGTCACTTTGCAATCGCCTAAAATTATGAGAATGCTTAGGGGCTTTGGTTGATTTCAATAAGCAGTTTTATGGGTAGCAGAATGATATGACGGAAAACAACCATAAGCAAGTGTTGTTTCAGAAAAATAATTTTTTCCTTAAAAATTAAGTTGTACAGTTTTATCATCCTCTAAAATATGAATACCCATCGACTTTTAAACAAATCAAATCCTTATTTTGAAGTTAGTTAATGATTAGGCAGAAATTTCATGGACTGTATTTGAATTTTTATTTCTTTTTTTAAGTAAAATTGTGAATCATATATTTAAATAATGGTGTAAATCTATATTTCTATCAAATTATGAATTATATATCACAGTATTTCTTAATAATATTTGTACTAATGCCGCATTAGAACAGCAGATTCACTTAGTGGTGACAACGGGAAATAGTTGTCAGGGAATATATCCCCTAAAACTGGTCCCGTTTCAGATGATGTGGTCAAATTCTGAGACAGTATTCTTTCTTTTTAATTTTTAATTAAAATTCTTTTGTTTTACAAAATGAACTTAATTAACCTTGCATATCTTCATTCCTTGTTCAAAGACATTTATTTATCTAATGGCCATTTAACGATAGTCGTATTTATATAGAATATCAAAGCCGCTGTGGCCTGGTTGGTTAGATTATTTGTTCTCTTTAACGGAAGATAGTGAGTTCGTATCCCAACTCAACCGAAGATCTGTCGTGTTCACTAATGGCGGCTAGGGCATGTAAAATACATCGTTGTCTCAATGTCCTCCATATGAGATAACATTTAGAGGGTGGGAGGCAATGTCTGGAGTTCTTCTATTTGATCCCTGCTTTTAAATTACGAAGAAGCAACCACTTACGGAGCAACGAAAGGACACCCACAGGTTATCCCACTAAATAAATTGCCCTTACTCCCACACCCGGTAGAGATAAAAGGGGGTTACTCTTGTAGTAGCCGGGCATTGGGAATAAAATAAATAGTAAATTAAAACACAGTTCTACGAAATTTGTGCAATTCTACGAAATTTGTGATATTAATTTAATTACATTAATAACAATTTATTTAAAATTTTGTAAATCGGATATTTTAAGAACTTTTAAGAAATATATTCTATACACTGTTGATGGCAGCTGGGCCACATAAAGCATGCCATGGTCGCGATGTCTTCCATGAGAAGTGATATCTTTGGAGGTGGCAGACTAATACTGGAGATCTTCTGCTTGGTCCCTGCTTTTAAATTATAAAAACCCACACACTTTCGGGGCAGTGAAGGCACACCTACTGGGTGCCCCACCCTCACTTCCTCCTCTAGTAGTGTTGAGAGGTGGAAAACCTAGTACAGCCGGTCATTAGAAATAAAAGAAAATTTAATATCTGATAGATTTGGGTAGATTTTAAAATGCATTTCAAAATCATATATAAGGTATATGCATAATACATACATTTTCTGTGTAAACGTTTTCTTTTAGTAACATAGCTTTACATAAATTGAAAAAAAAATTTTTATGTATCAAAACTTCTTTATTATTTTTACCTTTACATTATTTTCAAATCTGAGTGAAAATAAAAATGTGATAAAAATGCCTGTAAATAAATTAGATTTTAAAAATTCTAAAAACGGATTTCAAATTAAAAGTGATCAGTAGTTATATACGTCTTTCTATAGACAATTTTTATATTTCTGGAGTTAATTTGCTCACTACCAACATTTTTAAGGAGATCTGAGTAATTAAAAATAACCACACCCAAGGTAGGAATCGAACTTATAATCTAGTGGACAAAAGGCTCAAGGGCTAATCTCTAATTTTTTTGTTAGCTCAACAAAGAGATAGTATATGCGCGAGCTGAAAATCTAATTAGTTTCTTAAATGAAATTATGGTTAATTCATAATTATGATACGTTTAATTTAGAAGTATCGATTAAAATATTAAGAGTGACTATATAGTTCACGCTAAAGTCGGAAATGTTATTTGGTACCTCATCTTGAAAAACATTTTCTAGATAATTCTCTAGACTTATGTGATAAGCTAACAGAACATTCTATATTTTCTCTGTACATAGAAAAATGAATCGAAAATCATGAGTTAATTACATATATCAACTTCTTTTTATGTTATTTGAGTTCTTGGACCGTTAGTTGATAAGTTATTGCATTAGATTTATACATTTCTTGAAAAAAAAATTTCACTTCAAGTATATTGATATATAAATTAATACAAATATTCGTAAAGAAAATTATTTAAAAGTATATAGAATTTTATTTAACATAAGTTTAAAATTAAATTTTGATTATAACCATTAAAAAATGTATTGAATATAAAACGACCATCAAATAAATTTTTTGGGAATTTTCTCAATTTTTCAAAATATTTTTTTAAGTCAGTGTTATAACATTGTATGATGATGTCAATTTCCAAAACGGTTGCAATAAAAGAATGAAAATTCTTTAATTTGAACACGTAGTGAATAGTTTAATCATTTGAACCAATTTTAATATTGAATGAATTTTTATGTTTTCATTTCTCTTATTTTAATGAAACATGTGAAAAGTGTAAATTACTAAATATTTAATAGAATAGAAATATGTGGTTATGGATTGGAGAAAATTTAAATTCGCCGTAACTATAAATTTATTTCATCTAAGGACGTTGGCAAATATGTGGGTTCATTTTTTAATAATTAATGAATAAGTTATTCAATATTTGTGAAATTATAAATCGAATTTTTTAAGCTTTAAACCTAAAATTTAAATTTTATAAATATGTTTTGCTTTTTTAAAATCAGATAGGAAACATAAGAATAATCTAAAATAATATTTTCAATCAGACTACTTTGAAATTCATTTTAATAATTAAGTGATAATGATAAGCAACATATTCAACAAGATCGTTAAAACTATTTATTCCTGTTTACAAGGGATAAAGATACTTACGTTATCTTTGTCAAAAGAAGAAAGTATCATTTTCTGAAAGACGATGATTAAGACAATATCCATTCATGTTGATTTGCTACTTTATCAGAAACCAACTGAAAGCTAAAAGCAATAACATTTCGGAACGATTCCCTCTTTTGCAGAATCATTTGCTAAGCACAGGGAACTTTTGTGCTGATACATTTTCCCTCTGTTCGAACGCAATTAGGCTTGAGACTCTCTGATTGGCAGGCGTGTGGTACTTGAGTCGATGATTGGATAGTCCATAGGTTGGCATTTCCTTCATGTAACGGGAAACGACGTAATCAATATTATCTTATTTGGTCTCTCCATTCAAGATGACATTTAAAGGTACAGATTAGCTTAATGATTCACCTAATTACATTAATCATATTTAGAACTTTATATATTGATGCATTTTAATTACAAATAATTGTGATAGTAAATTATTTGATTAAATTAACATTGTATCTTTAAAATTCTTATTATGGTATTAACCTAGAATGCATCTGTTTGTTGTTTCTTTTATATGTATATATATATTTATATATATATTATGTATACACACACACACACACACAGATATATATATATATATATATATATATATATATATATATATATATATATATATATATATATATATATATATATATATATTCTAACAGATTATAGTAATCTAGGGCAGAAATAGTAAGAATGAAAACAACATTTTTGTGATAAATAAAGCTGATATTTTATATTTTAGTTAATTAATTTCTAATTTCAACTTTGATCAAGGAAATTATTTTTAGACTAGAATAAAAGAAGTTAATCTAATCAATAAAAAAATATTTTGGAGGAAGTAAGAATTTCGTTTGATATGAAATTAATGTCATTTTATTAGAAGCATAAATTTTATCAATTTTGTTTATTTAATCTATTTTACTATTTTATTAACTAATTTTCTTATTCCAACTAGCATAATATTTTTAATGGTAATCACGAAAATATTCTTAATAATCGTAATGTTAAATCATCTTAATTAGGAATTAGGTGATTTATTAAAAATATATTATTATCCAAAATATACTGGAGGGAATAACCATAAATTCTGGACAAGAAGTAAAGGAAAAAATAAAGATATCATATTGAGTTTGTATATTAGAATACTCATAATTTAAAATTATTTCAATTTTTATGTAATATTTTTGAGATTGATTTTTTATACCGTATTGAATAATCATGAAGAAGAGATCTTAACTAATTTAAATAAATTGCAGAATTCTTATTTGCCTTATGTAGTTATAGAATTCTTATATTTCTATTTTACAAAAACATAATATCTTACATGTGATTTTTCTTCTTACTTTATGATAAAAATATACTTTACTGAAATAAAAGTATCTTTATCAATTTTTCCATCATCTCAAACCAACTTTATCCATTTTGATCTTTATTTTTTTATAATTTGCATAAATTTCATGGATAAAAAGCATTCGAAAATCCAAGCATGTTTTCTTATAGTGAACAAAATAACAGCTCTTATCCTAACAGTTCTATATGCACGAGTCACTTTATTATCACCATTATTATTTTCATAAATAACTATTTTGAATTCCCAAGCCTAAGAAGATTCATCGTATTATCGTGTTAGGTAAAGTATGAATTCCTGATGCATAGACACAAAAGTCACCAATATATATATATATATATATATATATATATATATATATATATATATATATATATATATATATATATATATATATATATATATATATATATATATATATATATATATATATATATTACATCCGTTTATACATAGAAAACGACGTTTGCTGTTGTTGTCGTCCACGTTCAGAACTCTGCATATTTGTTGTATAATCCCTTTCGTGACTTTTTGATATTTTTGGCGAGGAAGAAATGTTGCCAAGTTGATGTGATTGTGACTCATTAAACTCTATTTGAAAAAATTTACCTATCTTAAATAATAAAATTAAACCGGGTAAGCAAAATGAAAAGAGTAGATATATAATATTGGAGCATTAAGATTTTGGAAAAGATAACATAAAAATATTAATTTCGCAAACGTAAATACAAATAAGGAAAATATAGGAACAAAAATTTCGAAAATGTAAATAAAATTTAAATTATCTAATAATTTAAAAAAGAAAACATCGAAATATCAATTTCTAAAATGTGATTCAAATTATTTTTTTATTAAAATGCGTGACTGAAACAAAATTTTCTAAATTCCCTATCGATAAAGTAAATATTAAGATTGTCAAAATAGAATGTTGGGGAATAGTTGTAGTAATTTCAATCTCTGTAATGTAATAGCAAATCTAGGTTATCAGATAAGCAATGATTTCCGCATAAACTTCATCAAATTCAAAAAATTTGTCTAAAGGATTATGCGTCAGAATGCTCTGAATTCTTCTATTAGTGGCTCGTGGTACAACGCGTGTTTTAAAGACATTCATTTTAATTGTTTGACTTCAACAATCATGTCACATTTTAACAATACCAATACGCGAACATATTCGTATGTAGTTTAAGAATATTTTTGTTCTCAGCATAAAAATTGTGAAAATCTATTTTTGAAAGTCAGATAAATTTTTAGAGTTTTAATTATTACATATAAATGATAGATTAGTTCCAAAAAAGGGTGATATCTCTAACTCATAAAACATGTACCCATCCAGCACCATGAGCTGTTTGTAAATACGGTCTATTGATGTCAGAGGTAATGTGTATTCGTGTTTGTAAAACTTGCATATACGTGAAAGAAACATCATAACCAAATATTTTTTCACACATGTCTTATATTAGTACAAATTAATGATTAAATTTTAAAAGTAAAAAATTCAACTTTAAGTGTCAATTTTTGGTGTAGCCAATTCACCCTGCAGTAAGTGTTGTTAAACAATATAACATTGATTTTAAATAGAAAAGAGCATTCAGTGTTGTTTGTATGCGTATCCACAGTTCAACTGTACAAAATGTATGATGGATTTTGCGAGACAGACACTGATCAACAAAATCTTACAAATGATAAATAAGAAACTTATTCCACAGCTAATAAGTAAGTTAAATAAAAATCTGTTTGGGTTGTTTGTACAAACGTCCTTAAGATTCATTACTACATACACCGAAGCATCAAACCAATATGACTTACATTCCTGCTGGACATTTTGCCCACTTTGATAAAGCAAAATGCATATGATCCATCGCAAAAACTGAGTAGAATTTGTTGTGGAAAGCGTGAAGCATCATTTCTATTATCACTTTTGTGTATCATGGGAAAGAATGTTGATTTTAATTTAATTTGGCAGTGGTCAGATAGTAATAGCCAAAAGATTCAGAACGAAAGTCTCCAAAATTTGCGGCATCGTTAGCTGTTTGAGAGCAATCATTATAAGTGTTTTATTAGACGAATGAATTCGAGACGATTAGCTAACGCTACAATTCTCGACATCTGCTCATCATAAGCGACAAAACAAGAAATCATGCCTATCCTTGTTAGTGAAATAAGATCGGGAATAGACAGAGGTTCAGTTTATGACCGAATACCATTTGAGTGAAAATAGAAGTGTTTCTAAGCATACAGATTAGTGATGTTTATCATTGTACATCTTCAACCATATTTTAAGAAAAAGGATATCTTCTGACATCATGTTTCGTTAATGATGTGTGGTTATCCGACATTGTGATATCATATGCTGGCCTCATCCTCATTCATCCTCTTGCCGTATGTACTCATAAAGACCAATTCAGATGAATGTCAAAATTGAGGGAGTGGTTCCTCTGGTGGTGCCATCTATCGGAGGATTTAAAAAAGAGCAAAGATGTACTTTCACCTTCGTGGTGCTCTGATTAAAACGAAAGACTTAAATTCTATTGACTTAAATTCGCATTGCCAAGGCATAGCGAGCTTGACTTGTCCAAGTGTCATAAGTAACAAAAACTAACAACAACACTCACAAAGACAGTACGCAAATAGCTGATGAACTTTCAGTTTCGAAAATACTTATTTCAAATTTTCTAGCCGTCACTATCTACCTTCTATCAAAGTCACTTCTTAGATCAACAAACTTTCCCATGAAATACCCATATAATCATAGGAATGATACTTCATACGTTTTAATTATATATTATTTCCACTGAATCACATGTTTCCTAATACATCTAGATGAGCTTAATGCCAAATTATGGAGGTAGTCTTCTGTTTTGGTTCTTCATTGTATGAGAAAACATCATTCTGGTGAATAATAGCTCCAAGAATGATTTGAAGGAAATAAATAATTTTGAGTTCCAGCATCTCACTGATGTATCTGTTCCTAATAGGATTACCCATAATCATTATCAAATGAAATAGTTCATGATGCCCAGTCACACTGTGGACTAAAAACCTCCACGTTCGTTCAATAATGTTATTTAAAGTTAGCGTATACAAGTATTGAATATGAAAGTGGAATTTTTCATACCTCCTCCATGACAATCACAATAACGTAGTTTTCTTCAAAATACTCACATGTTACCGATAATTACAAAAAAGCTCTATTTTTGTGGATCTATACAGTCACAGGTTGGTAGTTTTGCATATACTGAATTCCTCTATGTTTTTCATAGTGTACCAAAAATCGATGGATTGACAAAGCAGACAATGGTATACTTGCTGAAGTGGAGTAACGTAACGCCCTCTGTCTATATACAGTTATATCCTTCAAAGCTATGTAAATTAGATGTTGATTATCACAGTTTGATGTCGCTTTTCGGCTTCCACTTCCAAAGTTTTGAATTATCTATTTCTATTCGGACCACTTCTTCTTAACTCGGCAATCACTGTTCGTAACGCGTGAACTGATATTACACGATAAGTAAATAATCACCCTTCACTAAGGTCTTTGATTCTCCCCCATCAAAACTCAGTAAATGTTTGAAATGTCACCCTCCTTTTCACTGAATTCTACGAAAAGGAATAATTACATCTCATCAAAGTTATCAAATATCAATAGAGTAATTTGAAAGTTTCACTACAGCCTTCTATATATACAAATTCAGAAACAATTCAGAATGTATTGTATAACTCACACATGCGTTGAGGTTCTGAGATTTTAATCAATTGAGTAGTGTACTGCTGTTTGTGTATCAGCTCAACCATTTGGTGTTTCCATTATTTACAAACCGGATTTTAATTCAACTCCATATTGTATTTTTGAAACTACCCTGTTTTCACTCACGGTTCCGGACTAGCTCATAGCTGAGTGGTCAGCTCTTTGGTCTTCAGTTCAACAGTTCGTTGAATTGAAGTTTTGGTTCCTTAAAGTTGCTCTAAATGCACTTTTAATCGAATAAATCCCATGCACAAAAAGTAACTATAATGCAAGAAGCGAAACCAAAACAGTTCATGAAGTCCTGATTAAATTTATCAGTCAAGAGATTAGTTTAATCATGAGTTTTCCTCTGCATAAGTTAAGTGCATATCATCAAATATTTTCATTATTTATTGTAGTAAAATAATAGCTAGTACTCTAATGATTGGTTTTGGATTCTCAATTAAAAATTTTTATTAACTTATTAGTGGGACTCTTGTGCGAAGAAACATTTGATATTGCATTGATTACAGAGATTTATGTCAGAAAAAGTATCAATATTTTATGCAATGTACTACTAATATCTTCAGGTATCAAAATACTGAACAACTGAGAAATTTAAAACTTGAGTTATCTCTTTCATTGAGCCGATGAATATTATATAAAAAAATGAATGAACACACACACTGAAATTGATTGGAAAACGTTCAATTTTAACTCAATAGGAATATTTAAAAATATGAAAAATTTTTAAGAGTTTCATGATTTTGATTTGTAAACTTTGGACGTCAAATATTTCTAAGCGTTAACAGAACAAATAATTTATTTTAACAACAAGATATTGTGCAAAAGCTTGTTATTGAAAAGCTTATTATATTTTGTAGACTTTAAGATATTTTTTCCAATTATTCCAGTTTTAAGAAATTTTATGTACATATCTTTGATTATATATATATATATATATTTATCTTTATTTATCTTTCATATTACTTATTTATAATGTAAACAAATTCACCTCTTCAGTTTGCTTCATAGGAAACAAATAAGTAAATAAATAAAATCTAAGGATTATGTTGATGTTTATATGTAGTCTAAATACACACATAAAGCAAAATATATAAATGA